>OZ034800.1:26642920-27196053 GCA_964028335.1 Altica lythri | reverse complement strand
AAAGATGTCAAATGACAACTGTCACAATGCTAAATGTCAAAAATGAAAAGTGTCACCATGAAAAATGTCAAAAATGACAAATTTCAAGATGGAAAATATCAAAGATGTCAAATGACAAATGTCACAATGCTAAATGTCAAAAATAAAAAGTGTCACCATGAAAAATGTCAAAAATAACAAATTTCAAGATGGCAAATGTCAAAGATGTCAAATGACAAATGTCACAATGCTAAATGTCAAAAATAAAAAGCGTCACCATAAAAAATGTCAAAAATGACAAATTTCAAGATGGCAAATGTCAAAGATGTCAAATGACAAATGTCACAATGCTAAATGTCAAAAATGAAAAGTGTCACCATGAAAAATGTCAAAAATGACAAATTTCAAGATGGCAAATGTCAAAGATGTCAAATGACATATGTCACAATGCTAAATGTCAAAAATGAAAAGTGTCACCATGAAAAATGTCAAAAATGTTAAAGATGTCAAATGACAAATGTCACAATGCTCAATGTCAAAAATGAAAAGTGTCACCATGAAAAATGTCAAAAATGACAAATTTCAAGATGGCAAATGTCAAAACTGACAAATGTCACAATGCTAAATGTCAAAAATGATAAGTGTCACCATAAAAAATGTCAAAAATGACAAATTTCAAGATGGCAAATGTCCAAGATGTCAAATGACAAATGTCACAATGCTAAATGTCAAAAATGAAAAGTGTCACCATGAAAAATGTCAAAAATGACAAATTTCAAGATGGCAAATGTCAAAGATGTCAAATGACAAATGTCACAATGCTAAATGTCAAAAATGACAAATTTCAAGATGGCAAATGTCTAAGATGTCAAATGACAAATGTCACAATGCTAAATGTCAAAAATGAAAAGTGTCACCGTGAAAAATGTCAAGTATGACAAATTTCAAGATGGCAAATGTCAAAGATGTCAAATGACAAATGTCACAATGCTAAATGTCAAAAATGAAAAGTGTCACCATGAAAAATGTCAAAAATGACAAATTTCAAGATGGCAAATGTCAAAGATGTCAAATGACAAATGTCACAATGCTAAATGTCAAAAATAAAAAGTGTCTCCATGAAAAATGTCAATAATGACAAATTTCAAGATGGCAAATGTCAAAGATGTCAAATGACAATTGTCACAATGCTAAATGTCAAAAATGAAAAGTGTCACCATGAAAAATGTCAAAAATGACAAATTTAAAGATGGCAAATGTCAAAGATGTCAAATGACAAATGTCACAATGCTAAATGTCAAAAATGAAAAGTGTCACCAAGAAAAATTTCAAAAATGACAAATTTCAAGATGGCAAATATCAAAGATGTCAAATGACAAATGTCACAATGCTAAATGTCAAAAATGACAAATTTCAAGATGGCAAATGTCAAAGATGTCAAATGACAAATGTCACAATGCTAAATGTCAAAAACGAAAAGCGTCACCATAAAAAAGGTCAAAAATGACAAATTTCAAGATGGCAAATGTCAAAGATGTCAAATGACAAATGTCACAATGCTAAATGTCAAAAATGAAAAGTGTCACCAAGAAAAATTTCAAAAATGACAAATTTCAAGATGGCAAATATCAAAGATGTCAAATGACAAATGTCACAATGCTAAATGTCAAAAATGACAAATTTCAAGATGGCAAATGTCAAAGATGTCAAATGACAAATGTCACAATGCTAAATGTCAAATACGAAAAGCGTCACCATAAAAAATGTCAAAAATGACAAATTTCAAGATGGCAAATGTCAAAGATGTCAAATGACAAATGTCACAATGCTAAATGTCAAAAATGAAAAGTGTCACCATGAAAAATGTCAAAAATGACAAATTTTAAGATGGCAAATGTCAAAGATGTCAAATGACAAATGTCACAATGCTAAATATCAAAAATGAAAAGTGTCACCATGAAAAATGTCAAAAATAACAAATTTCAAGATGGCAAATGTCAAAGATGTCAAATGACAAATGTCACAATGCTAAATGTCAAAAATGAAAAGTGTCACCATGAAAAATGTCCAAAATGACAAATTTCAAGATGGCAAATGTCAAAACTGACAAATGTCACAATGCTAAATGTCAAAAATGATAAGTGTCACCATGAAAAATGTCAAAAATGACAAATTTCAAGATGCAAATGTCCAAGATGTCAAATGACAAATGTCACAATGCTAAATGTCAAAAATGACAAATTTTAAGATGGCAAATGTCAAAGATGTCACATGACAAATGTCACAATGCTAAATGTCAAAAATGAAAAGTGTCACCATGAAAAATGTCAAAAATGACAAATTTTAAGATGGCAAATGTCAAAGATCTCAAATGACAAATGTCACAATGCTAAATGTCAAAAATAAAAAGTGTCACCATGAAAAATGTCAAAAATAACAAATTTCAAGATGGCAAATGTCAAAGATGTCAAAACTGACAAATGTCACAATGCTAAATGTCAAAAATGATAAGTGTTACCATGAAAAATGTCAAAAATGACAAATTTCAAGATGGCAAATGTCCAAGATGTCAAATGACAAATGTCACAATGCTAAATGTCAAAACTGACAAATTTCAAGATGGCAAATGTCAAAGATGTCAAATGACAAATGTCACAATGCTAAATGTCAAAAATAAAAAGTGTCACCATAAAAAATGTTAAAAATAACAAATTTCAAGATGGCAAATGTCAAAGATGTCAAATGACAACTGTCACAATGCTAAATGTCAAAAATAAAAAGTGTCACCATGAAAAATGTCAAAAATGACAAATTTCAAGATGGAAAATATCAAAGATGTCAAATGACAAATGTCACAATGCTAAATGTCAAAAATAAAAAGTGTCACCATGAAAAATGTCAAAAATGACAAATTTCAAGATGGCAAATGTCAAAGATGTCAAATGACAAATGTCACAATGCTAAATGTCAAAAATGACAAATTTCAAGATGGCAAATGTCAAAGATGTCAAATGACAAATGTCACAATGCTAAATGTCAAAAATAAAAAGTGTCACCATGAAAAATGTCAAAAATGACAAATTTCAAGATGGCAAATGTCAAAGATGTCAAATGACAAATGTCACAAGGCTTAATGTCAAAAATGAAAAGTGTCAACATGAAAAATGTCAAAAATAACAAATTTCAAGATGGCAAATCTCAAAGATGTCAAATGACAAATGTCACAATGCTAAATGTCAAAAATGACAAATTTCAAGATGGCAAATGTCAAAGATGTCAAATGACAAATGTCACAATGCTAAATGTCAACAATGAAAAGTGTCACCATGAAAAATGTCAAAAATGACAAATTTCAAGATGGCAAATGTCACAATGCTAAATGTCAAAAATGATAAGTGTCACCATGAAAAATGTCAAAAATGACAAATTTCAAGATGGCAAATGTCCAAGATGTCAAATGACAAATGTCACAATGCTAAATGTCAAAAATGACAAATTTCAAGATGGCAAATGTTAAAGATGTCGAATATGACAAATGTCACAATGCTAAATGTCAAAAATGAAAAGTGTCACCATGAAAAATGTCAAAAATGACAAATTTCAAGATGGCAAATGTCAAAGATGTCAAATGACAAATGTCACAATGCTAAATGTCAAAAATGAAAAGTGTCACCATGAAAAATGTCAAAAATGACAAATTTCAAGATGGCAAATATCAAAGATGTCAAATGACAAATGTCACAATGCTAAATGTCAAAAATGACAAATTTCAAGATGGCAAATGTCAAAGATGTCAAATGACAAATGTCACAATGCTAAATGTCAAAAATGAAAAGTGTCACCATGAAAAATGTCAAAAATGACAAATTTCAAGATGGCAAATGTCAAAGATGTCAAATGACAAATGTCACAATGCTAAATGTCAAAAATGAAAAGTGTCACCATGAAAAATGTCAAAAATAACAAATTTCAAGATGGCAAATGTCAAAGATGTCAAATGACAACTGTCACAATGCTAAATGTCAAAAATGAAAAGTGTCACCATGAAAAATGTCAAAAATGACAAATTTCAAGATGGCAAATGTCAAAGATGTCAAATGACAAATGTCACAATGCTAAATGTCAAAAATGAAAAGTGTTACCATGAAAAATGTCAAAAATAACAAATTTCAAGATGGCAAATGTCAAAGATGTCAAATGACAAATGTCATAATGCTAAATGTCAAAAATGAAAAGTGTCACCATGAAAAATGTCAAAAATGACAAATTTCAAGATGGCAAATGTCAAAACTGACAAATGTCACAATGCTAAATGTCAAAAATGATAAGTGTCACCATGAAAAATGTCAAAAATGACAAATTTCAAGATGGAAAATGTCCAAGATGTTAAATGACAAATGTCACAATGCTAAATGTCAAAAATGACAAATTTCAAGATGGCAAATGTCAAAGATGTCAAATGACAAATGTCACAATGCTAAATGTCAAAAATAAAAAGTGTCACCATGAAAAATGTCAAAAATGACAAATTTCAAGATGGCAAATGTCAAAGATGTCAAATGACAAATGTCACAATGCTAAATGTCAAAAATGAAAAGTGTCACCGTGAAAAATGTCAAAAATAACAAATTTCAAGATGGCAAATGTCAAAGATGTCAAATGACAAATGTCACAATGCTAAATGTCAAAAATGAAAAGTGTCACCATGAAAAATGTCAAAAATGACAAATTTCAAGATGGCAAATATCAAAGATGTCAAATGACAAATGTCACAATGCTAAATGTCAAAAATGACAAATTTCAAGATGGCAAATGTCAAAGATGTCAAATGACAAATGTCACAATGCTAAATGTCAAAAATGAAAAGTGTCACCATGAAAAATGTTAAAAATGACAAATTTCAAGATGGCAAATGTCAAAGATGTCAAATGACAAATGTCACAATGCTAAATGTCAAAAATGAAAAGTGTCACCATGAAAAATGTCAAAAATAACAAATTTCAAGATGGCAAATGTCAAAGATGTCAAATGACAACTGTCACAATGCTAAATGTCAAAAATGAAAAGTGTCACCATGAAAAATGTCAAAAATGACAAATTTCAAGATGGCAAATGTCCAAGATGTCAAATGACAAATGTCACAATGCTAAATGTAAAAACTGACAAATTTCAAGATGGCAAATGTCAAAGATGTCAAATGACAAATGTCACAATGCTAAATGTCAAAAATGAAAAGTGTCACCATGAAAAATGTTAAAAATAACAAATTTCAAGATGGCAAATGTCAAAGATGTCAAATGACAACTGTCACAATGCTAAATGTCAAAAATGAAAAGTGTCACCACGAAAAATGTCAAAAATGACAAATTTCAAGATGGCAAATATCAAAGATGTCAAATGACAAATGTCACAATGCTAAATGTCAAAAATAAAAAGTGTCACCATGAAAAATGTCAAAAATGACAAATTTCAAGATGGCAAATGTCAAAGATGTCAAATGACAAATGTCAAAAATGACAAATTTCAAGATGGCAAATGTCAAAGATGTCAAATGACAAATGTCACAATGCTAAATGTCAAAAATAAAAAGTGTCACCATGAAAAATGTCAAAAATGACAAATTTCAAGATGGCAAATGTCAAAGATGTCAAATGACAAATGTCACAATGCTAAATGTCAAAAATGAAAAGTGTTACCATGAAAAATGTCAAAAATAACAAATTTCAAGATGGCAAATGTCATAATGCTAAATGTCAAAAATGAAAAGTGTCACCATGAAAAATGTCAAAAATGACCAATTTCAAGATGGTGTAACGATTACATCGTTATTTGTTTGGCCTGGCCTAAGAATATTTTATTTCATTAATTTCTCGTCTATTTTGCTACGATATTTTTGGCCTGGCCTACGTCAGTTTGACTTTTTCGATTCTGCGACGATTCTATGGAGTTGACGCAGAGTTGATTTCCGTTTAAGCGGGGAGCCGTGTTCTCTCGTAAAGAGAGTCGGTATTTTAATTCCTTTACAATTTTGTGCTTCATAACCAGCAGTTCTATTCCTATTTCTTCTCCCTTCATTTGGTGAGTAAGAGTTTAATTGTTTAAAAATTTTTATTAATAGTCAAAAACTTGGTGAATATATCTTATTGATTATAATAATTTTATTATTCTAACTTTTAAATTATTTCGATTACAATCATTGTCTAAATCAGTTTTTATTGTGTTAAAAATATGTAAACAGATAAAGTGATTAACTTTTTTCTATTCTCGAACTTGGAGAAACTTTGGATGATTGTAATCGAAAATAAGGTTTATTGAGATGGAATTTTGACGGTGTGAATTTTTATTCATAGGGCCATTGCCAAATTTTTGAAGGGTCCCAAGATAGGGCTGTTATAGATAGCCATTTTTTTTGGGAGAGAAGCTTTGTAAGCAGGTTTTAACAGTTACCCAATTTATGAAAACATCTTGCCATCACATCTGTTGATCATTCATTTTTTTGAAAACTTCTTGCCATCAAACATCAGTAGATCATTCAAGTGTTAGAAAACATCTTGCCAACCACATCTGCAGAACCATTAAATTTAAGAAGACATCGTACCAACCGCATCTTTATTCTGGCTTTCAGACGTCTTCCGAAGTTGGATATCAAAAGATAAGAACTTAGTTAATCACTAATCAATCTTTATTAACTTAAATTACTAATTTTTTGGAAATAAACAATTTACACTGATTTAACATCTTTTATTTGCTTGTCTGTAATTTTGGCGCCCTTAAATATTTGTTTGGGGGGAGTTAAAGAAAACCAGAAGGAAGCCACGAACCCTGGAGCTAGCCAAGGGTAGTAATCACCTTACAAACTGGCGCCCGAAGTTGTTGAAACAATTTCTTTGAGATATTTCTTTATCTTTATATCTTTTTCTCGAAGGGATTGTTTTGGCTACCAACTGGCGACAGTTAAGGGGTAATTACGTTACAAATTGGCGCCCAACTAAGTATTCTGGTTTTTTGAAACTTTTCCTAATCATTCACTTTAAATTAATTTTTATATTTTCCATCAATTTAATTACAGACATGCAAATATTTTATTAATATTTTTCTAACAAATAACACTTTTTATCTTACTTGTTTTGTCGGAATTCATTATCGATAGATTCAAGGCTAACCACTATTGTTTGGTATACTTCGAGTTTAATTTTTAATTTACCGAGTTTCATTTATCGAGAATATTATTATCTCTAGTTAAATATTTTACCTTACAATAATGTCGCTTTTCCAGTTAGATATTTTACGATACCGTTTGTCTCTTATCTATACATTATCTATGGTTGTAAAATATGGCTTTATCTTTGATTTATCTTTATTATTCCTGATTTGTTGGCAGAATCGTTTAGGCAGTTAGGGCTTCTTAGCAGATTTTGAAGTGTTTGTGTCGTGTTATCATTATGTCCTTTTTTTTTTTTTTTTCGTTGCTATCTTAGCCTTTGTCTTTTTTTTTTTTGTCTTTATTGTGTGAGTGTGAGAGTTACAGTCAAAATTTTTTTTTGAATTCCTTTCATTTCTGTATTTTGGTTTTTCTTTTTTCTCTCTTTTTATCTCATTTCTTGCAGTAAGGATTTGGAAAGTGGTTTTTGGAAATTTTTGTATATCTTGAGTGTGGGTACTTATCGTTGTTTGCCGTGGGCATATTTTTGGTGTGGTCTGGAAGACTACATTATTACCGTGTAAGGTCTGTGAGACCTTAGTATTTTAGAGGGGTCCGTGAGACCTCTTTATCGTGGAGCAGTTGGTAGTAACTGCTTCTTATCGCTTCTATTGGTGTTCCGTATGGTTGGGACACAATAGAAATTATCTTATCTTATCTTATTGTTTTGTGGGATTATGGTCTATATTGGTTTCTTTTTCGGCCGTTAGTGCTTATCTTTGGGAAACTTATAGACTTTCCATGAATTTGTGTACCTACTCGGGATTTTTTTTGTTTTCCACATACCATTCTTTCATTTTTTTATCTGTATTGATTTTGTGATACACCAAGTACAGAAATACTTTTAATATCTATGACTGTTTTTCACATATCTAGGACATTTTGATAAAAAAGTTTGTGATTTTTCTTTTGTTTCGTTGTTTGTAATTTTTTGTAGTTTCTTGTTTGTGAAAAATATTAAGTTATCGTCTTATATTTTATCTTTTCTCGTCATGTTTGAATTCCTTACTTTTGATTGATATTTTTTGGATTTCTTACACTGGAGTCACTTCACTGAAGGCATAAGTTATTAACTTTTCAATTTTTATTTCTTAGATTTTTTAAATTCTTAAAAACTTTTTCAAAATTCTTTTCAACCTTTTAGATTAACTTCGATTGTCATTTAATTTTTTTTTAAATTTTAAGAAAGATAAGTATTAGTATTTTTGGATTCTTAGTTTATTCCTTTTTCAATTTTTTTTCCTTCTTTACTTAGGGACTATTATTGCCTTTCAGTGTTCTTAGCGTTTGAGTATTCGTTTTCTGATCCGATCGATTTCGTCATTTTTACCTTTATTAACTGTCCTATTTTTTTGATGTTCACATTATTACCGTTGATTGTTGTCATTTGGAATGATAAATATTTTCGTTTATCTTTTTCATTATCTCCAGCTATTTCTTGTCTTTTTATGATAGCAATTTCCTTTTATCTTTTATATGCCTCTTGATTGCTTAGCGATAAGACTTGTCAACTTATTTTTGATCTGAATATTAGTTGATTTATCTTTTAGTGTTTAGTCACATTTTCGTTCAACTGATATTTGGTTTCAATTTATCTCGTTCATTGAATATTTCCTTGGCTTTCGGGCTCATTTTTATTACTCAAGTTGAGTAATTTTTCTTTTGTATTCAATGATTCCTGTTGACGTCAGTCTTATCTTTGTCTTCGTTGCTATGATAAATTATTTTACCTTTGGAGATAGACTTTTGCCTTGTATTGTGAACATTAATCTTTTGTTTCTTTCGTACATCTTGTTAGTGTTGTTTTTTTAGACGACCTTAAATAGGACAGTTATTAATTTATTTTTACCGATTGTGACGTAATAAGTAAGGTTTCGTGTTTTTGAATTTTTTGTCGAGAATTTTTTTTTTATACACAAATTCTTGTGGTTGCCTTTAATTATGTAATAATGTTTATTTTTCTTTACTGATTCACCAGTTTTTGATTATTTACTTTTTTAATGTTTTTGGATTTTAATAGTTTATCTTTTGAAAAAAAAAAAAAGAATTTCCAATTCTTTTTTTTTTCCGTCAGGTTATCGTGGTGTAACGATTACATCGTTATTTGTTTGGCCTGGCCTAAGAATATTTTATTTCATTAATTTCTCGTCTATTTTGCTACGATATTTTTGGCCTGGCCTACGTCGGTTTGACTTTTTCGATTCTGCGACGATTCTATGGAGTTGACGCAGAGTTGATTTCCGTTTAAGCGGGGAACCGTGTTCTCTCGTAAAGAGAGTCGGTATTTTAATTCCTTTACAATTTTGTGCTTTATAACCAGCAGTTCTATTCCTATTTCTTCTCCCTTCATTTGGTGAGTAAGAGTTTAATTGTTTAAAAATTTTTATTAATAGTCAAAAACTTGGTGAATATATCTTATTGATTATAATAATTTTATTATTCTAACTTTTAAATTATTTCGATTACAATCATTGTCTAAATCAGTTTTTATTGTGTTAAAAATATGTAAACAGATAAAGTGATTAACTTTTTTCTATTCTCGAACTTGGAGAAACTTTGGATGATTGTAATCGAAAATAAGGTTTATTGAGATGGAATTTTGACGGTGTGAATTTTTATTCATAGGGCCATTGCCAAATTTTTGAAGGGTCCCAAGATAGGGCTGTTATAGATAGCCATTTTTTTTGGGAGAGAAGCTTTGTAAGCAGGTTTTAACAGTTACCCAATTTATGAAAACATCTTGCCATCACATCTGTTGATCATTCATTTTTTTGAAAACTTCTTGCCATCAAACATCAGTAGATCATTCAAGTGTTAGAAAACATCTTGCCAACCACATCTGCAGAACCATTAAATTTAAGAAGACATCGTACCAACCGCATCTTTATTCTGGCTTTCAGACGTCTTCCGAAGTTGGATATCAAAAGATAAGAACTTAGTTAATCACTAATCAATCTTTATTAACTTAAATTACTAATTTTTTGGAAATAAACAATTTACACTGATTTAACATCTTTTATTTGCTTGTCTGTAATTTTGGCGCCCTTAAATATTTGTTTGGGGGGAGTTAAAGAAAACCAGAAGGAAGCCACGAACCCTGGAGCTAGCCAAGGGTAGTAATCACCTTACAAACTGGCGCCCGACGTTGTTGAAACAATTTCTTTGAGATATTTCTTTATCTTTATATCTTTTTCTCAAAGGGATTGTTTTGGCTACCAACTGGCGACAGTTAAGGGGTAATTACGTTACAATGGCAAATGTCAAAACTGACAAATGTCACAATGCTAAATGTCAAAAATGATAAGTGTCACCATGAAAAATGTAAAAAATGACAAATTTTAAGATGGCAAATGTCCAAGATGTTAAATGACAAATGTCACAATGCTAAATGTCAAAAATGAAAAGTGTCACCATGAAAAATGTCAAAAATGACAAATTTCAAGATGGCAAATGTCAAAGATGTCAAATAACAAATGTCACAATGCTAAATGTCAAAAATGAAAAGTGTCACCATGAAAAATGTCAAAAATAACAAATTTCAAGATGGCAAATGTCAAAGATGTCAAATGACAAATGTCACCATGCTAAATGTCAAAAATGAAAAGGGTCACCCTGAAAAATGTCAAAAATGACAAATTTCAAGATGGCAAATGACAGAACTGACAAATGTCACAATGCTAAATGTCAAAAATGATAAGTGTCACCATGAAAAATGTCAAAAATGACAAATTTCAAGATGGCAAACGTCCAAGATGTCAAATGACGAATGTCACAATGCTAAATGTCAAAAATGACAAATTTCAAGATGGCAAATGTCAAAGATGTCAAATGACAAATGTCACAATGCTAAATGTCAAAAATGAAAAGTGTCACCATGAAAAATGTCAAAAATGACAAATTTCAAGATGGCAAATGTCAAAGATGTCAAATGAGAAATGTCACAATGCTAAATGTCAAAAATGAAAAGTGTCACCATAAAAAATGTCAAAAATAACAAATTTCAAGATGGCAAATGTCAAAGATGTCAAATGACAAATGTCACAATGCTAAATGTCAAAAATGAAAAGTGTCACCATGAAAAATGTCAAAAATGACAAATTTCAAGATGACAAATGTCAAAGATGTCAAATGACAAATGTCACAATGCTAAATGTCAAAAATGAAAAGTGTCACCATAAAAAATGTCAAAAATGACAAATTTCAAGATGGCAAATGTCAAAGATGTCAAATGACATATGTCACAATGCTAAATGTCAAAAATGAAAAGTGTCAAAAATGAAAAATTTCAAGATGGCAAATGTCAAAGATGTCAAATGACAAATGTCACAATGCTAAATGTCAAAAATGAAAAGTGTCACCATGAAAAATGTCAAAAATAACAAATTTCAAGATGGCAAATGTCAAAGATGTCAAATGACAAATGTCACAATGCTAAATGTCAAAAATAAAAAGTGTCACCATAAAAAATGTCAAAAATGACAAATTTCAAGATGGCAAATGTCAAAGATGTCAAATGACAAATGTCACAATGCTAAATGTCAAAAATGAAAAGTGTCACCATGAAAAATGTCAAAAATGACAAATTTCAAGATGGCAAATGTCAAAGATGTCAAATGACATATGTCACAATGCTAAATGTCAAAAATGAAAAGTGTCACCATGAAAAATGTCAAAAATGTTAAAGATGTCAAATGACAAATGTCACAATGCTCAATGTCAAAAATGAAAAGTGTCACCATGAAAAATGACAAATTTCAAGATGGCAAATGTCAAAACTGACAAATGTCACAATGCTAAATGTCAAAAATGATAAGTGTCACCATAAAAAATGTCAAAAATGACAAATTTCAAGATGGCAAATGTCCAAGATGTCAAATGACAAATGTCACAATGCTAAATGTCAAAAATGAAAAGTGTCACCATGAAAAATGTCAAAAATGACAAATTTCAAGATGGCAAATGTCAAAGATGTCAAATGACATATGTCACAATGCTAAATGTCAAAAATGAAAAGTGTCACCATGAAAAATGTCAAAAATGTTAAAGATGTCAAATGACAAATGTCACAATGCTCAATGTCAAAAATGAAAAGTGTCACCATGAAAAATGTCAAAAATGACAAATTTCAAAATGGCAATTGTCAAAACTGACAAATGTCACAATGCTAAATGTCAAAAATGAAAAGTGTCAAAAATGACAAATTTCAAGATGGCAAATGTCTAAGATGTCAAATGACAAATGTCACAATGCTAAATGTCAAAAATGAAAAGTGTCACCGTGAAAAATGTCAAGTATGACAAATTTCAAGATGGCAAATGTCAAAGATGTCAAATGACAAATGTCACAATGCTAAATGTCAAAAATGAAAAGTGTCACCATGAAAAATGTCAAAAATGACAAATTTCAAGATGGCAAATGTCAAAGATGTCAAATGACAAATGTCACAATGCTAAATGTCAAAAATAAAAAGTGTCTCCATGAAAAATGTCAATAATGACAAATTTCAAGATGGCAAATGTCAAAGATGTCAAATGACAATTGTCACAATGCTAAATGTCAAAAATGAAAAGTGTCACCATGAAAAATGTCAAAAATGACAAATTTAAAGATGGCAAATGTCAAAGATGTCAAATGACAAATGTCACAATGCTAAATGTCAAAAATGAAAAGTGTCACCAAGAAAAATTTCAAAAATGACAAATTTCAAGATGGCAAATATCAAAGATGTCAAATGACAAATGTCACAATGCTAAATGTCAAAAATGACAAATTTCAAGATGGCAAATGTCAAAGATGTCAAATGACAAATGTCACAATGCTAAATGTCAAAAACGAAAAGCGTCACCATAAAAAATGTCAAAAATGACAAATTTCAAGATGGCAAATGTCAAAGATGTCAAATGACAAATGTCAAAATTCTAAATGTCAAAAATGAAAAGTGTCACCATGAAAAATGTCAAAAATGACAAATTTCAAGATGGCAAATGTCAAAACTGACAAATGTCACAATGCTAAATGTCAAAAATGATAAGTGTCACCATAAAAAATGTCAAAAATGACAAATTTCAAGATGGCAAATGTCCAAGATGTCAAATGACAAATGTCACAATGCTAAATGTCAAAAATGAAAAGTGTCACCATGAAAAATGTCAAAAATGACAAATTTCAAGATGGCAAATGTCAAAGATGTCAAATGACATATGTCACAATGCTAAATGTCAAAAATGAAAAGTGTCACCATGAAAAATGTCAAAAATGTTAAAGATGTCAAATGACAAATGTCACAATGCTCAATGTCAAAAATGAAAAGTGTCACCATGAAAAATGTCAAAAATGACAAGTTTCAAGATGGCAAATGTCAAAACTGACAAATGTCACAATGCTAAATGTCAAAAATGATAAGTGTCACCATAAAAAATGTCAAAAATGACAAATTTCAAGATGGCAAATGTCCAAGATGTCAAATGACAAATGTCACAATGCTAAATGTCAAAAATTAAAAGTGTCACCATGAAAAATGTCAAAAATGACAAATTTCAAGATGGCAAATGTCAAAGATGTCAAATGACATATGTCACAATGCTAAATGTCAAAAATGAAAAGTGTCACCATGAAAAATGTCAAAAATGTTAAAGATGTCAAATGACAAATGTCACAATGCTCAATGTCAAAAATGAAAAGTGTCACCATGAAAAATGTCAAAAATGACAAATTTCAAGATGGCAAATGTCAAAACTGACAAATGTCACAATGCTAAATGTCAAAAATGAAAAGTGTCAAAAATGACAAATTTCAAGATGGCAAATGTCTAAGATGTCAAATGACAAATGTCACAATGCTAAATGTCAAAAATGAAAAGTGTCACCGTGAAAAATGTCAAGTATGACAAATTTCAAGATGGCAAATGTCAAAGATGTCAAATGACAAATGTCACAATGCTAAATGTCAAAAATGAAAAGTGTCACCATGAAAAATGTCAAAAATGACAAATTTCAAGATGGCAAATGTCAAAGATGTCAAATGACAAATGTCACAATGCTAAATGTCAAAAATAAAAAGTGTCTCCATGAAAAATGTCAATAATGACAAATTTCAAGATGGCAAATGTCAAAGATGTCAAATGACAATTGTCACAATGCTAAATGTCAAAAATGAAAAGTGTCACCATGAAAAATGTCAAAAATGACAAATTTAAAGATGGCAAATGTCAAAGATGTCAAATGACAAATGTCACAATGCTAAATGTCAAAAATGAAAAGTGTCACCAAGAAAAATTTCAAAAATGACAAATTTCAAGATGGCAAATATCAAAGATGTCAAATGACAAATGTCACAATGCTAAATGTCAAAAATGACAAATTTCAAGATGGCAAATGTCAAAGATGTCAAATGACAAATGTCACAATGCTAAATGTCAAAAACGAAAAGCGTCACCATAAAAAATGTCAAAAATGACAAATTTCAAGATGGCAAATGTCAAAGATGTCAAATGACAAATGTGACAATGCTAAATGTCAAAAATGAAAAGTGTCACCAAGAAAAATTTCAAAAATGACAAATTTCAAGATGGCAAATATCAAAGATGTCAAATGACAAATGTCACAATGCTAAATGTCAAAAATGACAAATTTCAAGATGGCAAATGTCAAAGATGTCAAATGACAAATGTCACAATGCTAAATGTCAAATACGAAAAGCGTCACCATAAAAAATGTCAAAAATGACAAATTTCAAGATGGCAAATGTCAAAGATGTCAAATGACAAATGTCACAATGCTAAATGTCAAAAATGAAAAGTGTCACCATGAAAAATGTCAAAAATGACAAATTTTAAGATGGCAAATGTCAAAGATGTCAAATGACAAATGTCACAATGCTAAATATCAAAAATGAAAAGTGTCACCATGAAAAATGTCAAAAATAACAAATTTCAAGATGGCAAATGTCAAAGATGTCAAATGACAAATGTCACAATGCTAAATGTCAAAAATGAAAAGTGTCACCATGAAAAATGTCCAAAATGACAAATTTCAAGATGGCAAATGTCAAAACTGACAAATGTCACAATGCTAAATGTCAAAAATGATAAGTGTCACCATGAAAAATGTCAAAAATGACAAATTTCAAGATGCAAATGTCCAAGATGTCAAATGACAAATGTCACAATGCTAAATGTCAAAAATGACAAATTTTAAGATGGCAAATGTCAAAGATGTCACATGACAAATGTCACAATGCTAAATGTCAAAAATGAAAAGTGTCACCATGAAAAATGTCAAAAATGACAAATTTCAAGATGGCAAATGTCAAAGATCTCAAATGACAAATGTCACAATGCTAAATGTCAAAAATAAAAAGTGTCACCATGAAAAATGTCAAAAATAACAAATTTCAAGATGGCAAATGTCAAAGATGTCAAAACTGACAAATGTCACAATGCTAAATGTCAAAAATGATAAGTGTTACCATGAAAAATGTCAAAAATGACAAATTTCAAGATGGCAAATGTCCAAGATGTCAAATGACAAATGTCACAATGCTAAATGTCAAAACTGACAAATTTCAAGATGGCAAATGTCAAAGATGTCAAATGACAAATGTCACAATGCTAAATGTCAAAAATGAAAAGTGTCACCATAAAAAATGTTAAAAATAACAAATTTCAAGATGGCAAATGTCAAAGATGTCAAATGACAACTGTCACAATGCTAAATGTCAAAAATGAAAAGTGTCACCATGAAAAATGTCAAAAATGACAAATTTCAAGATGGAAAATATCAAAGATGTCAAATGACAAATGTCACAATGCTAAATGTCAAAAATAAAAAGTGTCACCATGAAAAATGTCAAAAATAACAAATTTCAAGATGGCAAATGTCAAAGATGTCAAATGACAAATGTCACAATGCTAAATGTCAAAAATAAAAAGCGTCACCATAAAAAATGTCAAAAATGACAAATTTCAAGATGGCAAATGTCAAAGATGTCAAATGACAAATGTCACAATGCTAAATGTCAAAAATGAAAAGTGTCACCATGAAAAATGTCAAAAATGACAAATTTCAAGATGGCAAATGTCAAAGATGTCAAATGACATATGTCACAATGCTAAATGTCAAAAATGAAAAGTGTCACCATGAAAAATGTCAAAAATGTTAAAGATGTCAAATGACAAATGTCACAATGCTCAATGTAAAAAATGAAAAGTGTCACCATGAAAAATGTCAAAAATGACAAATTTCAAGATGGCAAATGTCAAAACTGACAAATGTCACAATGCTAAATGTCAAAAATGATAAGTGTCACCATAAAAAATGTCAAAAATGACAAATTTCAAGATGGCAAATGTCCAAGATGTCAAATGACAAATGTCACAATGCTAAATGTCAAAAATGAAAAGTGTCACCATGAAAAATGTCAAAAATGACAAATTTCAAGATGGCAAATGTCAAAGATGTCAAATGACAAATGTCACAATGCTAAATGTCAAAAATGACAAATTTCAAGATGGCAAATGTCTAAGATGTCAAATGACAAATGTCACAATGCTAAATGTCAAAAATGAAAAGTGTCACCGTGAAAATGTCAAGTATGACAAATTTCAAGATGGCAAATGTCAAAGATGTCAAATGACAAATGTCACAATGCTAAATGTCAAAAATGAAAAGTGTCACCATGAAAAATGTCAAAAATGACAAATTTCAAGATGGCAAATGTCAAAGATGTCAAATGACAAATGTCACAATGCTAAATGTCAAAAATAAAAAGTGTCTCCATGAAAAATGTCAATAATGACAAATTTCAAGATGGCAAATGTCAAAGATGTCAAATGACAATTGTCACAATGCTAAATGTCAAAAATGAAAAGTGTCACCATGAAAAATGTCAAAAATGACAAATTTAAAGATGGCAAATGTCAAAGATGTCAAATGACAAATGTCACAATGCTAAATGTCAAAAATGAAAAGTGTCACCAAGAAAAATTTCAAAAATGACAAATTTCAAGATGGCAAATATCAAAGATGTCAAATGACAAATGTCACAATGCTAAATAACAAAAATGACAAATTTCAAGATGGCAAATGTCAAAGATGTCAAATGACAAATGTCACAATGCTAAATGTCAAAAACGAAAAGCGTCACCATAAAAAAGGTCAAAAATGACAAATTTCAAGATGGCAAATGTCAAAGATGTCAAATGACAAATGTCACAATGCTAAATGTCAAAAATGAAAAGTGTCACCAAGAAAAATTTCAAAAATGACAAATTTCAAGATGGCAAATATCAAAGATGTCAAATGACAAATGTCACAATGCTAAATGTCAAAAATGACAAATTTCAAGATGGCAAATGTCAAAGATGTCAAATGACAAATGTCACAATGCTAAATGTCAAATACGAAAAGCGTCACCATAAAAAATGTCAAAAATGACAAATTTCAAGATGGCAAATGTCAAAGATGTCAAATGACAAATGTCACAATGCTAAATGTCAAAAATGAAAAGTGTCACCATGAAAAATGTCAAAAATGACAAATTTTAAGATGGCAAATGTCAAAGATGTCAAATGACAAATGTCACAATGCTAAATATCAAAAATGAAAAGTGTCACCATGAAAAATGTCAAAAATAACAAATTTCAAGATGGCAAATGTCAAAGATGTCAAATGACAAATGTCACAATGCTAAATGTCAAAAATGAAAAGTGTCACCATGAAAAATGTCCAAAATGACAAATTTCAAGATGGCAAATGTCAAAACTGACAAATGTCACAATGCTAAATGTCAAAAATGATAAGTGTCACCATGAAAAATGTCAAAAATGACAAATTTCAAGATGCAAATGTCCAAGATGTCAAATGACAAATGTCACAATGCTAAATGTCAAAAATGACAAATTTTAAGATGGCAAATGTCAAAGATGTCACATGACAAATGTCACAATGCTAAATGTCAAAAATGAAAAGTGTCACCATGAAAAATGTCAAAAATGACAAATTTTAAGATGGCAAATGTCAAAGATCTCAAATGACAAATGTCACAATGCTAAATGTCAAAAATAAAAAGTGTCACCATGAAAAATGTCAAAAATAACAAATTTCAAGATGGCAAATGTCAAAGATGTCAAAACTGACAAATGTCACAATGCTAAATGTCAAAAATGATAAGTGTTACCATGAAAAATGTCAAAAATGACAAATTTCAAGATGGCAAATGTCCAAGATGTCAAATGACAAATGTCACAATGCTAAATGTCAAAACTGACAAATTTCAAGATGGCAAATGTCAAAGATGTCAAATGACAAATGTCACAATGCTAAATGTCAAAAATAAAAAGTGTCACCATAAAAAATGTTAAAAATAACAAATTTCAAGATGGCAAATGTCAAAGATGTCAAATGACAACTGTCACAATGCTAAATGTCAAAAATAAAAAGTGTCACCATGAAAAATGTCAAAAATGACAAATTTCAAGATGGAAAATATCAAAGATGTCAAATGACAAATGTCACAATGCTAAATGTCAAAAATAAAAAGTGTCACCATGAAAAATGTCAAAAATGACAAATTTCAAGATGGCAAATGTCAAAGATGTCAAATGACAAATGTCACAATGCTAAATGTCAAAAATGACAAATTTCAAGATGGCAAATGTCAAAGATGTCAAATGACAAATGTCACAATGCTAAATGTCAAAAATAAAAAGTGTCACCATGAAAAATGTCAAAAATGACAAATTTCAAGATGGCAAATGTCAAAGATGTCAAATGACAAATGTCACAAGGCTTAATGTCAAAAATGAAAAGTGTCAACATGAAAAATGTCAAAAATAACAAATTTCAAGATGGCAAATCTCAAAGATGTCAAATGACAAATGTCACAATGCTAAATGTCAAAAATGACAAATTTCAAGATGGCAAATGTCAAAGATGTCAAATGACAAATGTCACAATGCTAAATGTCAACAATGAAAAGTGTCACCATGAAAAATGTCAAAAATGACAAATTTCAAGATGGCAAATGTCACAATGCTAAATGTCAAAAATGATAAGTGTCACCATGAAAAATGTCAAAAATGACAAATTTCAAGATGGCAAATGTCCAAGATGTCAAATGACAAATGTCACAATGCTAAATGTCAAAAATGACAAATTTCAAGATGGCAAATGTTAAAGATGTCGAATATGACAAATGTCACAATGCTAAATGTCAAAAATGAAAAGTGTCACCATGAAAAATGTCAAAAATGACAAATTTCAAGATGGCAAATGTCAAAGATGTCAAATGACAAATGTCACAATGCTAAATGTCAAAAATGAAAAGTGTCACCATGAAAAATGTCAAAAATGACAAATTTCAAGATGGCAAATATCAAAGATGTCAAATGACAAATGTCACAATGCTAAATGTCAAAAATGACAAATTTCAAGATGGCAAATGTCAAAGATGTCAAATGACAAATGTCACAATGCTAAATGTCAAAAATGAAAAGTGTCACCATGAAAAATGTCAAAAATGACAAATTTCAAGATGGCAAATGTCAAAGATGTCAAATGACAAATGTCACAATGCTAAATGTCAAAAATGAAAAGTGTCACCATGAAAAATGTCAAAAATAACAAATTTCAAGATGGCAAATGTCAAAGATGTCAAATGACAACTGTCACAATGCTAAATGTCAAAAATGAAAAGTGTCACCATGAAAAATGTCAAAAATGACAAATTTCAAGATGGCAAATGTCAAAGATGTCAAATGACAAATGTCACAATGCTAAATGTCAAAAATGAAAAGTGTTACCATGAAAAATGTCAAAAATAACAAATTTCAAGATGGCAAATGTCAAAGATGTCAAATGACAAATGTCATAATGCTAAATGTCAAAAATGAAAAGTGTCACCATGAAAAATGTCAAAAATGACAAATTTCAAGATGGCAAATGTCAAAACTGACAAATGTCACAATGCTAAATGTCAAAAATGATAAGTGTCACCATGAAAAATGTCAAAAATGACAAATTTTAAGATGGAAAATGTCCAAGATGTTAAATGACAAATGTCACAATGCTAAATGTCAAAAATGACAAATTTCAAGATGGCAAATGTCAAAGATGTCAAATGACAAATGTCACAATGCTAAATGTCAAAAATAAAAAGTGTCACCATGAAAAATGTCAAAAATGACAAATTTCAAGATGGCAAATGTCAAAGATGTCAAATGACAAATGTCACAATGCTAAATGTCAAAAATGAAAAGTGTCACCGTGAAAAATGTCAAAAATAACAAATTTCAAGATGGCAAATGTCAAAGATGTCAAATGACAAATGTCACAATGCTAAATGTCAAAAATGAAAAGTGTCACCATGAAAAATGTCAAAAATGACAAATTTCAAGATGGCAAATATCAAAGATGTCAAATGACAAATGTCACAATGCTAAATGTCAAAAATGACAAATTTCAAGATGGCAAATGTCAAAGATGTCAAATGACAAATGTCACAATGCTAAATGTCAAAAATGAAAAGTGTCACCATGAAAAATGTTAAAAATGACAAATTTCAAGATGGCAAATGTCAAAGATGTCAAATGACAAATGTCACAATGCTAAATGTCAAAAATGAAAAGTGTCACCATGAAAAATGTCAAAAATAACAAATTTCAAGATGGCAAATGTCAAAGATGTCAAATGACAACTGTCACAATGCTAAATGTCAAAAATGAAAAGTGTCACCATGAAAAATGTCAAAAATGACAAATTTCAAGATGGCAAATGTCCAAGATGTCAAATGACAAATGTCACAATGCTAAATGTAAAAACTGACAAATTTCAAGATGGCAAATGTCAAAGATGTCAAATGACAAATGTCACAATGCTAAATGTCAAAAATGAAAAGTGTCACCATGAAAAATGTTAAAAATAACAAATTTCAAGATGGCAAATGTCAAAGATGTCAAATGACAACTGTCACAATGCTAAATGTCAAAAATGAAAAGTGTCACCACGAAAAATGTCAAAAATGACAAATTTCAAGATGGCAAATATCAAAGATGTCAAATGACAAATGTCACAATGCTAAATGTCAAAAATAAAAAGTGTCACCATGAAAAATGTCAAAAATGACAAATTTCAAGATGGCAAATGTCAAAGATGTCAAATGACAAATGTCAAAAATGACAAATTTCAAGATGGCAAATGTCAAAGATGTCAAATGACAAATGTCACAATGCTAAATGTCAAAAATAAAAAGTGTCACCATGAAAAATGTCAAAAATGACAAATTTCAAGATGGCAAATGTCAAAGATGTCAAATGACAAATGTCACAATGCTAAATGTCAAAAATGAAAAGTGTTACCATGAAAAATGTCAAAAATAACAAATTTCAAGATGGCAAATGTCATAATGCTAAATGTCAAAAATGAAAAGTGTCACCATGAAAAATGTCAAAAATGACCAATTTCAAGATGGTGTAACGATTACATCGTTATTTGTTTGGCCTGGCCTAAGAATATTTTATTTCATTAATTTCTCGTCTATTTTGCTACGATATTTTTGGCCTGGCCTACGTCAGTTTGACTTTTTCGATTCTGCGACGATTCTATGGAGTTGACGCAGAGTTGATTTCCGTTTAAGCGGGGAACCGTGTTCTCTCGTAAAGAGAGTCGGTATTTTAATTCCTTTACAATTTTGTGCTTCATAACCAGCAGTTCTATTCCTATTTCTTCTCCCTTCATTTGGTGAGTAAGAGTTTAATTGTTTAAAAATTTTTATTAATAGTCAAAAACTTGGTGAATATATCTTATTGATTATAATAATTTTATTATTCTAACTTTTAAATTATTTCGATTACAATCATTGTCTAAATCAGTTTTTATTGTGTTAAAAATATGTAAACAGATAAAGTGATTAACTTTTTTCTATTCTCGAACTTGGAGAAACTTTGGATGATTGTAATCGAAAATAAGGTTTATTGAGATGGAATTTTGACGGTGTGAATTTTTATTCATAGGGCCATTGCCAAATTTTTGAAGGGTCCCAAGATAGGGCTGTTATAGATAGCCATTTTTTTTGGGAGAGAAGCTTTGTAAGCAGGTTTTAACAGTTACCCAATTTATGAAAACATCTTGCCATCACATCTGTTGATCATTCATTTTTTTGAAAACTTCTTGCCATCAAACATCAGTAGATCATTCAAGTGTTAGAAAACATCTTGCCAACCACATCTGCAGAACCATTAAATTTAAGAAGACATCGTACCAACCGCATCTTTATTCTGGCTTTCAGACGTCTTCCGAAGTTGGATATCAAAAGATAAGAACTTAGTTAATCACTAATCAATCTTTATTAACTTAAATTACTAATTTTTTGGAAATAAACAATTTACACTGATTTAACATCTTTTATTTGCTTGTCTGTAATTTTGGCGCCCTTAAATATTTGTTTGGGGGGAGTTAAAGAAAACCAGAAGGAAGCCACGAACCCTGGAGCTAGCCAAGGGTAGTAATCACCTTACAAACTGGCGCCCGAAGTTGTTGAAACAATTTCTTTGAGATATTTCTTTATCTTTATATCTTTTTCTCGAAGGGATTGTTTTGGCTACCAACTGGCGACAGTTAAGGGGTAATTACGTTACAAATTGGCGCCCAACTAAGTATTCTGGTTTTTTGAAACTTTTCCTAATCATTCACTTTAAATTAATTTTTATATTTTCCATCAATTTAATTACAGACATGCAAATATTTTATTAATATTTTTCTAACAAATAACACTTTTTATCTTACTTGTTTTGTCGGAATTCATTATCGATAGATTCAAGGCTAACCACTATTGTTTGGTATACTTCGAGTTTAATTTTTAATTTACCGAGTTTCATTTATCGAGAATATTATTATCTCTAGTTAAATATTTTACCTTACAATAATGTCGCTTTTCCAGTTAGATATTTTACGATACCGTTTGTCTCTTATCTATACATTATCTATGGTTGTAAAATATGGCTTTATCTTTGATTTATCTTTATTATTCCTGATTTGTTGGCAGAATCGTTTAGGCAGTTAGGGCTTCTTAGCAGATTTTGAAGTGTTTGTGTCGTGTTATCATTATGTCCTTTTTTTTTTTTTTCGTTGCTATCTTAGCCTTTGTCTTTTTTTTTTTTGTCTTTATTGTGTGAGTGTGAGAGTTACAGTCAAAATTTTTTTTTGAATTCCTTTCATTTCTGTATTTTGGTTTTTCTTTTTTCTCTCTTTTTATCTCATTTCTTGCAGTAAGGATTTGGAAAGTGGTTTTTGGAAATTTTTGTATATCTTGAGTGTGGGTACTTATCGTTGTTTGCCGTGGGCATATTTTTGGTGTGGTCTGGAAGACTACATTATTACCGTGTAAGGTCTGTGAGACCTTAGTATTTTAGAGGGGTCCGTGAGACCTCTTTATCGTGGAGCAGTTGGTAGTAACTGCTTCTTATCGCTTCTATTGGTGTTCCGTATGGTTGGGACACAATAGAAATTATCTTATCTTATCTTATTGTTTTGTGGGATTATGGTCTATATTGGTTTCTTTTTCGGCCGTTAGTGCTTATCTTTGGGAAACTTATAGACTTTCCATGAATTTGTGTACCTACTCGGGATTTTTTTTGTTTTCCACATACCATTCTTTCATTTTTTTATCTGTATTGATTTTGTGATACACCAAGTACAGAAATACTTTTAATATCTATGACTGTTTTTCACATATCTAGGACATTTTGATAAAAAAGTTTGTGATTTTTCTTTTGTTTCGTTGTTTGTAATTTTTTGTAGTTTCTTGTTTGTGAAAAATATTAAGTTATCGTCTTATATTTTATCTTTTCTCGTCATGTTTGAATTCCTTACTTTTGATTGATATTTTTTGGATTTCTTACACTGGAGTCACTTCACTGAAGGCATAAGTTATTAACTTTTCAATTTTTATTTCTTAGATTTTTTAAATTCTTAAAAACTTTTTCAAAATTCTTTTCAACCTTTTAGATTAACTTCGATTGTCATTTAATTTTTTTTTAAATTTTAAGAAAGATAAGTATTAGTATTTTTGGATTCTTAGTTTATTCCTTTTTCAATTTTTTTTCCTTCTTTACTTAGGGACTATTATTGCCTTTCAGTGTTCTTAGCGTTTGAGTATTCGTTTTCTGATCCGATCGATTTCGTCATTTTTACCTTTATTAACTGTCCTATTTTTTTGATGTTCACATTATTACCGTTGATTGTTGTCATTTGGAATGATAAATATTTTCGTTTATCTTTTTCATTATCTCCAGCTATTTCTTGTCTTTTTATGATAGCAATTTCCTTTTATCTTTTATATGCCTCTTGATTGCTTAGCGATAAGACTTGTCAACTTATTTTTGATCTGAATATTAGTTGATTTATCTTTTAGTGTTTAGTCACATTTTCGTTCAACTGATATTTGGTTTCAATTTATCTCGTTCATTGAATATTTCCTTGGCTTTCGGGCTCATTTTTATTACTCAAGTTGAGTAATTTTTCTTTTGTATTCAATGATTCCTGTTGACGTCAGTCTTATCTTTGTCTTCGTTGCTATGATAAATTATTTTACCTTTGGAGATAGACTTTTGCCTTGTATTGTGAACATTAATCTTTTGTTTCTTTCGTACATCTTGTTAGTGTTGTTTTTTTAGACGACCTTAAATAGGACAGTTATTAATTTATTTTTACCGATTGTGACGTAATAAGTAAGGTTTCGTGTTTTTGAATTTTTTGTCGAGAATTTTTTTTTTATACACAAATTCTTGTGGTTGCCTTTAATTATGTAATAATGTTTATTTTTCTTTACTGATTCACCAGTTTTTGATTATTTACTTTTTTAATGTTTTTGGATTTTAATAGTTTATCTTTTGAAAAAAAAAAAAGAATTTCCAATTCTTTTTTTTTTCCGTCAGGTTATCGTGGTGTAACGATTACATCGTTATTTGTTTGGCCTGGCCTAAGAATATTTTATTTCATTAATTTCTCGTCTATTTTGCTACGATATTTTTGGCCTGGCCTACGTCGGTTTGACTTTTTCGATTCTGCGACGATTCTATGGAGTTGACGCAGAGTTGATTTCCGTTTAAGCGGGGAACCGTGTTCTCTCGTAAAGAGAGTCGGTATTTTAATTCCTTTACAATTTTGTGCTTTATAACCAGCAGTTCTATTCCTATTTCTTCTCCCTTCATTTGGTGAGTAAGAGTTTAATTGTTTAAAAATTTTTATTAATAGTCAAAAACTTGGTGAATATATCTTATTGATTATAATAATTTTATTATTCTAACTTTTAAATTATTTCGATTACAATCATTGTCTAAATCAGTTTTTATTGTGTTAAAAATATGTAAACAGATAAAGTGATTAACTTTTTTCTATTCTCGAACTTGGAGAAACTTTGGATGATTGTAATCGAAAATAAGGTTTATTGAGATGGAATTTTGACGGTGTGAATTTTTATTCATAGGGCCATTGCCAAATTTTTGAAGGGTCCCAAGATAGGGCTGTTATAGATAGCCATTTTTTTTGGGAGAGAAGCTTTGTAAGCAGGTTTTAACAGTTACCCAATTTATGAAAACATCTTGCCATCACATCTGTTGATCATTCATTTTTTTGAAAACTTCTTGCCATCAAACATCAGTAGATCATTCAAGTGTTAGAAAACATCTTGCCAACCACATCTGCAGAACCATTAAATTTAAGAAGACATCGTACCAACCGCATCTTTATTCTGGCTTTCAGACGTCTTCCGAAGTTGGATATCAAAAGATAAGAACTTAGTTAATCACTAATCAATCTTTATTAACTTAAATTACTAATTTTTTGGAAATAAACAATTTACACTGATTTAACATCTTTTATTTGCTTGTCTGTAATTTTGGCGCCCTTAAATATTTGTTTGGGGGGAGTTAAAGAAAACCAGAAGGAAGCCACGAACCCTGGAGCTAGCCAAGGGTAGTAATCACCTTACAAACTGGCGCCCGACGTTGTTGAAACAATTTCTTTGAGATATTTCTTTATCTTTATATCTTTTTCTCAAAGGGATTGTTTTGGCTACCAACTGGCGACAGTTAAGGGGTAATTACGTTACAATGGCAAATGTCAAAACTGACAAATGTCACAATGCTAAATGTCAAAAATGATAAGTGTCACCATGAAAAATGTCAAAAATGACAAATTTTAAGATGGCAAATGTCCAAGATGTTAAATGACAAATGTCACAATGCTAAATGTCAAAAATGACAAATTTCAAGATGGCAAATGTCAAAGATGTCAAATGACAAATGTCACAATGCTAAATGTCAAAAATAAAAAGTGTCACCATGAAAAATGTCAAAAATGACAAATTTCAAGATGGCAAATGTCAAAGATGTCAAATGACAAATGTCACAATGCTAAATGTCAAAAATGAAAAGTGTCACCATGAAAAATGTCAAAAATAACAAATTTCAAGATGGCAAATGTCATAGATGTCAAATGACAAATGTCACAATGCTAAATGTCAAAAATGAAAAGTGTCACCATGAAAAATGTCAAAAATGACAAATTTCAAGATGGCAAATATCAAAGATGTCAAATGACAAATGTCACAATGCTAAATGTCAAAAATGACAAATTTCAAGATGGCAAATGTCAAAGATGTCAAATGACAAATGTCACAATGCTAAATGTCAAAAATGAAAAGTGTCACCATGAAAAATGTCAAAAATGACAAATTTCAAGATGGCAAATGTCAAAGATGTCAAATGACAAATGTCACAATGCTAAATGTCAAAAATAAAAAGTGTCACCATGAAAAATGTCAAAAATGACAAATTTCAAGATGGCAAATGTCAAAGATGTCAAATGACAAATGTCACAATGCTAAATGTCAAAAATGAAAAGTGTCACCATGAAAAATGTCAAAAATAACAAATTTCAAGATGGCAAATGTCATAGATGTCAAATGACAAATGTCACAATGCTAAATGTCAAAAATGAAAAGTGTCACCATGAAAAATGTCAAAAATGACAAATTTCAAGATGGCAAATATCAAAGATGTCAAATGACAAATGTCACAATGCTAAATGTCAAAAATGACAAATTTCAAGATGGCAAATGTCAAAGATGTCAAATGACAAATGTCACAAGGCTAAATGTCAAAAATAAAAAGTGTCACCATGAAAAATGTCAAAAATGACAAATTTCAAGATGGCAAATGTCAAAGATGTCAAATGACAAATGTCAAAAATGACAAATTTCAAGATGGCAAATGTCAAAGATGTCAAATGACAAATGTCACAATGCTAAATGTCAAAAATAAAAAGTGTCACCATGAAAAATGTCAAAAATGACAAATTTCAAGATGGCAAATGTCAAAGATGTCAAATGACAAATGTCACAATGCTAAATGTCAAAAATGAAAAGTGTTACCATGAAAAATGTCAAAAATAACAAATTTCAAGATGGCAAATGTCATAATGCTAAATGTCAAAAATGAAAAGTGTCACCATGAAAAATGTCAAAAATGACCAATTTCAAGATGGCAAATGTCAAAACTGACAAATGTCACAATGCTAAATGTCAAAAATGATAAGTGTCACCATGAAAAATGTCAAAAATGACAAATTTCAAGATGGCAAATGTCCAAGATGTTAAATGACAAATGTCACAATGCTAAATGTCAAAAATGACAAATTTCAAGATGGCAAATGTCAAAGATGTCAAATGACAAATGTCACAATGCTAAATGTCAAAAATAAAAAGTGTCACCATGAAAAATGTCAAAAATGACAAATTTCAAGATGGCAAATGTCAAAGATGTCAAATGACAAATGTCACAATGCTAAATGTCAAAAATGAAAAGTGTCACCATGAAAAATGTCAAAAATAACAAATTTCAAGATGGCAAATGTCATAGATGTCAAATGACAAATGTCACAATGCTAAATGTCAAAAATGAAAAGTGTCACCATGAAAAATGTCAAAAATGACAAATTTCAAGATGGCAAATATCAAAGATGTCAAATGACAAATGTCACAATGCTAAATGTCAAAAATGACAAATTTCAAGATGGCAAATGTCAAAGATGTCAAATGACAAATGTCACAATGCTAAATGTCAAAAATGAAAAGTGTCACCATGAAAAATGTCAAAAATGACAAATTTCAAGATGGCAAATGTCAAAGATGTCAAATGACAAATGTCACAATGCTAAATGTCAAAAATGAAAAGTGTCACCATGAAAAATGTCAAAAATAACAAATTTCAAGATGGCAAATGTCAAAGAGGTCAAATGACATTTGTCACAATGCTAAATGTCAAAAATGAAAAGTGTCACCATAAAAAATGTCAAAAATGACAAATTTCAAGATGGCAGATGTCCAAGATGTCAAATGACAAATGTCACAATGCTAAATGTCAAAACTGACAAATTTCAAGATGGCAAATGTCAAAGATGTCAAATGACAAATGTCACAATGCTAAATGTCAAAAATGAAAAGTGTCACCATGAAAAATGTTAAAAATAACAAATTTCAAGATGGCAAATGTCAAAGATGTCAAATGACAACTGTCACAATGCTAAATGTCAAAAATAAAAAGTGTCACCATGAAAAATGTCAAAAATGACAAATTTCAAGATGGCAAATATCAAAGATGTCAAATGACAAATGTCACAATGCTAAATGTCAAAAATAAAAAGTGTCACCATGAAAAATGTCAAAAATGACAAATTTCAAGATGGCAAATGTCAAAGATGTCAAATGACAAATGTCACAATGCTAAATGTCAAAAATGACAAATTTCAAGATGGCAAATGTCAAAGATGTCAAAGATGTCAAATGACAAATGTCACAATGCTAAATGTCAAAAATAAAAAGTGTCACCATGAAAAATGTCAAAAATGACAAATTTCAAGATGGCAAATGTTAAAGATGTCAAATGACAAATGTCACAATGCTAAATGTCAAAAATGAAAAGTGTCACCATGAAAAATGTCAAAAATGACAAATTTCAAGATGGCAAATGTCCAAGATGTCAAATGACAAATGTCACAATTCTAAATGTCAAAAATGACAAATTTCAAGATGGCAAATGTTAAAGATGTCGAATATGACAAATGTCACAATGCTAAATGTCAAAAATAAAAAGTGTCACCATGAAAAATGTCAAAAATGACAAATTTCAAGATGGCAAATGTCAAAGATGTCAAATGACAAATGTCACAATGCTAAATGTCAAAAATGAAAAGTGTCACCATGAAAAATGTCAAAAATGACAAATTTCAAGATGGCAAATATCAAAGATGTCAAATGACAAATGTCACAATGCTAAATGTCAAAAATGACAAATTTCAAGATGGCAAATGTCAAAGATGTCAAATGACAAATGTCACAATGCTAAATGTCAAAAATGAAAAGTGTCACCATGAAAAATGTCAAAAATAACAAATTTCAAGATGGCAAATGTCAAAGATGTCAAATGACAACTGTCACAATGCTAAATGTCAAAAATGAAAAGTGTCACCATGAAAAATGTCAAAAATGACAAATTTCAAAATGGCAAATGTCAAAGATGTCAAATGACAAATCTCACAATGCTAAATGTCAAAAATGAAAAGTGTTACCATGAAAAATGTCAAAAATAACAAATTTCAAGATGGCAAATGTCAAAGATGTCAAATGACAAATGTCATAATGCTAAATGTCAAAAATGAAAAGTGTCACCATGAAAAATGTCAAAAATGACAAATTTCAAGATGGCAAATGTCAAAACTGACAAATGTCACAATGCTAAATGTCAAAAATAATAAGTGTCACCATGAAAAATGTCAAAAATGACAAATTTCAGGATGGCAAATTTCCAAGATGTCAAATGACAAATGTCACAATGCTAAATGTCAAAAATGACAAATTTCAAGATGGCAAATGTCAAAGATGTCAAATGACAAATGTCACAATGCTAAATGTCAAAAATAAAAAGTGTCACCATGAAAAATGTCAAAAATGACAAATTTCAAGATGGCAAATGTCAAAGATGTCAAATGACAAATGTCACAATGCTAAATGTCAAAAATGAAAAGTGTAACCATGAAAAATGTCAAAAATAACAAATTTCAAAATGGCAAATGTCAAAGATGTCAAATGACAAATGTCACAATGCTAAATGTCAAAAATGAAAAGTGTCACCATGAAAAATGTCAAAAATGACAAATTTCAAGATGGCAAATATCAAAGATGTTAAATGACAAATGTCACAATGCTAAATGTCAAAAATGACAAATTTCAAGATGGCAAATGTCAAAGATGTCAAATGACAAATGTCACAATGCTAAATGTCAAAAATGAAAAGTGTCACCATAAAAAATGTCAAAAATGACAAATTTCAAGATGGCAAATGTCCAAGATGTCAAATGACAAATGTCACAATGCTAAATGTCAAAAATGAAAAGTGTCACCATGAAAAATGTCAAAAATGACAAATTTCAAGATGGCAAATGTCAAAGATGTCAAATGACAAATGTCACAATGCTAAATGTCAAAAATGAAAAGTGTCAAAAATGACAAATTTCAAGATGGCAAATGTCTAAGATGTCAAATGACAAATGTCACAATGCTAAATGTCAAAAATGAAAAGTGTCACCGTGAAAAATGTCAAAAATGACAAATTTCAAGATGGCAAATGTCAAAGATGTCAAATGACAAATGTCACAATGCTAAATGTCAAAAATAAAAAGTGTCACCATGAAAAATGTCAAAAATGACAAATTTCAAGATGGCAAATGTCCAAGATGTCAAATGACAAATGTCACAATGCTAAATGTCAAAAATGACAAATTTCAAGATGGCAAATGTTAAAGATGTCGAATATGACAAATGTCACAATGCTAAATGTCAAAAATGAAAAGTGTCACCATGAAAAATGTCAAAAATGACAAATTTCAAGATGGCAAATGTCAAAGATGTCAAATGACAAATGTCACAATGCTAAATGTCAAAAATGAAAAGTGTCACCATGAAAAATGTCAAAAATGACAAATTTCAAGATGGCAAATATCAAAGATGTCAAATGACAAATGTCACAATGCTAAATGTCAAAAATAAAAAGTGTCACCATGAAAAATGTCAAAAATGACAAATTTCAAGATGGCAAATGTCAAAGATGTCAAATGACAAATGTCACAATGCTAAATGTCAAAAATGTCAAATTTCAAGATGGCAAATGTCAAAGATGTCAAATGACAAATGTCACAATGCTAAATGTCAAAAATAAAAAGTGTCACCATGAAAAATGTCAAAAATGACAAATTTCAAGATGGCAAATGTCAAAGATGTCAAATGACAAATGTCACAATGCTAAATGTCAAAAATGAAAAGTGTCACCATGAAAAATGTCAAAAACAACAAATTTCAAGATGGCAAATCTCAAAGATGTCAAATGACAAATGTCACAATGCTAAATGTCAAAAATGACAAATTTCAAGATGGCAAATGTCAAAGATGTCAAATGACAAATGTCACAATGCTAAATGTCAAAAATGAAAAGTGTCACCATGAAAAATGTCAAAAATGACAAATTTCAAGATGGCAAATGTCACAATGCTAAATGTCAAAAATGATAAGTGTCACCATGAAAAATGTCAAAAATGACAAATTTCAAGATGGCAAATGTCCAAGATGTCAAATGACAAATGTCACAATGCTAAATGTCAAAAATGACAAATTTCAAGATGGCAAATGTTAAAGATGTCGAATATGACAAATGTCACAATGCTAAATGTCAAAAATAAAAAGTGTCACCATGAAAAATGTCAAAAATGACAAATTTCAAGATGGCAAATGTCAAAGATGTCAAATGACAAATGTCACAATGCTAAATGTCAAAAATAAAAAGTGTCACCATGAAAAATGTCAAAAATGACAAATTTCAAGATGGCAAATATCAAAGATGTCAAATGACATATGTCACAATGCTAAATGTCAAAAATGACAAATTTCAAGATGGCAAATGTCAAAGATGTCAAATGACAAATGTCACAATGCTAAATGTCAAAAATGAAAAGTGTCACCATGAAAAATGTCAAAAATGACAAATTTCAAGATGGCAAATGTCAAAGATGTCAAATGACAAATGTCACAATGCTAAATGTCAAAAATGAAAAGTGTCACCATGAAAAATGTCAAAAATAACAAATTTTAAGATGGCAAATGTCAAAGATGTCAAATGACAACTGTCACAATGCTAAATGTCAAAAATGTCAAATTTCAAGATGGCAAATGTCAAAGATGTCAAATGACAAATGTCACAATGCTAAATGTCAAAAATAAAAAGTGTCACCATGAAAAATGTCAAAAATGACAAATTTCAAGATGGCAAATGTCAAAGATGTCAAATGACAAATGTCACAATGCTAAATGTCAAAAATGAAAAGTGTCACCATGAAAAATGTCAAAAACAACAAATTTCAAGATGGCAAATCTCAAAGATGTGAAATGACAAATGTCACAATGCTAAATGTCAAAAATGACAAATTTCAAGATGGCAAATGTCAAAGATGTCAAATGACAAATGTCACAATGCTAAATGTCAAAAATGAAAAGTGTCACCATGAAAAATGTCAAAAATGACAAATTTCAAGATGGCAAATGTCACAATGCTAAATGTCAAAAATGATAAGTGTCACCATGAAAAATGTCAAAAATGACAAATTTCAAGATGGCAAATGTCCAAGATGTCAAATGACAAATGTCACAATGCTAAATGTCAAAAATGACAAATTTCAAGATGGCAAATGTTAAAGATGTCGAATATGACAAATGTCACAATGCTAAATGTCAAAAATAAAAAGTGTCACCATGAAAAATGTCAAAAATGACAAATTTCAAGATGGCAAATGTCAAAGATGTCAAATGACAAATGTCACAATGCTAAATGTCAAAAATAAAAAGTGTCACCATGAAAAATGTCAAAAATGACAAATTTCAAGATGGCAAATATCAAAGATGTCAAATGACATATGTCACAATGCTAAATGTCAAAAATGACAAATTTCAAGATGGCAAATGTCAAAGATGTCAAATGACAAATGTCACAATGCTAAATGTCAAAAATGAAAAGTGTCACCATGAAAAATGTCAAAAATGACAAATTTCAAGATGGCAAATGTCAAAGATGTCAAATGACAAATGTCACAATGCTAAATGTCAAAAATGAAAAGTGTCACCATGAAAAATGTCAAAAATAACAAATTTTAAGATGGCAAATGTCAAAGATGTCAAATGACAACTGTCACAATGCTAAATGTCAAAAATGAAAAGTGTCACCATGAAAAATGTCAAAAATGACAAATTTCAAGATGGCAAATGTCAAAGATGTCAAATGACAAATGTCACAATGCTAAATGTCAAAAATGAAAAGTGTTACCATGAAAAATGTCAAAAATAACAAATTTCAAGATGGCAAATGTCAAAGATGTCAAATGACAAATGTCATAATGCTAAATGACAAAAATGAAAAGTGTCACCATGAAAAATGTCAAAAATGACAAATTTCAAGATGGCAAATGTCAAAACTGACAAATGTCACAATGCTAAATGTCAAAAATAATAAGTGTCACCATGAAAAATGTCAAAAATGACAAATTTCAAGATGGCAAATTTCCAAGATGTCAAATGACAAATGTCACAATGCTAAATGTCAAAAATGACAAATTTCAAGATGGCAAATGTCAAAGATGTCAAATGACAAATGTCACAATGCTAAATGTCAAAAATAAAAAGTGTCACCATGAAAAATGTCAAAAATGACAAATTTCAAGATGGCAAATGTCAAAGATGTCAAATGACAAATGTCACAATGCTAAATGTCAAAAATGAAAAGTGTAACCATGAAAAATGTCAAAAATAACAAATTTCAAAATGGCAAATGTCAAAGATGTCAAATGACAAATGTCACAATGCTAAATGTCAAAAATGAAAAGTGTCACCATGAAAAATGTCAAAAATGACAAATTTCAAGATGGCAAATATCAAAGATGTCAAATGACAAATGTCACAATGCTAAATGTCAAAAATGACAAATTTCAAGATGGCAAATGTCAAAGATGTCAACTGACAAATGTCACAATGCCAAATGTCCAAATGATAATTCAAGGTTTCTAGATTTAGTTTTTGCTCATAACAATAACATATTAGTCGAGGTAGCTCATGAAATTTTGTTTCCTACTACAGTGCATCATAATGCCTATTCTTTTTACTTAGATGTTGAAATAAATAATACTTTATTAACTAACGAACTCAGATACGATTTTTCCAATGCAAATTTTGGAGGACTAAATGAATATTTTTCGTCAATTAAGTGGGACAATGTCTTACAAAGTAACTTTAATTTTAATTTTGATTTCGCTGTGAATGAGTTCTATAATATTTTATATAGCGGGATTGAACAATATGTCCCTAAGAAATCTTTTAATCGTAACAAATTTCCAATATGGTTTAGCAAAGACTTAATTCATTTAACGATTCGTAAAAAAGAGGCACATAAAAAATATAAAAGTTTTAAATGTTTAAATAATTATAATATTTTCGCTGATCTCCGTTCACAGTGTAAAAATTTGTCAAAAATATGTTATGAAAATTATTTAGTTAAAACTGAACTTGAATTACAAGCATATCCAAAATCTTTTTGGAAATATTTAAGATCTCAAAGAAAAAATAATGAATTACCAAACGAAATGTATTTCGGAGAAAGAAAATGTGATGATGGAAATTTAATGGCAAATATGTTCGCAGATTACTTCTCAACAATATATTCTAATAAAACTTGTAAAATCCCAGTATACGACTTTCAAAACTCATTTGACATTAACATAACTGATATTGAGCTATCCACTGTTTTTACTAAAATCGAAGATTTACCTTGTAACAATAAAAGTGGTCCGGATTTAATTCCTAACAATTTATTGAAAAACTGTATTTTTTCACTATCGAAACCGTTACACATTCTCTTTAACTTTTCTCTTCGTCAAGGCGAAATACCTTTAATATGGAAACAAAGTTTTATAGCTCCAATTTTTAAATCAGGAAATATTAAAGATGTCACAAATTATCGAGGTGTTTGCCAACAATCGGTTATACCTAAATTGCTGGATAATATCATTACTGATAAATTACAATGGTTATGTAAATCCTTTTTAGACATTAATCAGTTTGGCTTTTGTAAAAACAAATCAACCACTACCAACTTATTAACCTATCAATTGGATATTTTTGATGCTTTTGAAAATAAATATCAAGTAGACTCAATCTATGCAGATTTCTCGAAAGCATTTGATAGAGTAAACCATCAAATCCTTTTAAAAAAACTTAAATCAATCGGATTCCATGAAAATTTGTTGGTATGGTTGAGTAGTTTTCTTAAAGATAGAACACAGTTTGTCAAAATCGGGCAATATATTTCACATCCAATTTTGGTTACATCTGGTGTACCTCAAGGAACCCATATTGCACCTTTATTATTTATCCTGTTTGTTAATGATATTAATTCAATTTTAACTAATTGTAAGTATTTGATGTATGCCGACGATATTAAAATTTTTAAAACCATTAAAAAAGAATCAGACTGTACAATTCTTCAATCCCAATTAAATGATTTTTATAAGTGGTGCGTAAAAAATATGCTTGAACTAAATTTCATTAAATGTTTTCAAATAACTTTTCATCGAATATTCAATCCCATTAAATTTCAATATAACCTGGATAACAGGGATATAGTATTAACTAATTCTATTAAAGATCTTGGAGTTATTTTGGACAATAGGCTTTCATTTGACGATCACATAAAATATATTACCATTAAATCAACAAAAACTTTGGGATTTGTTTTAAGAAATTGTAATGTATTTAATATCGAAACAACAAAAACCGTTTATTTAGCATTAGTCCGATCCATTTTAGAAAATAATTGTGTCATTTGGTCACCACATCTGCAAAAAAATATAAATTTAATCGAAAACATCCAAAATAGATTTCTTCGTTTTGCTGGTTACAAGTTAATGATTCCTAGAATTGGATATAGGTATAATTATGAACTAATCAAAAAACATATTAATTTAGATTCGTTGGAATCTCGAAGATTGTATTATGACTTGATTTTATTTTATAAAATTGTAAACGGAGTATTAGACTGTCCAAATATCCTAGAAAAGATTAAAATAAATGTCCCCCAAAGAGTCCTTAGAGACAATCAGTTATATTTTATTTCAGTATTCAAGAATAATTACCTTAGCAACAATTCTTTAATAAGATCTGCACAATTTATAAACAAAAAAGGAATTGATCTGTATAAATTTTCATTACCTCAATTTCAAACTCTTCTACATAGACTGATTTAACTACTTATACCTTGTAATGCATGTATTTATTCTGTATTCTGTATTTATCTTTATTTATTTATTATGTATCTTGTAGTCTTATTATTTTGTATAATGTATATATATTTTTGTAATTTAATATTTTGTAATGGAGCTTTCCGTCAATAAACATTCTATTCTATTCTATGTCAAAAATGAAAAGTGTCACCATAAAAAATGTCAAAAATGACAAATTTCAAGATGGCAAATGTCCAAGATGTCAAATGACAAATGTCACAATGCTAAATGTCAAAAATAAAAAGTGTCACCATGAAAAATGTCAAAAATGACAAATTTCAAGATGGCAAATGTCAAAGATGTCAAATGACAAATGTCACAATGCTAAATGTCAAAAATGAAAAGTGTCAAAAATGACAAATTTCAAGATGGCAAATGTCTAAGATGTCAAATGACAAATGTCACAATGCTAAATGTCAAAAATGAAAAGTGTCACCGTGAAAAATGTCAAAAATGACAAATTTCAAGATGGCAAATGTCAAAGATGTCAAATGACAAATGTCATAATGCTAAATGACAAAAATGAAAAGTGTCACCATGAAAAATGTCAAAAATGACAAATTTCAAGATGGCAAATGTCACAATGCTAAATGTCAAAAATGATAAGTGTCACCATGAAAAATGTCAAAAATGACAAATTTCAAGATGGCAAATGTCCAAGATGTCAAATGACAAATGTCACAATGCTAAATGTCAAAAATGACAAATTTCAAGATGGCAAATGTTAAAGATGTCGAATATGACAAATGTCACAATGCTAAATGTCAAAAATAAAAAGTGTCACCATGAAAAATGTCAAAAATGACAAATTTCAAGATGGCAAATGTCAAAGATGTCAAATGACAAATGTCACAATGCTAAATGTCAAAAATAAAAAGTGTCACCATGAAAAATGTCAAAAATGACAAATTTCAAGATGGCAAATATCAAAGATGTCAAATGACAAATGTCACAATGCTAAATGTCAAAAATGACAAATTTCAAGATGGCAAATGTCAAAGATGTCAAATGACAAATGTCACAATGCTAAATGTCAAAAATGAAAAGTGTCACCATGAAAAATGTCAAAAATGACAAATTTCAAGATGGCAAATGTCAAAGATGTCAAATGACAAATGTCACAATGCTAAATGTCAAAAATGAAAAGTGTCACCATGAAAAATGTCAAAAATAACAAATTTTAAGATGGCAAATGTCAAAGATGTCAAATGACAACTGTCACAATGCTAAATGTCAAAAATGAAAAGTGTCACCATGAAAAATGTCAAAAATGACAAATTTCAAGATGGCAAATGTCAAAGATGTCAAATGACAAATGTCACAATGCTAAATTTCAAAAATGAAAAGTGTTACCATGAAAAATGTCAAAAATAACAAATTTCAAGATGGCAAATGTCAAAGATGTCAAATGACAAATGTCATAATGCTAAATGACAAAAATGAAAAGTGTTACCATGAAAAATGTCAAAAATGACAAATTTCAAGATGGCAAATGTCAAAACTGACAAATGTCACAATGCTAAATGTCAAAAATAATAAGTGTCACCATGAAAAATGTCAAAAATGACAAATTTCAAGATGGCAAATTTCCAAGATGTCAAATGACAAATGTCACAATGCTAAATGTCAAAAATGACAAATTTCAAGATGGCAAATGTCAAAGATGTCAAATGACAAATGTCACAATGCTAAATGTAAAAAATAAAAAGTGTCACCATGAAAAATGTCAAAAATGACAAATTTCAATATGGCAAATGTCAAAGATGTCAAATGACAAATGTCACAATGCTAAATGTCAAAAATGAAAAGTGTAACCATGAAAAATGTCAAAATAACAAATTTCAAAATGGCAAATGTCAAAGATGTCAAATGACAAATGTCACAATGCTAAATGTCAAAAATGAAAAGTGTCACCATGAAAAATGTCAAAAATGACAAATTTCAAGATGGCAAATATCAAAGATGTCAAATGACAAATGTCACAATGCTAAATGTCAAAAATGACAAATTTCAAGATGGCAAATGTCAAAGATGTCAACTGACAAATGTCACAATGCCAAATGTCAAAAATGAAAAGTGTCACCATAAAAAATGTCAAAAATGACAAATTTCAACATGGCAAATGTCCAAGATGTCAAATGACAAATGTCACAATGCTAAATGTCAAAAATAAAAAGTGTCACCATGAAAAATGTCAAAAATGACAAATTTCAAGATGGCAAATGTCAAAGATGTCAAATGACAAATGTCACAATGCTAAATGTCAAAAATGAAAAGTGTCAAAAATGACAAATTTCAAGATGGCAAATGTCTAAGATGTCAAATGACAAATGTCACAATGCTAAATGTCAAAAATGAAAAGTGTCACCGTGAAAAATGTCAAAAATGACAAATTTCAAGATGGCAAATGTCAAAGATGTCAAATGACAAATGTCACAATGCTAAATGTCAAAAATAAAAAGTGTCACCATGAAAAATGTCAAAAATGACAAATTTCAAGATGGCAAATGTCAAAGATGTCAAATGACAAATGTCACAATGCTAAATGTCAAAAATAAAAAGTGTCTCCATGAAAAATGTCAATAATGACAAATTTCAAGATGGCAAATGTCAAAGATGTCAAATGACAATTGTCACAATGCTAAATGTCAAAAATGAAAAGTGTCACCATGAAAAATGTCAAAAATGACAAATTTAAAGATGGCAAATGTCAAAGATGTCGAATATGACAAATGTCACAATGCTAAATGTCAAAAATGAAAAGTGTCACCATGAAAAATGTCAAAAATGACAAATTTCAAGATGGCAATTGTCAAAGATGTCAAATGACAAATGTCACAATGCTAAATGTCAAAAATGAAAAGTGTCACCAAGAAAAATTTCAAAAATGACAAATTTCAAGATGGCAAATATCAAAGATGTCAAATGACAAATGTCACAATGCTAAATGTCAAAAATGACAAATTTCAAGATGGCAAATGTAAAAGATGTCAAATGACAAATGTCACAATGCTAAATGTCAAAAACGAAAAGAGTCACCATAAAAAATGTCAAAAATGACAAATTTCAAGATGGCAAATGTCAAAGATGTCAAATGACAAATGTCACAATGCTAAAGGTCAAAAATGAAAAGTGTCACCATGAAAAATGTCAAAAATGACAAATTTTAAGATGGCAAATGTCAAAGATGTCAAATGACAAATGTCACAATGCTAAATATCAAAAATGAAAAGTGTCACCATGAAAAATGTCAAAAATAACAAATTTCAAGATGGCAAATGTCAAAGATGTCAAATGACAAATGTCACAATGCTAAATGTCAAAAATGAAAAGTGTCACCATGAAAAATGTCCAAAATGACAAATTTTAAGATGGCAAATGTCAAAACTGACAAATGTCACAATGCTAAATGTCAAAAATAATAAGTGTCACCATGAAAAATGTCAAAAATGACAAATTTCAAGATGCAAATGTCCAAGATGTCAAATGACAAATGTCACAATGCTAAATGTCAAAAATGACAAATTTTAAGATGGCAAATGTCAAAGATGTCACATGACAAATGTCACAATGCTAAATGTCAAAAATGAAAAGTGTCACCATGAAAAATGTCAAAAATGACAAATTTCAAGATGGCAAATGTCAAAGATCTCAAATGACAAATGTCACAATGCTAAATGTCAAAAATATAAAGTGTCACCATGAAAAATGTCAAAAATAACAAATTTCAAGATGGCAAATGTCAAAGATGTCAAAACTGACAAATGTCACAATGCTAAATGTCAAAAATGATAAGTGTCACCATGAAAAATGTCAAAAATGACAAATTTCAAGATGGCAAATGTCCAAGATGTCAAATGACAAATGTCACAATGCTAAATGTCAAAACTGACAAATTTCAAGATGGCAAATGTCAAAGATGTCAAATGACAAATGTCACAATGCTAAATGTCAAAAATGAAAAGTGTCACCATGAAAAATGTTAAAAATAACAAATTTCAAGATGGCAAATGTCAAAGATGTCAAATGACAACTGTCACAATGCTAAATGTCAAAAATGAAAAGTGTCACCATGAAAAATGTCAAAAATGACAAATTTCAAGATGGCAAATATCAAAGATGTCAAATGACAAATGTCACAATGCTAAATGTCAAAAATAAAAAGTGTCACCATGAAAAATGTCAAAAATGACAAATTTCAAGATGGCAAATGTCAAAGATGTCAAATGACAAATGTCACAATGCTAAATGTCAAAAATGTCAAATTTCAAGATGGCAAATGTCAAAGATGTCAAATGATAAATGTCACAATGCTAAATGTCAAAAATAAAAAGTGTCACCATGAAAAATGTCAAAAATGACAAATTTCGAGATGGCAAATGTCAAAGATGTCAAATGACAAATGTCACAATGCTAAATGTCAAAAATGAAAAGTGTCACCATGAAAAATGTCAAAAACAACAAATTTCAAGATGGCAAATCTCAAAGATGTCAAATGACAAATGTCACAATGCTAAATGTCAAAAATGACAAATTTCAAGATGGCAAATGTCAAAGATGTCAAATGACAAATGTCACAATGCTAAATGTCAAAAATGAAAAGTGTCACCATGAAAAATGTCAAAAATGACAAATTTCAAGATGGCAAATGTCACAATGCTAAATGTCAAAAATGATAAGTGTCACCATGAAAAATGTCAAAAATGACAAATTTCAAGATGGCAAATGTCCAAGATGTCAAATGACAAATGTCACAATGCTAAATGTCAAAAATGACAAATTTCAAGATGGCAAATGTTAAAGATGTCGAATATGACAAATGTCACAATGCTAAATGTCAAAAATAAAAAGTGTCACCATGAAAAATGTCAAAAATGACAAATTTCAAGATGGCAAATGTCAAAGATGTCAAATGACAAATGTCACAATGCTAAATGTCAAAAATAAAAAGTGTCACCATGAAAAATGTCAAAAATGACAAATTTCAAGATGGCAAATATCAAAGATGTCAAATGACAAATGTCACAATGCTAAATGTCAAAAATGACAAATTTCAAGATGGCAAATGTCAAAGATGTCAAATGACAAATGTCACAATGCTAAATGTCAAAAATGAAAAGTGTCACCATGAAAAATGTCAAAAATGACAAATTTCAAGATGGCAAATGTCAAAGATGTCAAATGACAAATGTCACAATGCTAAATGTCAAAAATGAAAAGTGTCACCATGAAAAATGTCAAAAATAACAAATTTCAAGATGGCAAATGTCAAAGATGTCAAATGACAACTGTCACAATGCTAAATGTCAAAAATGAAAAGTGTCACCATGAAAAATGTCAAAAATGACAAATTTCAAGATGGCAAATGTCAAAGATGTCAAATGACAAATGTCACAATGCTAAATGTCAAAAATGAAAAGTGTTACCATGAAAAATGTCAAAAATAACAAATTTCAAGATGGCAAATGTCAAAGATGTCAAATGACAAATGTCATAATGCTAAATGACAAAAATGAAAAGTGTCACCATGAAAAATGTCAAAAATGACAAATTTCAAGATGGCAAATGTCAAAACTGACAAATGTCACAATGCTAAATGTCAAAAATAATAAGTGTCACCATGAAAAATGTCAAAAATGACAAATTTCAAGATGGCAAATTTCCAAGATGTCAAATGACAAATGTCACAATGCTAAATGTCAAAAATGACAAATTTCAAGATGGCAAATGTCAAAGATGTCAAATGACAAATGTCACAATGCTAAATGTCAAAAATAAAAAGTGTCACCATGAAAAATGTCAAAAATGACAAATTTCAAGATGGCAAATGTCAAAGATGTCAAATGACAAATGTCACAATGCTAAATGTCAAAAATGAAAAGTGTAACCATGAAAAATGTCAAAAATAACAAATTTCAAAATGGCAAATGTCAAAGATGTCAAATGACAAATGTCACAATGCTAAATGTCAAAAATGAAAAGTGTCACCATGAAAAATGTCAAAAATGACAAATTTCAAGATGGCAAATATCAAAGATGTCAAATGACAAATGTCACAATGCTAAATGTCAAAAATGACAAATTTCAAGATGGCAAATGTCAAAGATGTCAAATGACAAATGTCACAATGCCAAATGTCAAAAATGAAAAGTGTCACCATAAAAAATGTCAAAAATGACAAATTTCAAGATGGCAAATGTCCAAGATGTCAAATGACAAATGTCACAATGCTAAATGTCAAAAATAAAAAGTGTCACCATGAAAAATGTCAAAAATGACAAATTTCAAGATGGCAAATGTCAAAGATGTCAAATGACAAATGTCACAATGCTAAATGTCAAAAATGAAAAGTGTCAAAAATGACAAATTTCAAGATGGCAAATGTCTAAGATGTCAAATGACAAATGTCACAATGCTAAATGTCAAAAATGAAAAGTGTCACCGTGAAAAATGTCAAAAATGACAAATTTCAAGATGGCAAATGTCAAAGATGTCAAATGACAAATGTCACAATGCTAAATGTCAAAAATAAAAAGTGTCACCATAAAAAATGTCAAAAATGACAAATTTCAAGATGGCAAATGTCAAAGATGTCAAATGACAAATGTCACAATGCTAAATGTCAAAAATAAAAAGTGTCTCCATGAAAAATGTCAATAATGACAAATTTCAAGATGGCAAATGTCAAAGATGTCAAATGACAATTGTCACAATGCTAAATGTCAAAAATGAAAAGTGTCACCATGAAAAATGTCAAAAATGACAAATTTAAAGATGGCAAATGTCAAAGATGTCGAATATGACAAATGTCACAATGCTAAATGTCAAAAATGAAAAGTGTCACCATGAAAAATGTCAAAAATGACAAATTTCAAGATGGCAAATGTCAAAGATGTCAAATGACAAATGTCACAATGCTAAATGTCAAAAATGAAAAGTGTCACCAAGAAAAATGTCAAAAATGAAAAATTTCAAGATGGCAAATATCAAAGATGTCAAATGACAAATGTCACAATGCTAAATGTCAAAAATGACAAATTTCAAGATGGCAAATGTAAAAGATGTCAAATGACAAATGTCACAATGCTAAATGTCAAAAACGAAAAGTGTCACCATAAAAAATGTCAAAAATGACAAATTTCAAGATGGCAAATGTCAAAGATGTCAAATGACAAATGTCACAATGCTAAATGTCAAAAATGAAAAGTGTCACCATGAAAAATGTCAAAAATGACAAATTTTAAGATGGCAAATGTCAAAGATGTCAAATGACAAATGTCACAATGCTAAATATCAAAAATTAAAAGTGTCACCATGAAAAATGTCAAAAATAACAAATTTCAAGATGGCAAATGTCAAAGATGTCAAATGACAAATGTCACAATGCTAAATGTCAAAAATGAAAAGTGTCACCATGAAAAATATCCAAAATGACAAATTTCAAGATGGCAAATGTCAAAACTGACAAATGTCACAATGCTAAATGTCAAAAATGATAAGTGTCACCATGAAAAATGTCAAAAATGACAAATTTCAAGATGCAAATGTCCAAGATGTCAAATGACAAATGTCACAATGCTAAATGTCAAAAATGACAAATTTTAAGATGGCAAATGTCAAAGATGTCACATGACAAATGTCACAATGCTAAATGTCAAAAATGAAAAGTGTCACCATGAAAAATGTCAAAAATGACAAATTTCAAGATGGCAAATGTCAAAGATCTCAAATGACAAATGTCACAATGCTAAATGTCAAAAATAAAAAGTGTCACCATGAAAAATGTCAAAAATAACAAATTTCAAGATGGCAAATGTCAAAGATGTCAAAACTGACAAATGTCACAATGCTAAATGTCAAAAATGATAAGTGTCACCATGAAAAATGTCAAAAATGACAAATTTCAAGATGGCAAATGTCCAAGATGTCAAATGACAAATGTCACAATGCTAAATGTCAAAACTGACAAATTTCAAGATGGCAAATGTCAAAGATGTCAAATGACAAATGTCACAATGCTAAATGTCAAAAATGAAAAGTGTCACCATGAAAAATGTTAAAAATAACAAATTTCAAGATGGCAAATGTCAAAGATGTCAAATGACAACTGTCACAATGCTAAATGTCAAAAATGAAAAGTGTCACCATGAAAAATGTCAAAAATGACAAATTTCAAGATGGCAAATATCAAAGATGTCAAATGACAAATGTCACAATGCTAAATGTCAAAAATAAAAAGTGTCACCATGAAAAATGTCAAAAATGACAAATTTCAAGATGGCAAATGTCAAAGATGTCAAATGACAAATGTCACAATGCTAAATGTCAAAAATGTCAAATTTCAAGATGGCAAATGACAAATGTCACAATGCTAAATGTCAAAAATAAAAAGTGTCACCATGAAAAATGTCAAAAATGACAAATTTCAAGATGGCAAATGTCAAAGATGTCAAATGACAAATGTCACAATGCTAAATGTCAAAAATGAAAAGTGTCACCATGAAAAATGTCAAAAATAACAAATTTCAAGATGGCAAATCTCAAAGATGTCAAATGACAAATGTCACAATGCTAAATGTCAAAAATGACAAATTTCAAGATGGCAAATGTCAAAGATGTCAAATGACAAATGTCACAATGCTAAATGTCAAAAATGAAAAGTGTCACCATGAAAAATGTCAAAAATGACAAATTTCAAGATGGCAAATGTCACAATGCTAAATGTCAAAAATGATAAGTGTCACCATGAAAAATGTCAAAAATGACAAATTTCAAGATGGCAAATGTCCAAGATGTCAAATGACAAATGTCACAATGCTAAATGTCAAAAATGACAAATTTCAAGATGGCAAATGTTAAAGATGTCGAATATGACAAATGTCACAATGCTAAATGTCAAAAATGAAAAGTGTCACCATGAAAAATGTCAAAAATGACAAATTTCAAGATGGCAAATGTCAAAGATGTCAAATGACAAATGTCACAATGCTAAATGTCAAAAATGAAAAGTGTCACCATGAAAAATGTCAAAAATGACAAATTTCAAGATGGCAAATATCAAAGATGTCAAATGACAAATGTCACAATGCTAAATGTCAAAAATGACAAATTTCAAGATGGCAAATGTCAAAGATGTCAAATGACAAATGTCACAATGCTAAATGTCAAAAATGAAAAGTGTCACCATGAAAAATGTCAAAAATGACAAATTTCAAGATGGCAAATGTCAAAGATGTCAAATGACAAATGTCACAATGCTAAATGTCAAAAATGAAAAGTGTCACCATGAAAAATGTCAAAAATAACAAATTTCAAGATGGCAAATGTCAAAGATGTCAAATGACAACTGTCACAATGCTAAATGTCAAAAATGAAAAGTGTCACCATGAAAAATGTCAAAAATGACAAATTTCAAGATGGCAAATGTCAAAGATGTCAAATGACAAATGTCACAATGCTAAATGTCAAAAATGAAAAGTGTTACCATGAAAAATGTCAAATATAACAAATTTCAAGATGGCAAATGTCAAAGATGTCAAATGACAAATGTCATAATGCTAAATGTCAAAAATGAAAAGTGTCACCATGAAAAATGTCAAAAATGACAAATTTCAAGATGGCAAATGTCAAAACTGACAAATGTCACAATGCTAAATGTCAAAAATGATAAGTGTCACCATGAAAAATGTCAAAAATGACAAATTTCAAGATGGCAAATGTCCAAGATGTTAAATGACAAATGTCACAATGCTAAATGTCAAAAATGACAAATTTCAAGATGGCAAATGTCAAAGATGTCAAATGACAAATGTCACAATGCTAAATGTCAAAAATAAAAAGTGTCACCATGAAAAATGTCAAAAATGACAAATTTCAAGATGGCAAATGTCAAAGATGTCAAATGACAAATGTCACAATGCTAAATGTCAAAAATGAAAAGTGTCACCATGAAAAATGTCAAAAATAACAAATTTCAAGATGGCAAATGTCAAAGATGTCAAATGACAAATGTCACAATGCTAAATGTCAAAAATGAAAAGTGTCACCATGAAAAATGTCAAAAATGACAAATTTCAAGATGGCAAATATCAAAGATGTCAAATGACAAATGTCACAATGCTAAATGTCAAAAATGACAAATTTCAAGATGGCAAATGTCAAAGATGTCAAATGACAAATGTCACAATGCTAAATGTCAAAAATAAAAAGTGTCACCATGAAAAATGTCAAAAATGACAAATTTCAAGATGGCAAATGTCAAAGATGTCAAATGACAAATGTCACAATGCTAAATGTCACAAATGAAAAGTGTCACCATGAAAAATGTCAAAAATAACAAATTTCAAGATGGCAAATGTCAAAGATGTCAAATGACAACTGTCACAATGCTAAATGTCAAAAATAAAAAGTGTCACCATGAAAAATGTCAAAAATGACAAATTTCAAGATGGCAAATGTCAAAGATGTCAAATGACAAATGTCACAATGCTAAATGTCAAAAATGAAAAGTGTTACCATGAAAAATGTCAAAAATAACAAATTTCAAGATGGCAAATGTCAAAGATGTCAAATGACAAATGTCATAATGCTAAATGTCATAATGCTAAATGTCAAAAATGTAAAGTGTCACCATGAAAAATGTCAAAAATGACAAATTTCAAGATGGCAAATGTCAAAACTGACAAACGTCACAATGCTAAATGTCAAAAATGATAAGTGTCACCATGAAAAATGTCAAAAATGACAAATTTCAAGATGGCAAATGTCCAAGATGTTAAATGACAAATATCACAATGCTAAATGTCAAAAATGACAAATTTCAAGATGGCAAATGTCAAAGATGTCAAATGACAAATGTCACAATGCTAAATGTCAAAAATAAAAAGTGTCACCATGAAAAATGTCAAAAATGACAAATTTCAAGATGGCAAATGTCAAAGATGTCAAATGACAAATGTCACAATGCTAAATGTCAAAAATGAAAAGTGTCACAATGAAAAATGTCAAAAATGACAAATTTCAAGATGGCAAATGTCAAAGATGTCAAATGACAAATGTCACAAGGCTAAATGTCAAAAATGAAAAGTGTCACCATGAAAAATGTCAAAAATGACAAATTTCAAGATGGCAAATGTCAAAGATGTCAAATGACAAATGTCACAAGGCTAAATGTCAAAAATGAAAAGTGTCACCATGAAAAATGTCAAAAATGACAAATTTCAAGATGGCAAATGTCAAAGATGTCAAATGACAAATGTCACAATGCTAAATGTCAAAAATGAAAAGTGTCACCATGAAAAATGTCAAAAATGACAAATTTCAAGATGGCAAATGTCAAAACTGACAAATGTCACAATGCTAAATGTCAAAAATGAAAAGTGTCACCATGAAAAATGTCAAAAATGACAAATTTCAAAATGGCAAATGTCAAAGATGTCAAATGACAAATGTCACAATGCTAAATGTCAAAAATGAAAAGTGTCAAAAATGAAAAATTTCAAGATGGCAAATTTCTAAGATGTCAAATGACAAATGTCACAATGCTAAATGTCAAAAATGAAAAGTGTCACCGTGAAAAATGTCAAAAATGACAAATTTCAAGATGGCAAATGTCAAAGATGTCAAATGACAAATGTCACAATGCTAAATGTCAAAAATGAAAATTGTCACCATGAAAAATGTCAAAAATGACAAATTTCAAGATGGCAAATGTCAAAGATGTCAAATGACAAATGTCACAATGCTAAATGTCAAAAATGAAAAGTGTCCCCATAAAAAATGTCAATAATGACAAATTTCAAGATGGCAAATGTCAAAGATGTCAAATGACAAATGTCACAATGCTAAATGTCAAAAATGGAAAGTGTCACCATGAAAAATCTCAAAAATGACAAATTTCAAGATGGCAAATGTCAAAACTGACAAATGTCACAATGCTAAATGTCAAAAATGATAAGTGTCACCATTAAAAATGTCAAAAATGACAAATTTCAAGATGGCAAATGTCCAAGATGTCAAATGACAAATGTCACAATGCTAAATGTCAAAAATGACAAATTTCAAGATGGCAAATGTCAAAGATGTCAAATGACAAATGTCACAATGCTAAATGTCAAAAATGAAAAGTGTCACCATAAAAAATGTCAAAAATAACAAATTTCAAGATGGCAAATGTCAAAGATGTCAAATGACAAACGTCACAATGCTAAATGTCAAAAATGAAAAGTGTCACCATAAAAAATGTCAAAAATAACAAATTTCAAGATGGCAAATGTCAAAGATGTCAAATGACAAATGTCACAATGCTAAATGTCAAAAATGACAAATTTCAAGATAGCAAATGTCAAAGATGTCAAAGGACAAATGTCACAATGCTAAATGTCAAAAATGATAAGTGTCACCATGAAAAATGTCAAAAATGACAAATTTCAAGATGGCAAATGTCCAAGATGTCAAATGACAAATGTCACAATGCTAAATGTCCAAAATGACAAATTTCAAGATGGCAAATGTCAAAGATGTCAAATGACAAATGTCACAATGCTAAATGTCAAAAATGAAAAGTGTCACCATGAAAAATGTCAAAAATGACAAATTTCAAGATGGCAAATGTCAAAGATGTCAAATGACAAATGTCACAATGCTAAATGTCAAAAATGAAAAGTGTCACCATGAAAAATGTCAAAAATGACAAATTTCAAGATGGCAAATATCAAAGATGTCAAATGACAAATGTCACAATGCTAAATGTCAAAAATGATAAGTGTCACCATGAAAAATGTCAAAAATGACAATTTTCAAGATGGCAAATGTCCAAGTTGTCGAATGACAAATGTCACAATGCTAAATGTCAAAAATTACAAATTTCAAGATGGCAAATGTCAAAGATGTCAAATGACAAATGTCACAATGCTAAATGTCAAAAATGAAAAGTGTCACCATGAAAAATGTCAAAAATGACAAATTTCACGATGACAAATGTCAAAGATGTCAAATGACAAATGTCACAATGCTAAATGTCAAAAATGACAAATTTCAAAATGGCAAATGTCAAAAATGTCAAATGACAAATGTCACAATGCTAAATGTCAAAAATGAAAAGTGTCACCATGAAAAATGTCAAAAATGACAAATTTCAAGATGGGAAATGTCAAAGATGTCAAATGACAAATGTCACAATGCTAAATGTCAAAAATGAAAAGTGTCACCATGAAAAATGTCAAAAATAACAAATTTAAAGATGGCAAATGTCAAAGATGTCAAATGACAAATGTCACAATGCTAAATGTCAAAAATAAAAAGTGTCACTATGAAAAATGTCAAAAATGACAAACTTCAAGATGGCAAATGTCAAAGATGTCAAATAACAAATGTCACAATGCTAAATGTCAAAAATGAAAAGTGTCACCATGAAAAATGTCAAAAATGACAAATTTCAAGATGGCAAATGTCCAAGATGTCAAATGACAAATGTCACAATGCTAAATGTCAAAAATGACAAATTTCAAAATGGCAAATGTTAAAGATGTCGAATATGACAAATGTCACAATGCTAAATGTCAAAAATGAAAAGTGTCACCATGAAAAATGTCAAAAATGACAAATTTCAAGATGGCAAATGTCAAAGATGTCAAATGACAAATGTCACAATGCTAAATGTCAAAAATGAAAAGTGTCACCATGAAAAATGTCAAAAATGACAAATTTCAAGATGGCAAATATCAAAGATGTCAAATGACAAATGTCACAATGCTAAATGTCAAAAATGACAAATTTCAAGATGGCAAATGTCAAAGATGTCAAATGACAAATGTCACAATGCTAAATGTCAAAAATGAAAAGTGTCACCATGAAAAATGTCAAAAATGACAAATTTCAAGATGACAAATGTCAAAGATGTCAAATGACAAATGTCACAATGCTAAATGTCAAAAATGAAAAGTGTCACCATGAAAAATGTCAAAAATAACAAATTTTAAGATGGCAAATGTCAAAGATGTCAAATGACAACTGTCACAATGCTAAATGTCAAAAATGAAAAGTGTCACCATGAAAAATGTCAAAAATGACAAATTTCAAGATGGCAAATGTCAAAGATGTCAAATGACAAATGTCACAATGCTAAATGTCAAAAATGAAAAGTGTTACCATGAAAAATATCAAAAATAACAAATTTCAAGATGGCAAATGTCAAAGATGTCAAATGACAAATGTCATAATGCTAAATGTCAAAAATGAAAAGTGTCACCATGAAAAATTTCAAAAATGACAAATTTCAAGATGGCAAATGTCAAAACTGACAAATGTCACAATGCTAAATGTCAAAAATGATAAGTGTCACCATGAAAAATGTCAAAAATGACAAATTTCAAGATGGCAAATGTCCAAGATGTTAAATGACAAATGTCACAATGCTAAATGTCAAAAATGACAAATTTCAAGATGGCAAATGTCAAAGATGTCAAATGACAAATGTCACAATGCTAAATGTCAAAAATGAAAAGTGTCACCATGAAAAATGTCAAAAATGACAAATTTCAAGATGGCAAATGTCAAAACTGACAAATGTCACAATGCTAAATGTCAAAAATGATAAGTGTCACCATGAAAAATGTCAAAAATGACAAATTTCAAGATGACATCTTTGACATTTGCCATCTTGAAATTTGTCATTTTTGAAATTTTTCATGGTGACACTTTTCATTTTTGACATTTAGCATTGTGACATTTGTCATTTGACATCTTTGACATTTGCCATCTTGAAATTTGTCATTTTTGACATTTTTCATGGTGACACTTTTCATTTTTGACATTTAGCATTGTGACATTTGTCATTTGACATCTTTGACATTTGCCATCTTGAAATTTGTCATTTTTGACATTTACCATTGTGACATTTGTCATTTGACATCTTTGATATTTGCCATCTTGAAATTTGTCATTTTTGACATTTTTCTTGGTGACACTTTTCATTTTTGACATTTAGCATTGTGACATTTGTCATTTGACATCTTTGACATTTGCCATCTTGAAATTTGTCATTTTTGACATTTTTCATGGTGACACTTTTCATTTTTGACATTTAGCATTGTGACATTTGTCATATTCGACATCTTTGACATTTGCCATCTTGAAATTTGTTATTTTTGACATTTTTTATGGTGACACTTTTCATTTTTGACATTTAGCATTGTGACATTTGTCATTTGACATCTTTGACATTTGCCATCTTGAAATTTTTCATTTTTGACATTTTTCATGGTGACACTTTTCATTTTTGACATTTAGCATTGTGACATTTGTCATTTGACATCTTTGACAGTTGCCATCTTAAAATTTGTCATTTTTGACATTTAGCATTGTGACATTTGTCATTTGACATCTTGGACATTTGCATCTTGAAATTTGTCATTTTTGACATTTTTCATGGTGACACTTATCATTTTTGACATTTAGCATTGTGACATTTGTCAGTTTTGACATTTGCCATCTTGAAATTGGTCATTTTTGACATATTTTATGGTGACACTTTTCATTTTTGACATTTAACATTGTGACATTTGTCATTTGACATCTTTGACATTTGCCATCTTGAAATTTGTCATTTTTGACATTTAGCATTGTGACATTTGTCAGTTGACATCTTGGACATTTGCATCTTGAAATTTGTCATTTTTGACATTTTTTATGGTGACACTTATCATTTTTGACATTTAGCATTGTGACATTTGTCAGTTTTGACATTTGCCATCTTGAAATTTGTCATTTTTGACATATTTTATGGTGACACTTTTCATTTTTGACATTTAGCATTGTGACATTTGTCATTTGACATCTTTGACATTTGCCATCTTGAAATTTGTTATTTTTGACATTTTTTATGGTGACACTTTTCATTTTTGACATTTAGCATTGTTACATTTGTCATTTGACATCTTTGACATTTGCCATCTTGAAATTTGTCATTTTTGATATTTTTCATGGTGACACTTTTCATTTTTGACATTTAGCATTGTGACATTTGTCATTTGACATCTTTGACATTTGCCATCTTGAAATTTGTCATTTTTGATATTTTTCATTGTGACACTTTTCATTTTTGACATTTAGCATTGTGACATTTGTCATTTGACATCTTTGACATTTGCCATCTTGAAATTTGTCATTTTTGACATTTAGCATTGTGACATTTGTCATCTTTGATATTTGCCATCTTGAAATTTGTCATTTTTGACATTTTTCTTGGTGACACTTTTCATTTTTGACATTTAGCATTGTGACATTTGTCATTTGACATCTTTGACATTTGCCATCTTGAAATTTGTCATTTTTGACATTTTTCATGGTGACACTTTTCATTTTTGACATTTAGCATTGTGACATTTGTCATATTCAAAATCTTTGACATTTGCCATCTTGAAATTTGTTATTTTTGACATTTTTCATGGTGACACTTTTCATTTTTGACATTTAGCATTGTGACATTTGTCATTTGACATCTTTGACATTTGCCATCTTAAAATTTTTCATTTTTGACACTTTTCATTTTTGACATTTAGCATTGCGACATATGTCATTTGACATCTTTGACATTTGCCAACTTGAAATTTGTCATTTTTGACATTTTTCATGGTGACACTTTTCATTTTTGACATTTAGCATTGTGACATTTGTCATTTGACATCTTTGACATTTGCCATCTTGAAATTTGTCATTTTTGACATTTTTTATGGTGACACTTTTCATTTTTGACATTTAGCATTGTGACATTTGTCATTTGACATCTTTGACATTTGCCATGTTGAAATTTGTTATTTTTGACATTTTTCATGGTGACACTTTTCATTTTTGACATTTAGCATTGTGACATTTGCCATTTGACATCTTTGACATTTGCCATCTTGAAATTTGTCATTTTTGACATTTTTCATGTTGACACTTTTCATTTTTGACATTTAGCATTGTGACATTTGTCATTTGACATCTTTGACATTTGCCATCTTGAAATTTGTCATTTTTGACATTTAGCATTGTGACATTCGTCATTTGACATCTTGGACATTTGCCATCTTGAAATTTGTCATTTTTGACATTTTTCATGGTGACACTTATCATTTTTGACATTTAGCATTGTGACATTTGTCAGTTGTGACATTTGCCATCTTGAAATTTGTCATTTTTGACATTTTTCATGGTGACACTTTTCATTTTTGACATTTAGCATTGTGACATTTGTCATTTAACATCTTTGACATTTGCCATCTTGAAATTTGTTATTTTTGACATTTTTCATGGTGACACTTTTCATTTTTGACATTTAGCATTGTGACATTTGTCATTTGACATCTTTGACATTTGCCATCTTGAAATTTGTTATTTTTGACATTTTTCATGGTGACACTTTTCATTTTTGACATTTAGCATTGTGACATTTGTCATTTGACATCTTTGACATTTGCCATCTTGAAATTTGTCATTTTTGAAATTTTTCATGGTGACACTTTTCATTTTTGACATTTAGCATTGTGACATTTGTCATTTGACATCTTTGACATTTGCCATCTTGAAATTTGTCATTTTTGACATTTTTCATGGTGACACTTTTCATTTTTGACATTTAGCATTGTGACATTTGTCATTTGACATCTTTGACATTTGCCATCTTGAAATTTGTCATTTTTGACATTTAGCATTGTGACATTTGTCATTTAACATCTTGGACATTTGCCATCTTGAAATTTGTCATTTTTGACATTTTTCATGGTGACACTTATCATTTTTGACATTTAGCATTGTGACATTTGTCAGTTTTGACATCTTTGACATTTGCCATCTTGAAATTTGTCATTTTTGACATTTTTCATGGTGACACTTTTCATTTTTGACATTTAGCATTGTGACATTTGTCATATTCGACATCTTTGACATTTGCCATCTTGAAATTTGTTATTTTTGACATTTTTTATGGTGACACTTTTCATTTTTGACATTTAGCATTGTGACATTTGTCATTTGACATCTTTGACATTTGCCATCTTGAAATTTTTCATTTTTGACATTTTTCATGGTGACACTTTTCATTTTTGACATTTAGCATTGTGACATTTGTCATTTGACATCTTTGACATTTGCCATCTTGAAATTTGTCATTTTTGACCTTTAGCATTGTGACATTTGTCATTTAACATCTTGGACATTTGCATCTTGAAATTTGTCATTTTTGACATTTTTCATGGTGACATTTATCATTTTTGACATTTAGCATTGTGACGTTTGTCAGTTTTGACATTTGCCATCTTGAAATTTGTCATTTTTGACATATTTTATGGTGACACTTTTCATTTTTGACATTTAGCATTGTGACATTTGTCATTTGACATCTTTGACATTTGCCATCTTGAAATTTGTCATTTTTGACATTTAGCATTGTGACATTTGTCAGTTGACATCTTGGACATTTGCATCTTGAAATTTGTCATTTTTGACATTTTTTATGGTGACACTTATCATTTTTGACATTAAGCATTGTGACATTTGTCATTTGACATCTTTGACATTTGCCATCTTGAAATTTGTCATTTTTGACATTTAGCATTGTGACATTTGTCATTTGACATCTTTGATATTTGCCATCTTGAAATTTGTCATTTTTGACATTTTTCATGGTGACACTTTTCATTTTTGACATTTAGCATTGTGACATTTGTCATATAACATCTTTGACATTTGCCATCTTAAAATTTGTCATTTTTGACATTTGTTATGGTGACACTTTTCATTTTTGACATTTAGCATTGTGACATTTGTCATATTCGACATCTTTGACATTTGCCATCTTGAAATTTGTGATTTTTGACATTTTTCATGGTGACACTTTTCATTTTTGACATTTAGCATTGTGACATTTGTCATTTGACATCTTTGACATTTGCCATCTTGAAATTTGTCATTATTGACATTTTTCATGGGGACACTTTTCATTTTTGACATTTAGCAATGTGACATTTGACATTTGACATCTTTGACATTTGCCATCTTAAAATTTGTCATTTTTGACATTTGTTATGGTGACACTTTTCATTTTTGACATTTAGCATTGTGACATTTGTCATATTCGACATCTTTGACATTTGCCATCTTGAAATTTGTGATTTTTGACATTTTTCACGATGTCACTTTTCATTTTGGACATTTAGCATTGTGACATTTGTCATTTAACATCTTAGACATTTGCCATCTTGAAATTTGTCATTTTTGACACTTTCCATTTTTGACATATAGCATTGTGACATTTGTCATTTGACATCTTTGACATTTGCCATCTTGAAATTTGTCATTTTTGACATTTTTCATGGTGACACTTATCATTTTTGACATTTAGCATTGTGACATTTGTCAGTTTTGACATTTGCTATCTTGAAATTTGTCATTTTTGACATATTTTATGGTGACACTTTTCATTTTTGACATTTAGCATTGTGACATTTGTGATTTGACATCTTTGACATTTGCCATCTTGAAATTTGTTATTTTTGACATTTTTCATGGTGACACTTTTCATTTTTGACATTTAGCATTGTGACATTTGTCATTTGACATCTTTGACATTTGCCATCTTGAAATTTGTCATTTTTGACATTTTTTATGGTGACACTTTTCATTTTTGACATTTAGCATTGTGACATTTGTCATTTGACATCTTTGACATTTGCCATCTTGAAATTTGTCATTTTTGACATTTAGCATTGTGACATTCGTCATTTGACATCTTGGACATTTGCCATCTTGAAATTGGTCATTTTTGACATTTTTCATAGTGACACTTATCATTTTTGACATTTAGCATTGTGACATTTGTCAGTTTTGACATTTGCCATCTTGAAATTTGTCATTTTTGACATTTTTCATGGTGACACTTTTCATTTTTGACATTTAGCATTGTGACATTGGTCATTTGACATCTTTGACATTTGCCATCTTGAAATTTGTTATTTTTGACATTTTTCATGGTGACACTTTTCATTTTTGACATTTAGCATTGTGACATTTGTCATTTGACATCTTTGACATTTGCCATCTTGAAATTTTTCATTTTTGACACTTTTAATTTTTGACATTTAGCATTGTGACATATGTCATTTGACATCTTTGACATTTGCCAACTTGAAATTTGTCATTTTTGACATTTTTCATGGTGACACTTTTCATTTTTGACATTTAGCATTGTGACATTTGTCATTTGACATCTTTGACATTTGCCATCTTGAAATTTGTCATTTTTGACATTTTTTATGGTGACACTTTTCATTTTTGACCTTTAGCATTGTGACATTTGTCATTTGACATCTTTGACATTTGCCATCTTGAAATTTGTCATTTTTGACATTTTTCATGTTGACACTTTTCATTTTTGACATTTAGCATTGTGACATTTGTCATTTGACATCTTTGACATTTGCCATCTTGAAATTTGTCATTTTTGACATTTAGCATTGTGACATTTGTCATTTGACATCTTGGACATTTGCCATCTTGAAATTTGTCATTTTTGACATTTTTCATGGTGACACTTATCATTTTTGACATTTAGCATTGTGACATTTGTCCTTTAACATCTTTGACATTTGCTATCTTGAAATTTGTCATTTTTGACATTTAGCATTGTGACATTTGTCATTTGACATCTTTGACATTTGCCATCTTGAAATTTGTTATTTTTGACATTTTTCATGGTGACACTTTTCATTTTTGACATTTAGCATTGTGACATTTGTCATTTGACATCTTTGACATTTGCCATCTTGAAATTTGTTATTTTTGACATTTTTCATGGTGACACTTTTCATTTTTGACATTTAGCATTGTGACATTTGTCATTTGACATCTTTGACATTTGCCATCTTGAAATTTGTCATTTTTGACATTTTTTATGGTGACACTTTTCATTTTTGACATTTAGCATTGTGACATTTGTCATTTGACATCTTTGACATTTGCCATCTTGAAATTTGTCATTTTTGACATTTTTCATGTTGACACTTTTCATTTTTGACATTTTTTTCAAATCAAATCAAATCGTTTATTCATAAAAGATACATAGTACATTGCTCACAATTATAAACTAGGCTATACCTGACCCTTGAAAGGGTCGTCTTGTATTTTTAGTAATTGTCAATTGTATTATGTCGTTTAGTGACTATAAACTTAATTATTAACTACAAAAAAGAAAACACAAAAAAAAAACCTTAATGATCGCAGTCTGAGGATGTTAGTGAAGTGTAAATAATTTTCAAATATATTTGTTTATGTATAAAGTAAAAATAATACGTTTACATTAATAACAAAATTCTGAGCGGTATTGTGATAAATGGAAGTACAGCTTTTTGGAAAACATTGAAGGATTGTTGATCCTCTTTAAGCTGGCAGGTATTTTATTGTAAAATTTTGGGCCGAGATATGAAATAAATTTTTGGTTTAATGTCGTCCTCATTTTCGGAACTGCAAGAGTCCCCCCAAGACGATTACGTGTACTAAAAGGATGACTTATAACCCCTCTCAACTCTGATACCCTTTTAACGAACGTACACGATTTCAAAATGTACAAGCATTGTATATCCAATAGGCCTGACTCTAAATAAAGTTGTTCGCTAGAATAAAATTTATTTTTGAATAAAATAATTTTAATCAAGTATTTTTGACGTATGTTTAATGAGTTAGTTAATGTTTTGTAAGTTCCTCCCCAAATTATTATTCCATATTGTATTATAGATTCAATTAATGATCTGTACACGGTTATAAGTTTTCTGTGATTAAGTATTTGACGAAGTTGGTAAAATATAAAAAGAAATGGTTTTAACTTTTTTGTTAATTGGTTTATATGACCTTCCCAGCGTAATCGACTGTCCACAACGATTCCAAGATATTTAGTTTCGTTCGTGACAAGGATGCGCTCGTTGCACTGGCATGTACCGTGGCATGACAAACTATGTACAGTCAAATAATTAAAATGTATTTGTTCCGAGGAACTCGCAAAAAATGGCATGAAATGTGTTTTGGTAATATTTAAAGATAGTCTATGCGAATCCAACCAACTGACAACCTTTTTTATTCCCATTTCAGCCTTCTGCTTAGCTTCGTCCCAGGTAGTAGCTGAAAATACCAGTGCCGTGTCATCAGCGTAAGTTATGATTTCGCCGTCTATGTCAGTTTCAAGAAGCTCGTTTATGTAAGCTATAAACATAATGGGACCTAGTACAGTGCCCTAAGGCACACCAGTTTTAGTGACTAATGGTTCACTGAAAGTATTTCCAACTTTTACCACCTGGTTTCTGCCAGTCAGATATGACCTAAATAAGTTTAAAACTTGACCCCTTATTCCATAATTTTCAAGTTTCTCTAACAACAGACCGTGAGGGACCGTATCGAATGCCTTTCGTAGATCCAAAAATATTCCAATTGTTTTATTATTAGAGTTGATAGAATTATATATGTTTTTAAAACAGAAGTATAAGGCATCTTGTGTTGACAGGTTCTTACGAAACCCGAACTGTCGGTGAGAGATGATATTATATTTATCAAAATAATTATTAAGTCTGATAGCTATTGCTTTTTCAAATATCTTTGAGAACTGACTGGTGACAGATATGGGACGATAGTTGTTTGGATCTTCTCTACTTCCAGATTTTTTATAAATAGGAGTTACTATGGAATGTTTTAACGAAGACGGAAATTCTCCAAGATTAAAACACATATTAATAAGGTACACTAATGGGGACAATAAATGCTGACGACAATTTTTAATAACCTTTACCCAGATACCATCAGCTCCCATCGACGCACCATCTCTCAGACCAACAATAATGCTGTTTATTTCGTTTTCTGTGACTGGCTCAAGGAACATAGAAGATGAGATATTTGGCTTATGACCTGACGTCGAAGAGGGGCCAATATAGGTGGGTACAAAAGAATCACTAACTCCAACAAAATATTCATTTAATTTATTAGCTACTATTTCTGGGTTACTTATATTCAGACCGTTATCCTGAAGAGTGATAGAAACAGTTTCGTTGTTTTCTCGGCCTATAAACTCTTTAATGGTATTCCAAACTTTTTTAATGTCTTGACCAGCATTGTCAATTTTATTAGAGTAATAGTTATATTTTTGTTTTGAAACTAGTTTTGTCAGTGTGTTTCGATAGTTACGGTATTCACTCAAAAGGTGATCGCTTGGATGTTTCAATAATTGCTTCTTCATTTTGTCTCTGCGATTCATTGACGTTATTAAACCAAGTGTTATCCAAGGCTTAATCTTTACAAACTTTTTTCGGATTTTTCGCTCTTGAGAATGTATGAATAAAATTCCCAAAAGACTCATTTAAATTATCACACATGTATACAGACTCCCAATATTCTTTCTCCAAAGAAGCATTCAGTTTCAATATATCTGTTGTTTTGTATGTATTTACGGGTGTGTTAATATTGACATTTTTAGATGGGATTTCTAATTTGCATAATACTGGATAGTGATCAGTAATATCGGACTGCAAAACTATTGGAGTTATTTTGGGAAATAAGTTATTTTGAAGTTTAAGAAATATGTGGTCAATACACGACTGTGACTCCTGTGATACCCTAGTGGGGGAATTAATTACGGAAACAAATCCTCTATAACCCAGTATATTAGTGTAATTATTAACGGTCACACATTTTGTTTTTAGGAGATCTACGTTTATGTCACCAATAAGAAAATTAATTTGTGAATTTAAGTTTGTGTCAAGGTAGGACTCCAGTCGCTCCAAAAATGAGTCAACAGCATATGACGGCGGACGATAAATTGCTAGAATAGAGACTGTCTTATCAAGAAAAGTAAAGTTTAGGTTGGTGAAAGTTGGTTTATCAGTATTGTCAAATATAACTTCAACACTCAGCTCAATCTTCACATATATCACAATTCCGTCGTTTTGGTTAAAATGGCTATGATTATAAAATGTATTATATCCCTCTATAGCAAAATGGTTAATATTTTCGACTTCCCATGTCTCAGATAGCACTATACAATCAAATTTAGTTTTTAAACTTTCAAGAAGAACAACTAGCTGATCATAGTTTCGTTTAATACTCCTTATATTTAAATGAAATATTGAGATACCCACCTCGTTAGAAAAAATAGAATTACAATCATATACATACTTTAGGTTCAATGTTTCAGGCTCACCACTAACATCCTCGCCGTCAATCAAATCTACATTATCGATAACCATTCTGTGACCAAATTAAGTTCTAGATATAACATCGCTCTATATATCACCTACAATAATTAATATAAGGATTAATTATACTAGTAAACAAAGCAAATCGATTGGCAAAAACCAACCGGTTATTTGTAAAACGTAAGGTTTCTACCTAATTATTTTAACTTAATTAATAACCTATCCTTACCCAACTAAAACTAATGTAATCTTTATGGATTTTTTGATAATAAAAAAAATAAACTTGTACTTACATTTATAATGATACATATTGTGCGAATTATTTAGGTATGAAATTGTTGTACCATCTATTAATAGCTAAGAATAAACAATGCAAAATATTTAAGATTAAACATTTAAGGTATATACTTTTTGTTAAAAGAACATAAACAGTACCGCACATATTTATCAGGGTTAGAAATTTGACAGTAGAAAATAAATAAAATTGTTGCCAATGACCAATAACAAAAACATTAACTACTCGTTTACTTAGTTTCCAAATATTATACTAAACAGTAATACTTGGTAGATAGTTTAAACATAAACAATTAGAACTAATTTAAGAATGAAATAGAACCATCACTAATATAGGTACTAATATAATTTTTGACAATACCTATAAACTTTTAAAGTATAAACATACCAAGTTGTTCATGTTGTCAAGGTTGTTTCGCTGTTAGAATTGTCTATTTAGCATTGTGACATTTGTCATTTGACATCTTTGACATTTGCCATCTTAAAATTTGTCATTTTTGACATTTAGCATTGTGACATTCGTCATTTGACATCTTGGACATTTGCCATCTTGAAATTGGTCATTTTTGACATTTTTCATGGTGACACTTATCATTTTTGACATTTAGCATTGTGACATTTGTCAGTTTTGACATTTGCCATCTTGAAATTTGTCATTTTTGACATTTTTCATGGTGACACTTTTCATTTTTGACATTTAGCATTGTGACATTGGTCATTTGACATCTTTGACATTTGCCATCTTGAAATTTGTTATTTTTGACATTTTTCATGGTGACACTTTTCATTTTTGACATTTAGCATTGTGACATTTGTCATTTGACATCTTTGACATTTGCCATCTTGAAATTTTTCATTTTTGACACTTTTAATTTTTGACATTTAGCATTGTGACATATGTCATTTGACATCTTTGACATTTGCCAACTTGAAATTTGTCATTTTTGACATTTTTCATGGTGACACTTTTCATTTTTGACATATAGCATTGTGACATTTGTCATTTGACATCTTTGACATTTGCCATCTTAAAATTTGTCATTTTTGACATTTTTTATGGTGACACTTTTCATTTTTGACATTTAGCATTGTGACATTTGTCATTTGACATCTTTGACATTTGCCATCTTGAAATTTGTCATTTTTGACATTTTTCATGGTGACACTTTTCATTTTTGACATTTAGCATTGTGACATTTGTCATTTGACATCTTTGACATTTGCCATCTTGAAATTTGTCATTTTTAACATTTAGCATTGTGACATTCGTCATTTGACATCTTGGACATTTGCCATCTTGAAATTTGTCATTTTTGACATTTTTCATGGTGACACTTATCATTTTTGACATTTAGCATTGTGACATTTGTCAGTTTTGACATTTGCCATCTTGAAATTTGTCATTTTTGACATTTTTCATGGTGACACTTTTCATTTTTGACATTTAGCATTGTGACATTTGTCATTTGACATCTTTGATATTTGCCATCTTGAAATTTGTTATTTTTGACATTTTTCATGGTGACACTTTTCATTTTTGACATTTAGCATTGTGACATTTGTCATTTGACATCTTTGACATTTGCCATCTTGAAATTTGTCATTTTTGAAATTTTTCATGGTGACACTTTTCATTTTTGACATTTAGCATTGTGACATTTGTCATTTGACATCTTTGACATTTGCCATCTTAAAATTTGTCATTTTTGACATTTAGCATTGTGACATTCGTCATTTGACATCTTGGACATTTGCCATCTTGAAATTTGTCATTTTTGACATTTTTCATGGTGACACTTATCATTTTTGACATTTAGCATTGTGACATTTATTATTTGACATCTTTGACATTTGCCATCTTGAAATTTGTCATTTTTGACATTTTTCATGGTGACACTTTTCATTTTTGACATTTAGCATTGTGACATTTGTCATTTAACATCTTTGACATTTGCCATCTTGAAATTTGTTATTTTTGACATTTTTCATGGTGACACTTTTCATTTTTGACATTTAGCATTGTGACATTTATTATTTGACATCTTTGACATTTGCTATCTTGAAATTTGTCATTTTTGACATTTTTCATGGTGACACTTTTCATTTTTGACATTAAGCATTGTGACATTTGTCATTTGACATCTTTGACATTTGCCATCTTGAAATTTGATATTTTTGACATTTTTCATGGTGACACTTTTCATTTTTGACATTTAGCATTGTGACATTTGTCATATTCGACATCTTTGACATTTGCCATCTTGAAATTTGTCATTTTTGACATTTTTCATGGTGACACTTTTTATTTTTGACATTTAGCATTGTGACATTTGTCATTTGACATCTTTGACATTTGCCATCTTGAAATTTGTCATTTTTGACATTTAGCATTGTGACATTTGTCATTTGACATCTTTGATATTTGCCATCTTGAAATTTGTCATTTTGGACATTTTTCATGGTGACACTTTTCATTTTTGACATTTAGCATTGTGACATTTATTATTTGACATCTTTGACATTTGCCATCTTGAAATTTGTCATTTTTGACATTTTTCATGGTGACACTTTTCATTTTTGACATTTAGCATTGTGACATTTGTCATATTCGACATCTTTGACATTTGCCATCTTGAAATTTGTGATTTTTGACATTTTTCATGGTGACACTTTTCATTTTTGACATTTAGCATTGTGACATTTGTCATTTGACATCTTTGACATTTGCCATCTTGAAATTTGTTATTTTTGACATTTTTCATGGTGACACTTTTCATTTTTGACATTTAGCATTGTGACATTTATTATTTGACATCTTTGACATTTGCCATCTTGAAATTTGTCATTTTTGACATTTTTCATGGTGACACTTTTCATTTTTGACATTTAGCATTGTGACATTTGTCATATTCGACATCTTTGACATTTGCCATCTTGAAATTTGTGATTTTTGACATTTTTCATGGTGACACTTTTCATTTTTGACATTTAGCATTGTGACATTTGTCATTTGACATCTTTGACATTTGCCATCTTGAAATTTGTTATTTTTGACATTTTTCATGGTGACACTTTTCATTTTTGACATTTAGCATTGTGACATTTATTATTTGACATCTTTGACATTTGCCATCTTGAAATTTGTCATTTTTGACATTTTTCATGGTAACACTTTTCATTTTTGACATTTAGCATTGTGACATTTGTCATATTCGACATCTTTGACATTTGCCATCTTGAAATTTGTGATTTTTGACATTTTTCATGGTGACACTTTTCATTTTTGACATTTAGCATTGTGACATTTGTCATATTCGACATCTTTGACATTTGCCATCTTGAAATTTGTGATTTTTGACATTTTTCATGGTGACACTTTTCATTTTTGACATTTAGCATTGTGACATTTGTCATTTAACATCTTTGACATTTGCCATCTTGAAATTTGTCATTTTTGACATTTTTCATGGTGACACTTTTCATTTTTGACATTTAGCATTGTGACATTTGTCATATTCGACATCTTTGACATTTGCCATCTTGAAATTTGTGATTTTTGACATTTTTCATGGTGACACTTTTTATTTTTGACATTTAGCATTGTGACATTTGTCATTTGACATCTTTGACATTTGCCATCTTGAAATTTGTCATTATTGACATTTTTCATGGGGACACTTTTCATTTTTGACATTTAGCATTGTGACGTTTGACATTTGACATCTTTGACATTTGCCATCTTGAAATTTGTCATTTTTGACATTTTTCATGGTGACACTTTTCATTTTTGACATTTAGCATTGTGACATTTGTCATTTGACATCTTTGACATTTGCCATCCTGAAATTTGTCATTTTTGACATTTTTCACGGTGTCACTTTTCATTTTTGACATTTAGCATTGTGACATTTGTCATTTGACATCTTAGACATTTGCCATCTTGAAATTTGTCATTTTTGACACTTTCCATTTTTGACATTTAGCATTGTGACATTTGTCATTTGCCATCTTGAAATTTGTCATTTTTGACATTTTTCATGGTGACACTTTTCATTTTTGACATTTAGCATTGTGACATTTGTCATTTGACATCTTTGACATTTGCCATCTTGAAATTTGTCATTTTTGACATTTTTCACGGTGTCACTTTTCATTTTTGACATTTCGCATTGTGACATTTGTCATTTGACATCTTAGACATTTGCCATCTTGAAATTTGTCATTTTTGACACTTTCCATTTTTGACATTTAGCATTGTGACATTTGTCATTTGACATCTTGGACATTTGCCATCTTGAAATTTGTCATTTTTGACATTTTTCATGGTGACACTCATCATTTTTGACATTTAGCATTGTGACATTTGTCAGTTTTGACATTTGCCATCTTGAAATTTGTCATTTTTGACATTTTTTATGGTGACACTTTTCATTTTTGACATTTAGCATTGTGACATTTGTCATTTGACATCTTTGACATTTGCCATCTTAAAATTTGTCATTTTTGACATTTTTCATGGTGACACTTTTCATTTTTGACATTTAGCATTGTAACATTTGTCATTTGACATCTTTGACATTTGCCATCTTGAAATTTGTCATTTTTGACATTTTTCATGGTGACACTTTTCATTTTTGACATTTCGCATTGTGACATTTGTCATTTGACATCTTTGACATTTGCAATCTTGAAATTTGTCATTTTTGACATTTTTCATGGTGACACTTTTCATTTTTGACATTTAGCATTGTGACATTTGTCATTTGACATCTTTGACATTTGCCATCTTGAAATTTGTTATTTTTGACATTTTTCATGGTGACACTTTTCATTTTTGACATTTAGCATTGTGACATTTTTCATTTGACATCTTTGACATTTGCCATCTTGAAATTTGTCATTTTTGACATTTTTCATGGTGACACTTTTCATTTTTGACATTTAGCATTGTGACATTTGTCATTTGACATCTTTGACATTTGCCATCTTGAAATTTGTCATTTTTGACATTTAGCATTGTGACATTTGTCATTTGACATCTTGGACATTTGCCATCTTGAAATTTGTCATTTTTGACATTTTTCATGGTGACACTTTGCATTTTTGACATTTAGCATTGTGACATTTGTCATTTGACATCTTTGACATTTGTCATCTTGAAATTTGTCATTTTTGACATGTTTCATGGTGACCCTTTTCATTTTTGACATTTAGCATTGTGACATTTGTCATTTGACATCTTTGACATTTGCCATCTTGAAATTTGTCATTTTTGACATTTTTCATGGTGACACTTTTCATTTTTGACATTTAGCATTGTGACATTTGTCATTTGACATCTTTGACATTTGCCATCTTGAAATTTGTTATTTTTGACATTTTTCATGGTGACACTTTTCATTTTTGACATTTAGCATTGTGACATTTGCCATTTGACATCTTTGACATTTGCCATCTTGAAATTTGTCATTTTTGACATTTTTCATGTTGACACTTTTCATTTTTGACATTTAGCATTGTGACATTTGTCATTTAACATCTTTGACATTTGCCATCTTGAAATTTGTCATTTTTGACATTTAGCATTGTGACATTTGTCATATTCGACATCTTTGACATTTGCCATCTTGAAATTTGTGATTTTTGACATTTTTCATGGTGACACTTTTCATTTTTGACATTTAGCATTGTGACATTTGTCATATTCGACATCTTTGACATTTGCCATCTTGAAATTTGTGATTTTTGACATTTTTCATGGTGACACTTTTCATTTTTGACATTTAGCATTGTGACATTTGTCATTTAACATCTTTGACATTTGTGATCTTGAAATTTGTCATTTTTGACATTTTTCATGGTGACACTTTTCATTTTTGACATTTAGCATTGTGACATTTGTCATATTCGACATCTTTGACATTTGCCATCTTGAAATTTGTGATTTTTGACATTTTTCATGGTGACACTTTTCATTTTTGACATTTAGCATTGTGACATTTGTCATTTGACATCTTTGACATTTGCCATCTTGAAATTTGTCATTATTGACATTTTTCATGGGGACACTTTTCATTTTTGACATTTAGCATTGTGACATTTGACATTTGACATCTTTGACATTTGCCATCTTGAAATTTGTCATTTTTGACATTTTTCATGGTGACACTTTTCATTTTTGACATTTAGCATTGTGACATTTGTCATTTGACATCTTTGACATTTGCCATTTTGAAATTTGTCATTTTTGACATTTTTCACGGTGTCACTTTTCATTTTTGACATTTAGCATTGTGACATTTGTCATTTGACATCTTAGACATTTGCCATCTTGAAATTTGTCATTTTTGACACTTTCCATTTTTGACATTTAGCATTGCGACATTTGTCATTTGACATCTTTGACATTTGCCATCTTGAAATTTGTCATTTTTGACATTTTTCATGGTGACACTTTTCATTTTTGACATTTAGCATTGTGACATTTGTCATTTGACATCTTTGACATTTGCCATCTTGAAATTTGTCATTTTTGACATTTTTCACGGTGTCACTTTTCATTTTTGACATTTCGCATTGTGACATTTGTCATTTGACATCTTAGACATTTGCCATCTTGAAATTTGTCATTTTTGACACTTTCCATTTTTGACATTTAGCATTGTGACATTTGTCATTTGACATCTTGGACATTTGCCATCTTGAAATTTGTCATTTTTGACATTTTTCATGGTGACACTCATCATTTTTGACATTTAGCATTGTGACATTTGTCAGTTTTGACATTTGCCATCTTGAAATTTGTCATTTTTGACATTTTTTATGGTGACACTTTTCATTTTTGACATTTAGCATTGTGACATTTGTCATTTGACATCTTTGACATTTGCCATCTTAAAATTTGTCATTTTTGACATTTTTCATGGTGACACTTTTCATTTTTGACATTTAGCATTGTGACATTTGTCATTTGACATCTTTGACATTTGCCATCTTGAAATTTGTCATTTTTGACATTTTTCATGGTGACACTTTTCATTTTTGACATTTAGCATTGTGACATTTGTCATTTGACATCTTTGACATTTGCAATCTTGAAATTTGTCATTTTTGACATTTTTCATGGTGACACTTTTTATTTTTGACATTTAGCATTGTGACATTTGTCATTTGACATCTTTGACATTTGCCATCTTGAAATTTGTTATTTTTGACATTTTTCATGGTGACACTTTTCATTTTTGACATTTAGCATTGTGACATTATCCATTTGACATCTTTGACATTTGCCATCTTGAAATTTGTCATTTTTGACATTTTTCATGGTGACACTTTTCATTTTTGACATTTAGCATTGTGACATTTGTGATTTGACATCTTTGACATTTGCCATCTTGAAATTTGTCATTTTTGACATTTTTCATGGTGACACTTTTTATTTTTGACATTTAGCATTGTGACATTTGTCATTTGACATCTTTGACATTTGCCATCTTGAAATTTGTCATTTTTGACATTTTTTATGGTGACCCTTTTCATTTTTGACATTTAGCATTGTGACATTTGTCATTTGACATCTTTGACATTTGCCATCTTGAAATTTGTCATTTTTGACATTTTTCATGGTGACACTTTTCATTTTTGACATTTAGCATTGTGACATTTGTCATTTGACATCTTTGACATTTGCCATCTTGAAATTTGTTATTTTTGACATTTTTCATTGTGACACTTTTCATTTTTGACATTTAGCATTGTGACATTTGCCATTTGACATCTTTGACATTTGCCATCTTGAAATTTGTCATTTTTGACATTTTTCATGTTGACACTTTTCATTTTTGACATTTAGCATTGTGACATTTGTCATTTGACATCTTTGACATTTGCCATCTTGAAATTTGTCATTTTTGACATTTAGCATTGTGACATTCGTCATTTGACATCTTGGACATTTGCCATCTTGAAATTTGTCATTTTTGACATTTTTCATGGTGACACTTATCATTTTTGACATTTAGCATTGTGACATTTGTCAGTTGTGACATTTGCCATCTTGAAATTTGTCATTTTTGACATTTTTCATGGTGACACTTTTCATTTTTGACATTTAGCATTGTGACATTTGTCATTTAACATCTTTGACATTTGCCATCTTGAAATTTGTTATTTTTGACATTTTTCATGGTGACACTTTTCATTTTTGACATTTAGCATTGTGACATTTATTATTTGACATCTTTGACATTTGCCATCTTGAAATTTGTCATTTTTGACATTTTTCATGGTGACACTTTTCATTTTTGACATTTAGCATTGTGACATTTGTCATTTGACATCTTTGACATTTGCCATCTTGAAATTTGTTATTTTTGACATTTTTCATGGTGACACTTTTCATTTTTGACATTTAGCATTGTGACATTTGTCATTTGACATCTTTGACATTTGCCATCTTGAAATTTGTCATTTTTGACATTTTTCATGGTGACACTTTTCATTTTTACATTTAGCATTGTGACATTTGTCATTTGACATTTGCCATCTTAAAATTTGTCATTTTTAACATTTAGCATTGTGACATTTGTCATTTGACATCTTCTATATTTGCCATCTTGAAATTTGTCATTTTTGACATTTTTCATGGTGACACTTTTCATTTTTGACATTTTGACATTTGTCATATTCGACATCTTTGACATTTGCCATCTTGAAATTTGTCATTTTTGACATTTTTCACGGTGTCACTTTTCATTTTTGACATTTAGCATTGTGACATTTGTCATTTGACATCTTAGACATTTGCCATCTTGAAATTTGTCATTTTTGACACTTTCCATTTTTGACATTTAGCATTGTGACATTTGTCATTTGACATCTTTGACATTTGCCATCTTGAAATTTGTCATTTTTGACATTTTTCATGGTGACACTTATCATTTTTGACATTTAGCATTGTGACATTTGTCAGTTTTGACATTTGCCATCTTGAAATTTGTCATTTTTGACATATTTTATGGTGACACTTTTCATTTTTGACATTTAGCATTGTGACATTTGTCATTTGACATCTTTGACATTTGCCATCTTGAAATTTGTTATTTTTGACATTTTTTATGGTGACACTTTTCATTTTTGACATTTAGCATTGTGACATTTGTCATTTGACATCTTTGACATTTGCCATCTTGAAATTTGTCATTTTTGAAATTTTTCATGGTGACACTTTTCATTTTTGACATTTAGCATTGTGACATTTGTCATTTGACATCTTTGACATTTGCCATCTTGAAATTTGTCATTTTTGACATTTTTCATGGTGACACTTTTCATTTTTGACATTTAGCATTGTGACATTTGTCATTTGACATCTTTGACATTTGCCATCTTGAAATTTGTCATTTTTGACATTTACCATTGTGACATTTGTCATTTGACATCTTTGATATTTGCCATCTTGAAATTTGTCATTTTTGACATTTTTCTTGGTGACACTTTTCATTTTTGACATTTAGCATTGTGACATTTGTCATTTGACATCTTTGACATTTGCCATCTTGAAATTTGTCATTTTTGACATTTTTCATGGTGACACTTTTCATTTTTGACATTTAGCATTGTGACATTTGTCATATTCGACATCTTTGACATTTGCCATCTTGAAATTTGTTATTTTTGACATTTTTTATGGTGACACTTTTCATTTTTGACATTTGTCATTTGACATCTTTGACATTTGCCATCTTGAAATTTTTCATTTTTGACATTTTTCATGGTGACACTTTTCATTTTTGACATTTAGCATTGTGACATTTGTCATTTGACATCTTTGACATTTGCCATCTTGAAATTTGTCATTTTTGACATTTAGCATTGTGACATTTGTCATTTGACATCTTGGACATTTGCATCTTGAAATTTGTCATTTTTGACATTTTTCATGGTGACACTTATCATTTTTGACATTTAGCATTGTGACATTTGTCAGTTTTGACATTTGCCATCTTGAAATTTGTCATTTTTGACATATTTTATGGTGACACTTTTCATTTTTGACATTTAACATTGTGACATTTGTCATTTGACATCTTTGACATTTGCCATCTTGAAATTTGTCATTTTTGACATTTAGCATTGTGACATTTGTCAGTTGACATCTTGGACATTTGCATCTTGAAATTTGTCATTTTTGACATTTTTTATGGTGACACTTATCATTTTTGACATTTAGCATTGTGACATTTGTCAGTTTTGACATTTGCCATCTTGAAATTTGTCATTTTTGACATATTTTATGGTGACACTTTTCATTTTTGACATTTAGCATTGTGACATTTGTCATTTGACATCTTTGACATTTGCCATCTTGAAATTTGTTATTTTTGACATTTTTCATGTTGACACTTTTCATTTTTGACATTTAGCATTGTGACATTTGTCATTTGACATCTTTGACATTTGCCATCTTGAAATTTGTCATTTTTGACATTTAGCATTGTGACATTCGTCATTTGACATCTTGGACATTTGCCATCTTGAAATTTGTCATTTTTGACATTTTTCATGGTGACACTTATCATTTTTGACATTTAGCATTGTGACATTTGTCAGTTGTGACATTTGCCATCTTGAAATTTGTCATTTTTGACATTTTTCATGGTGACACTTTTCATTTTTGACATTTAGCATTGTGACATTTGTCATTTAACATCTTTGACATTTGCCATCTTGAAATTTGTTATTTTTGACATTTTTCATGGTGACACTTTTCATTTTTGACATTTAGCATTGTGACATTTATTATTTGACATCTTTGACATTTGCCATCTTGAAATTTGTCATTTTTGACATTTTTCAGGGTGACACTTTTCATTTTTGACATTTAGCATTGTGACATTTGTCATTTGACATCTTTGACATTTGCCATCTTGAAATTTGTTATTTTTGACATTTTTCATGGTGACACTTTTCATTTTTGACATTTAGCATTGTGACATTTGTCATTTGACATCTTTGACATTTGCCATCTTGAAATTTGTCATTTTTGACATTTTTCATGGTGACACTTTTCATTTTTACATTTAGCATTGTGACATTTGTCATTTGACATTTGCCATCTTAAAATTTGTCATTTTTAACATTTAGCATTGTGACATTTGTCATTTGACATCTTCTATATTTGCCATCTTGAAATTTGTCATTTTTGACATTTTTCATGGTGACACTTTTCATTTTTGACATTTAGCATTGTGACATTTGTCATATTCGACATCTTTGACATTTGCCATCTTGAAATTTGTCATTTTTGACATTTTTCACGGTGTCACTTTTCATTTTTGACATTTAGCATTGTGACATTTGTCATTTGACATCTTAGACATTTGCCATCTTGAAATTTGTCATTTTTGACACTTTCCATTTTTGACATTTAGCATTGTGACATTTGTCATTTGACATCTTTGACATTTGCTATCTTGAAATTTGTCATTTTTGACATTTTTCATGGTGACACTTATCATTTTTGACATTTAGCATTGTGACATTTGTCAGTTTTGACATTTGCCATCTTGAAATTTGTCATTTTTGACATATTTTATGGTGACACTTTTCATTTTTGACATTTAGCATTGTGACATTTGTCATTTGACATCTTTGACATTTGCCATCTTGAAATTTGTTATTTTTGACATTTTTTATGGTGACACTTTTCATTTTTGACATTTAGCATTGTGACATTTGTCATTTGACATCTTTGACATTTGCCATCTTGAAATTTGTCATTTTTGAAATTTTTCATGGTGACACTTTTCATTTTTGACATTTAGCATTGTGACATTTGTCATTTGACATCTTTGACATTTGCCATCTTGAAATTTGTCATTTTTGACATTTTTCATGGTGACACTTTTCATTTTTGACATTTAGCATTGTGACATTTGTCATTTGACATCTTTGACATTTGCCATCTTGAAATTTGTCATTTTTGACATTTACCATTGTGACATTTGTCATTTGACATCTTTGATATTTGCCATCTTGAAATTTGTCATTTTTGACATTTTTCTTGGTGACACTTTTCATTTTTGACATTTAGCATTGTGACATTTGTCATTTGACATCTTTGACATTTGCCATCTTGAAATTTGTCATTTTTGACATTTTTCATGGTGACACTTTTCATTTTTGACATTTAGCATTGTGACATTTGTCATATTCGACATCTTTGACATTTGCCATCTTGAAATTTGTTATTTTTGACATTTTTTATGGTGACACTTTTCATTTTTGACATTTGTCATTTGACATCTTTGACATTTGCCATCTTGAAATTTTTCATTTTTGACATTTTTCATGGTGACACTTTTCATTTTTGACATTTAGCATTGTGACATTTGTCATTTGACATCTTTGACATTTGCCATCTTGAAATTTGTCATTTTTGACATTTAGCATTGTGACATTTGTCATTTGACATCTTGGACATTTGCATCTTGAAATTTGTCATTTTTGACATTTTTCATGGTGACACTTATCATTTTTGACATTTAGCATTGTGACATTTGTCAGTTTTGACATTTGCCATCTTGAAATTTGTCATTTTTGACATATTTTATGGTGACACTTTTCATTTTTGACATTTAACATTGTGACATTTGTCATTTGACATCTTTGACATTTGCCATCTTGAAATTTGTCATTTTTGACATTTAGCATTGTGACATTTGTCAGTTGACATCTTGGACATTTGCATCTTGAAATTTGTCATTTTTGACATTTTTTATGGTGACACTTATCATTTTTGACATTTAGCATTGTGACATTTGTCAGTTTTGACATTTGCCATCTTGAAATTTGTCATTTTTGACATATTTTATGGTGACACTTTTCATTTTTGACATTTAGCATTGTGACATTTGTCATTTGACATCTTTGACATTTGCCATCTTGAAATTTGTTATTTTTGACATTTTTCATGGTGACACTTTTCATTTTTGACATTTAGCATTGTGACATTTGTCATTTGACATCTTTGACATTTGCCATCTTGAAATTTGTCATTTTTGACATTTTCATGGTGACACTTTTCATTTTTGACATTTAGCATTGTGACATTTGTCATTTGACATCTTTAACATTTGCCATCTTGAAATTTGTCATTTTTGATATTTTTCATTGTGACACTTTTCATTTTTGACATTTAGCATTGTGACATTTGTCATTTGACATCTTTGACATTTGCCATCTTGAAATTTGTCATTTTTGACATTTAGCATTGTGACATTTGTCATCTTTGATATTTGCCATCTTGAAATTTGTCATTTTTGACATTTTTCTTGGTGACACTTTTCATTTTTGACATTTAGCATTGTGACATTTGTCATTTGACATCTTTGACATTTGCCATCTTGAAATTTGTCATTTTTGACATTTTTCATGGTGACACTTTTCATTTTTGACATTTAGCATTGTGACATTTGTCATATTCGACATCTTTGACATTTGCCATCTTGAAATTTGTTATTTTTGACATTTTTCATGGTGACACTTTTCATTTTTGACATTTAGCATTGTGACATTTGTCATTTGACATCTTTGACATTTGCCATCTTGAAATTTTTCATTTTTGACACTTTTCATTTTTGACATTTAGCATTGCGACATATGTCATTTGACATCTTTGACATTTGCCAACTTGAAATTTGTCATTTTTGACATTTTTCATGGTGACACTTTTCATTTTTGACATTTAGCATTGTGACATTTGTCATTTGACATCTTTGACATTTGCCATCTTGAAATTTGTCATTTTTGACATTTTTTATGGTGACACTTTTCATTTTTGACATTTAGCATTGTGACATTTGTCATTTGACATCTTTGACATTTGCCATCTTGAAATTTGTCATTTTTGACATTTTTCATGGTGACACTTTTCATTTTTGACATTTAGCATTGTGACATTTGTCATTTGACATCTTTGACATTTGCCATCTTGAAATTTGTCATTTTTAACATTTAGCATTGTGACATTCGTCATTTGACATCTTGGACATTTGCCATCTTGAAATTTGTCATTTTTGACATTTTTCATGGTGACACTTATCATTTTTGACATTTAGCATTGTGACATTTGTCAGTTTTGACATTTGCCATCTTGAAATTTGTCATTTTTGACATTTTTCATGGTGACACTTTTCATTTTTGACATTTAGCATTGTGACATTTGTCATTTGACATCTTTGACATTTGCCATCTTGAAATTTGTTATTTTTGACATTTTTCATGGTGACACTTTTCATTTTTGACATTTAGCATTGTGACATTTGTCATTTGACATCTTTGACATTTGCCATCTTGAAATTTGTCATTTTTGAAATTTTTCATGGTGACACTTTTCATTTTTGACATTTAGCATTGTGACATTTGTCATTTGACATCTTTGACATTTGCCATCTTGAAATTTGTCATTTTTGACATTTTTCATGGTGACACTTTTCATTTTTGACATTTAGCATTGTGACATTTGTCATTTGACATCTTTGACATTTGCCATCTTGAAATTTGTCATTTTTGACATTTACCATTGTGACATTTGTCATTTGACATCTTTGATATTTGCCATCTTGAAATTTGTCATTTTTGACATTTTTCTTGGTGACACTTTTCATTTTTGACATTTAGCATTGTGACATTTGTCATTTGACATCTTTGACATTTGCCATCTTAAAATTTGTCATTTTTGACATTTTTCATGGTGACACTTTTCATTTTTGACATTTAGCATTGTGACATTTGTCATATTCGACATCTTTGACATTTGCCATCTTGAAATTTGTTATTTTTGACATTTTTTATGGTGACACTTTTCATTTTTGACATTTAGCATTGTGACATTTGTCATTTGACATCTTTGACATTTGCCATCTTGAAATTTTTCATTTTTGACATTTTTCATGGTAACACTTTTCATTTTTGACATTTAGCATTGTGACATTTGTCATTTGACATCTTTGACATTTGCCATCTTGAAATTTGTCATTTTTGACCTTTAGCATTGTGACATTTGTCATTTGACATCTTGGACATTTGCATCTTGAAATTTGTCATTTTTGACATTTTTCATGGTGACACTTATCATTTTTGACATTTAGCATTGTGACATTTGTCAGTTTTGACATTTGCCATCTTGAAATTTGTCATTTTTGACATATTTTATGGTGACACTTTTTATTTTTGACATTTAGCATTGTGACATTTGTCATTTGACATCTTTGACATTTGCCATCTTGAAATTTGTCATTTTTGACATTTAGCATTGTGACATTTGTCAGTTGACATCTTGGACATTTGCATCTTGAAATTTGTCATTTTTGACATTTTTTATGGTGACACTTATCATTTTTGACATTTAGCATTGTGACATTTGTCATTTGACATCTTTGACATTTGCCATCTTGAAATTTGTCATTTTTGACATTTAGCATTGTGACATTTGTCATTTGACATCTTTGATATTTGCCATCTTGAAATTTGTCATTTTTGACATTTTTCATGGTGACACTTTTCATTTTTGACATTTAGCATTGTGACATTTGTCATATAACATCTTTGACATTTGCCATCTTAAAATTTGTCATTTTTGACATTTGTTATGGTGACACTTTTCATTTTTGACATTTAGCATTGTGACATTTGTCATATTCGACATCTTTGACATTTGCCATCTTGAAATTTGTCATTTTTGACATTTTTCATGGTGACACTTTTCATTTATGACATTTAGCATTGTGACATTTGTCATTTGACATCTTTGACATTTGCCATCTTGAAATTTGTTATTTTTGACATTTTTCATGGTGACACTTTTCATTTTTGACATTTAGCATTGTGACATTTGTCATTTGACATCTTTGACATTTGCCATCTTGAAATTTGTCATTTTTGACATTTTTCATGGTGACACTTTTCATTTTTGACATTTAGCATTGTGACATTTGTCATTTGACATTTGCCATCTTAAAATTTGTCATTTTTAACATTTAGCATTGTGACATTTGTCATTTGACATCTTCTATATTTGCCATCTTGAAATTTGTCATTTTTGACATTTTTCATGGTGACACTTTTCATTTTTGACATTTAGCATTGTGACATTTGTCATATTCGACATCTTTGACATTTGCCATCTTGAAATTTGTGATTTTTGACATTTTTCATGGTGACACTTTTCATTTTTGACATTTAGCATTGTGACATTTGTCATTTGACATCTTTGACATTTGCCATCTTGAAATTTGTCATTTTTGACATTTAGCATTGTGACATTTGTCATTTGACATCTTTGATATTTGCCATCTTGAAATTTGTCATTTTGGACATTTTTCATGGTGACACTTTTCATTTTTGACATTTAGCATTGTGACATTTATTATTTGACATCTTTGACATTTGCCATCTTGAAATTTGTCATTTTTGACATTTTTCATGGTGACACTTTTCATTTTTGACATTTAGCATTGTGACATTTGTCATATTCGACATCTTTGACATTTGCCATCTTGAAATTTGTGATTTTTGACATTTTTCATGGTGACACTTTTCATTTTTGACATTTAGCATTGTGACATTTGTCATTTGACATCTTTGACATTTGCCATCTTAAAATTTGTTATTTTTGACATTTTTCATGGTGACACTTTTCATTTTTGACATTTAGCATTGTGACATTTATTATTTGACATCTTTGACATTTGCCATCTTGAAATTTGTCATTTTTGACATTTTTCATGGTGACACTTTTCATTTTTGACATTTAGCATTGTGACATTTGTCATATTCGACATCTTTGACATTTGCCATCTTGAAATTTGTGATTTTTGACATTTTTCATGGTGACACTTTTCATTTTTGACATTTAGCATTGTGACATTTGTTATTTAACATCTTTGACATTTGCCATCTTGAAATTTGTCATTTTTGACATTTTTTATGGTGACACTTTTCATTTTTGACTTTTAGCATTGTGACATTTGTCATATTCGACATCTTTGACATTTGCCATCTTGAAATTTGTGATTTTTGACATTTTTCATGGTGACACTTTTCATTTTTGACATTTAGCATTGTGACATTTGTCATTTGACATCTTTGACATTTGCCATCTTGAAATTTGTCATTATTGACATTTTTCATGGGGACACTTTTCATTTTTGACATTTAGCATTGTGACATTTGACATTTGACATCTTTGACATTTGCCATCTTGAAATTTGTCATTTTTGACATTTTTCATGGTGACACTTTTCATTTTTGACATTTAGCATTGTGACATTTGTCATTTGACATCTTTGACATTTGCCATCTTGAAATTTGTCATTTTTGACATTTTTCACGGTGTCACTTTTCATTTTTGACATTTAGCATTGTGACATTTGTCATTTGACATCTTAGACATTTGCCATCTTGAAATTTGTCATTTTTGACACTTTCCATTTTTGACATTTAGCATTGTGACATTTGTCATTTGACATCTTTGACATTTGCCATCTTGAAATTTGTCATTTTTGACATTTTTCATGGTGACACTTTTCATTTTTGACATTTAGCATTGTGACATTTGTCATTTGACATCTTTGACATTTGCCATCTTGAAATTTGTCATTTTTGACATTTTTCACGGTGTCACTTTTCATTTTTGACATTTCGCATTGTGACATTTGTCATTTGACATCTTAGACATTTGCCATCTTGAAATTTGTCATTTTTGACACTTTCCATTTTTGACATTTAGCATTGTGACATTTGTCATTTGACATCTTGGACATTTGCCATCTTGAAATTTGTCATTTTTGACATTTTTCATGGTGACACTCATCATTTTTGACATTTAGCATTGTGACATTTGTCAGTTTTGACATTTGCCATCTTGAAATTTGTCATTTTTGACATTTTTTATGGTGACACTTTTCATTTTTGACATTTAGCATTGTGACATTTGTCATTTGACATCTTTGACATTTGCCATCTTAAAATTTGTCATTTTTGACATTTTTCATGGTGACACTTTTCATTTTTGACATTTAGCATTGTGACATTTGTCATTTGACATCTTTGACATTTGCCATCTTGAAATTTGTCATTTTTGACATTTTTCATGGTAACACTTTTCATTTTTGACATTTAGCATTGTGACATTTGTCATTTGACATCTTTGACATTTGCAATCTTAAAATTTGTCATTTTTGACATTTTTCATGGTGACACTTTTCATTTTTGACATTTAGCATTGTGACATTTGTCATTTGACATCTTTGACATTTGCCATCTTGAAATTTGTTATTTTTGACATTTTTCATGGTGACACTTTTCATTTTTGACATTTAGCATTGTGACATTTTCCATTTGACATCTTTGACATTTGCCATCTTGAAATTTGTCATTTTTGACATTTTTCATGGTGACACTTTTCATTTTTGACATTTAGCATTGTGACATTTGTCATTTGACATCTTTGACATTTGCCATCTTGAAATTTGTCATTTTTGACATTTAGCATTGTGACATTTGTCATTTGACATCTTGGACATTTGCTATCTTGAAATTTGTCATTTTTGACATTTTTCATGGTGACACTTTTCATTTTTGACATTTAGCATTGTGACATTTGTCATTTGACATCTTTGACATTTGCCATCTTGAAATTTGTCATTTTTGACATTTTTCATGGTGACCCTTTTTATTTTTGACATTTAGCATTGTGACATTTGTCATTTGACATCTTTGACATTTGCCATCTTGAAATTTGTCATTTTTGACATTTTTCATGGAGACACTTTTCATTTTTGACATTTAGCATTGTGACATTTGTCATTTGACATCTTTGACATTTGCCATCTTGAAATTTGTTATTTTTGACATTTTTCATGGTGACACTTTTCATTTTTGACATTTAGCATTGTGACATTTGCCATTTGACATCTTTGATATTTGCCATCTTGAAATTTGTCATTTTTGACATTTTTCATGTTGACACATTTCATTTTTGACATTTAGCATTGTGACATTTGTCATTTGACATCTTTGACATTTGCCATCTTGAAATTTGTCATTTTTGACATTTAGCATTGTGACATTCGTCATTTGACATCTTGGACATTTGCCATCTTGAAATTTGTCATTTTTGACATTTTTCATGGTGACACTTATCATTTTTGACATTTAGCATTGTGACATTTGTCAGTTGTGACATTTGCCATCTTGAAATTTGTCATTTTTGACATTTTTCATGGTGACACTTTTCATTTTTGACATTTAGCATTGTGACATTTGTCATTTAACATCTTTGACATTTGCCATCTTGAAATTTGTTATTTTTGACATTTTTCATGGTGACACTTTTCATTTTTGACATTTAGCATTGTGACATTTATTATTTGACATCTTTGACATTTGCCATCTTGAAATTTGTCATTTTTGACATTTTTTATGGTGACACTTTTCATTTTTGACATTTAGCATTGTGACATTTGTCATTTGACATCTTTGACATTTGCCATCTTAAAATTTGTTATTTTTGACATTTTTCATGGTGACACTTTTCATTTTTGACATTTAGCATTGTGACATTTGTCATTTGACATCTTTGACATTTGCCATCTTGAAATTTGTCATTTTTGACATTTTTCATGGTGACACTTTTCATTTTTGACATTTAGCATTGTGACATTTGTCATTTGACATCTTTGACATTTGCCATCTTGAAATTTGTCATTTTTGACATTTTTCATGGTGACACTTTTCATTTTTGACATTTAGCATTGTGACATTTGTCATTTGACATCTTGGACATTTGCCATCTTGAAATTTGTCATTTTTGACATTTTTCATGGTGACACTCATCATTTTTGACATTTAGCATTGTGACATTTGTCAGTTTTGACATTTGCCATCTTGAAATTTGTCATTTTTGACATTTTTTATGGTGACACTTTTCATTTTTGACATTTAGCATTGTGACATTTATTATTTGACATCTTTGACATTTGCCATCTTGAAATTTGTCATTTTTGACATTTTTCATGGTGACACTTTTCATTTTTGACATTTAGCATTGTGACATTTGTCATTTGACATCTTTGACATTTGCCATCTTGAAATTTGTTATTTTTAACATTTTTCATGGTGACACTTTTCATTTTTGACATTTAGCATTGTGACATTTGTCATTTGACATCTTTGACATTTGCCATCTTGAAATTTGTCATTTTTGACATTTTTCATGGTGACACTTTTCATTTTTGACATTTAGCATTGTGACATTTGTCATTTGACATTTGCCATCTTAAAATTTGTCATTTTTAACATTTAGCATTGTGACATTTGTCATTTGACATCTTCTATATTTGCTATCTTGAAATTTGTCATTTTTGACATTTTTCATGGTGACACTTTTCATTTTTGACATTTAGCATTGTGACATTTGTCATATTCGACATCTTTGACATTTGCCATCTTGAAATTTGTGATTTTTGACATTTTTCATGGTGACACTTTTCATTTTTGACATTTAGCATTGTGACATTTGTCATTTGACATCTTTGACATTTGCCATCTTGAAATTTGTCATTTTTGACATTTAGCATTGTGACATTTGTCATTTGACATCTTTGATATTTGCCATCTTGAAATTTGTCATTTTGGACATTTTTCATGGTGACACTTTTCATTTTTGACATTTAGCATTGTGACATTTATTATTTGACATCTTTGACATTTGCCATCTTGAAATTTGTCATTTTTGACATTTTTCTTGGTGACACTTTTCATTTTTGACATTTAGCATTGTGACATTTGTCATATTCGACATCTTTGACATTTGCCATCTTGAAATTTGTGATTTTTGACATTTTTCATGGTGACACTTTTCATTTTTGACATTTAGCATTGTGACATTTGTCATTTGACATCTTTGACATTTGCCATCTTGAAATTTGTTATTTTTGACATTTTTCATGGTGACACTTTTCATTTTTGACATTTAGCATTGTGACATCTATTATTTGACATCTTTGACATTTGCCATCTTGAAATTTGTCATTTTTGACATTTTTCATGGTGACACTTTTCATTTTTGACATTTAGCATTGTGACATTTGTCATATTCGACATCTTTGACATTTGCCATCTTGAAATTTGTGATTTTTGACATTTTTCATGGTGACACTTTTCATTTTTGACATTTAGCATTGTGACATTTGTCATATTCGACATCTTTGACATTTGCCATCTTGAAATTTGTGATTTTTGACATTTTTCATGGTGACACTTTTATTTTTGACATTTAGCATTGTGACATTTGTCATATTCGACATCTTTGACATTTGCCATCTTGAAATTTGTGATTTTTGACATTTTTCATGGTGACACTTTTCATTTTTGACATTTAGCATTGTGACATTTGTCATTTGACATCTTTGACATTTGCCATCTTGAAATTTGTCATTATTGACATTTTTCATGGGGACACTTTTCATTTTTGACATTTAGCATTGTGACATTTGACATTTGACATCTTTGACATTTGCCATCTTGAAATTTGTCATTTTTGACATTTTTCATGGTGACACTTTTCATTTTTGACATTTAGCATTGTGACATTTGTCATTTGACATCTTTGACATTTGCCATCTTGAAATTTGTCATTTTTGACATTTAGCATTGTGACATTTGTCATTTGACATCTTGGACATTTGCCATCTTGAAATTTGTCATTTTTGACATTTTTCATGGTGACACTTTTCATTTTTGACATTTAGCATTGTGACATTTGTCATTTGACATCTTTGACATTTGCCATCTTGAAATTTGTCATTTTTGACATTTTTCATGGTGACCCTTTTTATTTTTGACATTTAGCATTGTGACATTTGTCATTTGACATCTTTGACATTTGCCATCTTGAAATTTGTCATTTTTGACATTTTTCATGGTGACACTTTTCATTTTTGACATTTAGCATTGTGACATTTGTCATTTGACATCTTTGACATTTGCCATGTTGAAATTTGTTATTTTTGACATTTTTCATGGTGACACTTTTCATTTTTGACATTTAGCATTGTGACATTTGCCATTTGACATCTTTGACATTTGCCATCTTGAAATTTGTCATTTTTGACATTTTTCATGTTGACACTTTTCATTTTTGACATTTAGCATTGTGACATTTGTCATTTGACATCTTTGACATTTGCCATCTTGAAATTTGTCATTTTTGACATTTAGCATTGTGACATTCGTCATTTGACATCTTGGACATTTGCCATCTTGAAATTTGTCATTTTTGACATTTTTCATGGTGACACTTATCATTTTTGACATTTAGCATTGTGACATTTGTCAGTTGTGACATTTGCCATCTTGAAATTTGTCATTTTTGACATTTTTCATGGTGACACTTTTCATTTTTGACATTTAGCATTGTGACATTTGTCATTTAACATCTTTGACATTTGCCATCTTGAAATTTGTTATTTTTGACATTTTTCATGGTGACACTTTTCATTTTTGACATTTAGCATTGTGACATTTATTATTTGACATCTTTGACATTTGCCATCTTGAAATTTGTCATTTTTGACATTTTTCATGGTGACACTTTTCATTTTTGACATTTAGCATTGTGACATTTGTCATTTGACATCTTTGATATTTGCCATCTTGAAATTTGTTATTTTTGACATTTTTCATGGTGACACTTTTCATTTTTGACATTTAGCATTGTGACATTTGTCATTTGACATCTTTGACATTTGCCATCTTGAAATTTGTCATTTTTGACATTTTTCATGGTGACACTTTTCATTTTTGACATTTAGCATTGTGACATTTGTCATTTGACATTTGCCATCTTAAAATTTGTCATTTTTAACATTTAGCATTGTGACATTTGTCATTTGACATCTTCTATATTTGCCATCTTGAAATTTGTCATTTTTGACATTTTTCATGGTGACACTTTTCATTTTTGACATTTAGCATTGTGACATTTGTCATATTCGACATCTTTGACATTTGCCATCTTGAAATTTGTGATTTTTGACATTTTTCATGGTGACACTTTTCATTTTTGACATTTAGCATTGTGACATTTGTCATTTGACATCTTTGACATTTGCCATCTTGAAATTTGTCATTTTTGACATTTAGCATTGTGACATTTGTCATTTGACATCTTTGATATTTGCCATCTTGAAATTTGTCATTTTGGACATTTTTCATGGTGACACTTTTCATTTTTGACATTTAGCATTGTGACATTTATTATTTGACATCTTTGACATTTGCCATCTTGAAATTTGTCATTTTTGACATTTTTCATGGTGACACTTTTCATTTTTGACATTTAGCATTGTGACATTTGTCATATTCGACATCTTTGACATTTGCCATCTTGAAATTTGTGATTTTTGACATTTTTCATGGTGACACTTTTCATTTTTGACATTTAGCATTGCGACATTTGTCATTTGACATCTTTGACATTTGCCATCTTGAAATTTGTTATTTTTGACATTTTTCATGGTGACACTTTTCATTTTTGACATTTAGCATTGTGACATTTATTATTTGACATCTTTGACATTTGCCATCTTGAAATTTGTCATTTTTGACATTTTTCAGGGTGACACTTTTCATTTTTGACATTTAGCATTGTGACATTTGTCATATTCGACATCTTTGACATTTGCCATCTTGAAATTTGTGATTTTTGACATTTTTCATGGTGACACTTTTCATTTTTGACATTTAGCATTGTGACATTTGTCATATTCGACATCTTTGACATTTGCCATCTTGAAATTTGTGATTTTTGACATTTTTCATGGTGACACTTTTCATTTTTGACATTTAGCATTGTGACATTTGTCATTTGACATCTTTGACATTTGCCATCTTGAAATTTGTCATTATTGACATTTTTCATGGGGACACTTTTCATTTTTGACATTTAGCATTGTGACATTTGACATTTGACATCTTTGACATTTGCCATCTTGAAATTTGTCATTTTTGACATTTTTCATGGTGACACTTTTCATTTTTGACATTTAGCATTGTGACATTTGTCATTTGACATCTTTGACATTTGCCATCTTGAAATTTTTCATTTTTGACATTTTTCACGGTGTCACTTTTCATTTTTGACATTTAGCATTGTGACATTTGTCATTTGACATCTTAGACATTTGCCATCTTGAAATTTGTCATTTTTGACACTTTCCATTTTTGACATTTAGCATTGTGACATTTGTCATTTGACATCTTTGACATTTGCCATCTTGAAATTTGTCATTTTTGACATTTTTCATGGTGACACTTTTCATTTTTGACATTTAGCATTGTGACATTTGTCATTTGACATCTTTGACATTTGCCATCTTAAAATTTGTCATTTTTGACATTTTTCACGGTGTCACTTTTCATTTTTGACATTTCGCATTGTGACATTTGTCATTTGACATCTTAGACATTTGCCATCTTGAAATTTGTCATTTTTGACACTTTCCATTTTTGACATTTAGCATTGTGACATTTGTCATTTGACATCTTGGACATTTGCCATCTTGAAATTTGTCATTTTTGACATTTTTCATGGTGACACTCATCATTTTTGACATTTAGCATTGTGAGATTTGTCAGTTTTGACATTTGCCATCTTGAAATTTGTCATTTTTGACATTTTTTATGGTGACACTTTTCATTTTTGACATTTAGCATTGTGACATTTGTCATTTGACATCTTTGACATTTGCCATCTTAAAATTGGTCATTTTTGACATTTTTCATGGTGACACTTTTCATTTTTGACATTTAGCATTGTGACATTTGTCATTTGACGTCTTTGACATTTGCCATCTTGAAATTTGTCATTTTTGACATTTTTCATGGTGACACTTTTCATTTTTGACATTTAGCATTGTGACATTTGTCATTTGACATCTTTGACATTTGCAATCTTGAAATTTGTCATTTTTGACATTTTTCATGGTGACACTTTTCATTTTTGACATTTAGCATTGTGACATTTGTCATTTGACATCTTTGACATTTGCCATCTTGAAATTTGTTATTTTTGACATTTTTCATGGTGACACTTTTCATTTTTGACATTTAGCATTGTGACATTTTCCATTTGACATCTTTGACATTTGCCATCTTGAAATTTGTCATTTTTGACATTTTTCATGGTGACACTTTTCATTTTTGACATTTAGCATTGTGACATTTGTCATTTGACATCTTTGACATTTGCCATCTTGAAATTTGTCATTTTTGACATTTAGCATTGTGACATTTGTCATTTGACATCTTGGACATTTGCCATCTTGAAATTTGTCATTTTTGACATTTTTCATGGTGACACTTTTCATTTTTGACATTTAGCATTGTGACATTTGTCATTTGACATCTTTGACATTTGCCATCTTGAAATTTGTCATTTTTGACATTTTTCATGGTGACCCTTTTTATTTTTGACATTTAGCATTGTGACATTTGTCATTTGACATCTTTGACATTTGCCATCTTGAAATTTGTCATTTTTGACATTTTTCATGGTGACACTTTTTATTTTTGACATTTAGCATTGTGACATTTGTCATTTGACATCTTTGACATTTGCCATCTTGAAATTTGTTATTTTTGACATTTTTCATGGTGACACTTTTCATTTTTGACATTTAGCATTGTGACATTTGCCATTTGACATCTTTGACATTTGCCATCTTGAAATTTGTCATTTTTGACATTTTTCATGGTGACACTTTTCATTTTTGACATTTAGCATTGTGACATTTGTCATTTGACATCTTTGGCATTTGCCATCTTGAAATTTGTTATTTTTGACATTTCTCATGGTGACACTTTTCATTTTTGACATTTAGCATTGTGACATTTGTCATTTGACATCTTTGACATTTGCTATCTTGAAATTTGTCATTTTTGACATTTTTCATGGTGACACTTTTCATTTTTGACATTTAGCATTGTGACATTTGTCATTTGACATTTTTGATATTTGCCATCTTGAAATTTGTCATTTATGACATTTAGCATTGTGACATTTGTCATTTGACATCTTTGATATTTGCCATCTTGAAATTTGTCATTTTTGACATTTTTCATGGTGACACTTTTCATTTTTGACATTTAGCATTGTGACATTTGTCATCTTCGACATCTTTGACATTTGCCATCTTGAAATTTGTGATTTTTGACATTTTTCATGGTGACACTTTTCATTTTTGACATTTAGCATTGCGACATTTGTCATTTGACATCTTTGACATTTGCCATCTTGAAATTTGTCATTTTTGACATTTAGCATTGTGACATTTGTCATTTGACATCTTTGATATTTGCCATCTTGAAATTTGTCATTTTTGACATTTTTCATGGTGACACTTTTCATTTTTGACATTTAGCATTGTGACATTTGTCATTTAACATCTTTGACATTTGCCATCTTGAAATTTGTCATTTTTGACATTGTTCATGGTGACACTTTTCATTTTTGACATTTAGCATTGTGACATTTGTCATATTCGACATCTTTGACATTTGCCATCTTAAAATTTGTGATTTTTGACATTTTTCATAGTAACACTTTTCATTTTTGACATTTAGCATTGTGACATTTGTCATTTGACATCTTTGACATTTGCCATCTTAAAATTTGTCATTATTGACATTTTTCATGGGGACACTTTTCATTTTTGACATTTAGCATTGTGACATTTGTCATTTGACATCTTTGACATTTGCCATCTTGAAATTTGTCATTTTTGACATTTTTCATGGTGACACTTTTCATTTTTGACATTTAGCATTGTGACATTTGTCATTTGACATCTTTGACATTTGCAATCTTGAAATTTGTCATTTTTGACATTTTTCATTGTGACACTTTTCATTTTTGACATTTAGCATTGTGACATTTGTCATTTGACATCTTTGACATTTGCCATCTTGAAATTTGTTATTTTTGACATTTTTCATGGTGACACTTTTCATTTTTGACATTTAGCATTGTGACATTTTTCATTTGACATCTTTGACATTTGCCATCTTGAAATTTTTCATTTTTGACATTTTTCATGGTGACACTTTTCATTTTTGACATTTAGCATTGTGACATTTGTCATTTGACATCTTTGACATTTGCCATCTTGAAATTTGTCATTTTTGACATTTAGCATTGTGACATTTGTCATTTGACATCTTGGACATTTGCCATCTTGAAATTTGTCATTTTTGACATTTTTCATGGTGACACTTTTCATTTTTGACATTTAGCATTGTGACATTTGTCATTTGACATCTTTGACATTTGCCATCTTGAAATTTGTCATTTTTGACATTTTTCATGGTGACCCTTTTCATTTTTGACATTTAGCATTGTGACATTTGTCATTTGACATCTTTGACATTTGCCATCTTGAAATTTGTCATTTTTGACATTTTTCATGGTGACACTTTTCATTTTTGACATTTAGCATTGTGACATTTGTCATTTGACATCTTTGACATTTGCCATCTTGAAATTTGTTATTTTTGACATTTTTCATGGTGACACTTTTCATTTTTGACATTTAGCATTGTGACATTTGCCATTTGACATCTTTGACATTTGCCATCTTGAAATTTGTCATTTTTGACATTTTTCATGGTGACACTTTTCATTTTTGACATTTAGCATTGTGACATTTGTCATTTGACATCTTTGGCATTTGCCATCTTGAAATTTGTTATTTTTGACATTTTTCATGGTGACACTTTTCATTTTTGACATTTAGCATTGTGACATTTGTCATTTGACATCTTTGACATTTGCCATCTTGAAATTTGTCATTTTTGACATTTTTCATGGTGACACTTTTCATTTTTGACATTTAGCATTGTGACATTTGTCATTTGACATTTTTGATATTTGCCATCTTGAAATTTGTCATTTATGACATTTAGCATTGTGACATTTGTCATTTGACAGCTTTGATATTTGCCATCTTGAAATTTGTCATTTTTGACATTTTTCATGGTGACACTTTTCATTTTTGACATTTAGCATTGTGACATTTGTCATATTCGACATCTTTGACATTTGCCATCTTGAAATTTGTGATTTTTGACATTTTTCATGGTGACACTTTTCATTTTTGACATTTAGCATTGCGACATTTGTCATTTGACATCTTTGACATTTGCCATCTTGAAATTTGTCATTTTTGACATTTAGCATTGTGACATTTGTCATTTGACATCTTTGATATTTGCCATCTTGAAATTTGTCATTTTTGACATTTTTCATGGTGACACTTTTCATTTTTGACATTTAGCATTGTGACATTTGTCATTTAACATCTTTGACATTTGCCATCTTGAAATTTGTCATTTTTGACATTGTTCATGGTGACACTTTTCATTTTTGACATTTAGCATTGTGACATTTGTCATATTCGACATCTTTGACATTTGCCATCTTAAAATTTGTGATTTTTGACATTTTTCATAGTAACACCTTTCATTTTTGACATTTAGCATTGTGACATTTGTCATTTGACATCTTTGACATTTGCCATCTTAAAATTTGTCATTATTGACATTTTTCATGGGGACACTTTTCATTTTTGACATTTAGCATTGTGACATTTGACATTTGACATCTTTGACATTTGCCATCTTGAAATTTGTCATTTTTGACATTTTTCACGGTGACACTTTTCATTTTTGACATTTAGCATTGTGACATTTGTCATTTGACATCTTTGACATTTGCCATCTTGAAATTTGTCATTTTTGACATTTTTCATGGTGACACTTTTCATTTTTGACATTTAGCATTGTGACATTTGTCATTTGACATCTTGGACATTTGCCATCTTGAAATTTGTCATTTTTGACATTTTTCATGGTGACACTCATCATTTTAGACATTTAGCATTGTGACATTTGTCAGTTTTGACATTTGCCATCTTGAAATTTGTCATTTTTGACATTTTTTATGGTGACACTTTTCATTTTTGACATTTAGCATTGTGACATTTGTCATTTGACATCTTTGACATTTGCCATCTTGAAATTTGTCATTTTTGACATTTTTCATGGTGACACTTTTCATTTTTGACATTTAGCATTGTGACATTTGTCATTTGACATCTTTGAGATTTGCCATCTTGAAATTTGTCATTTTTGACATTTTTCATGGCGACACTTTTCATTTTTGACATTTAGCATTGTGACATTTGTCATTTGACATCTTTGACATTTGCCATCTTGAAATTTGTCATTTTTGACATTTTTTATGGTGACACTTTTCATTTTTGACATTTAGCATTGTGACATTTGTCATTTGACATCTTTGACATTTGCCATCTTGAAATTTGTTATTTTTGACATTTTTCATGGTGACACTTTTCATTTTTGACATTTAGCATTGCGACATTTGCCATTTGACATCTTTGACATTTGCCATCTTGAAATTTGTCATTTTTGACATTTTTCATGGTGACACTTTTCATTTTTGACATTTAGCATTGTGACATTTGTCATTTGACATCTTTGACATTTGCCATCTTGAAATTTGTCATTTTTGACTTTTAGCATTGTGACATTTGTCATTTGACATCTTGGACATTTGCCATCTTGAAATTTGTCATTTTTGACATTTTTCATGGTGACACTTATCATTTTTGACATTTAGCATTGTGACATTTGTCAGTTTTGACATTTGCCATCTTGAAATTTGTCATTTTTGACATTTTTCATGGTGACACTTTTCATTTTTGACATTTAGCATTGTGACATTTGACATCTTTGACATTTGCCATCTTGAAATTTGTTATTTTTGACATTTTTCATGGTGACACTTTTCATTTTTGACATTTAGCATTGTGACATTTGTCATTTGACATCTTTGACATTTGCCATTTTGAAATTTGTCATTTTTGACATTTTTCATGACAACACTTTTCATTTTTGACATTTAGCATTGTGACATTTGTCAGTTTTGACATTTGCCATCTTGAAATTTGTCATTTTTGTCATTTTTCATGGTGACACTTTTCATTTTAAACATTTAGCATTGTGACATTTGACATCTTTGACATTTGCCATCTTGAAATTTGTTATTTTTGACATTTTTCATGGTGACACTTTTCATTTTTGACATTTAGCATTTTGACATTTGTCATTTGACATCTTTGATATTTGCCATCTTGAAATTTGTCATTTTTGACATTTTTCATGGTGACACTTTTCATTTTTGACATTTAGCATTGTGACATTTGTCATTTGACATCTTTGACATTTGCCATCTTGAAATTTGTTATTTTTGACATTTTTCATGGTGACACTTTTCATTTTTGACATTTAGCATTGTGACATTTGTCATTTGACATCTTTGACATTTGTCATCTTAAAATTTGTCATTTTTGACATTTTTCATGGTGACACTTTTCATTTTTGACATTTAGCATTGTGACATTTGTCATTTGACATCTTTGACATTTGCCATCTTGAAATTTGTCATTTTTGACATTTAGCATTGTGACATTTGTCATTTGACATCTTTGACAGTTGCCATCTTGAAAGTTGTTATTTTTGACATTTTTTATGGTGACACTTTTCATTTTTGACATTTAGCATTGTGACATTTGTCATTTGACATCTTTGACATTTGCCATCTTAAAATTTGTCATTTTTGACATTTTTCATGGTGACACTTTTCATTTTTGACATTTAGCATTGTGACATTTGTCATTTGACATCTTTGATATTTGCCATCTTGAAATTTGTCATTTTTGACATTTTTCATGGTGACACTTTTCATTTTTGACATTTAGCATTGTGACAGTTGTCATTTGACATCTTTGACATTTGCCATCTTGAAATTTGTTATTTTTAACATTTTTCATGGTGACACTTTTCATTTTTGACATTAAGCATTGTGACATTTGTCATTTGACATCTTTGACATTTGCCATCTTGAAATTTGTCAGTTTTGACATTTAGCATTGTGACATTTGTCATTTGACATCTTTGATATTTGCCATCTTGAAATTTGTCATTTTTGACATTTTTCTTGGTGACACTTTTCATTTTTGACATTTAGCATTGTGACATTTGTCATATTCGACATCTTTGACATTTGCCATCTTAAAATTTGTCATTTTTGACATTTTTCATGGTGACACTTTTCATTTTTGACATTTAGCATTGTGACAATTGTCATTTGACATCTTTGACATTTGCCATCTTGAAATTTGTCATTATTGACATTTTTCATGGGGACACTTTTCATTTTTGACATTTAGCATTGTGACATTTGTCATTTGACATTTGCCATCTTGAAATTTGTCATTTTTGACATTTTTCATGGTGACACTTTTCATTTTTGACATTTAGCATTGTGACATTTGTCATTTGACATCTTTGACATTTGCCATATTGAAATTTGTCATTTTTGACATTTTCCACGGTGACACTTTTTATTTTTGACATTTAGCATTGTGACATTTGTCATTTGACATTTTAGACATTTGCCATCTTGAAATTTGTCATTTTTGACACTTTTCATTTTTGACATTTAGCATTGTGACATTTGTCATTTGACATCTTTGACATTTGCCATCTTGAAATTTGTCATTTTTGACATTTTTCATGTTGACACTTTTCATTTTTGACATTTAGCATTGTGACATTTGTCATTTGACATCTTGGACATTTGCCATCTTGAAATTTGTCATTTTTGACATTTTTTATGGTGACATTTGTCAGTTTTGACATTTGCCATCTTGAAATTTGTCATTTTTGACATTTTTCATGGTGACACTTTTCATTTTTGACATTGAGCATTGTGACATTTGTCATTTGACATCTTTAACATTTTTGACATTTTTCATGGTGACACTTTTCATTTTTGACATTTAGCATTGTGACATATGTCATTTGACATCTTTGACATTTGCCATCTTGAAATTTGTCATTTTTGACATTTTTCATGGTGACACTTTTCATTTTTGACATTTAGCATTGTGACATTTGTCATTTGACATCTTTGACATTTGCCATCTTGAAATTTGTCATTTTTGACATTTTTCATGGTGACGCTTTTCATTTTTGACATTTAGCATTGTGACATTTGTCATTTGACATCTTTGACATTTGCCATCTTGAAATTTGTTATTTTTGACATTTTTCATGGTGACACTTTTCATTTTTGACATTTAGCATTGTGACATTTGTCATTTGACATCTTTGACATTTGCCATCTTGAAATTTTTCATTTTTGACACTTTTCATTTTTGACATTTAGCATTGTGACATATGTCATTTGACATCTTTGACATTTGCTATCTTGAAATTTGTCATTTTTGACATTTTTTATGGTGACACTTTTCATTTTTGACATTTAGCATTGTGACATTTGTCATTTGACATCTTTGACATTTGCCATCTTGAAATTTGTCATTTTTGACATTTTTCATGGTGACACTTTTCATTTTTGACATTTAGCATTGTGACATCTGTCATTTGACATCTTTGACATTTGCCATCTTGAAATTTGTCATTTTTGACATTTAGCATTGTGACATTTGTCATTTGACATCTTGGACATTTGCCATCTTGAAAATTGTCATTTTTGACATTTTTCATGGTGACACTTATCATTTTTGACATTTAGCATTGTGACATTTGTCAGTTTTGACATTTGCCATCTTGAAATTTGTCATTTTTGACATTTTTCATGGTGACACTTTTCATTTTTGACATTAAGCATTGTGACATTTGACATCTTTGACATTTGCCATCTTGAAATTTGTCATTTTTGACATTTTTCATGGTGACACTTTTCATTTTTGACATTTAGCATTGTGACATTTGTCATTTGACATCTTTGACACTTGCCATCTTGAAATTTGTCATTTTTGACATTTAGCATTGTGACATTTGTCATTTGACATCTTTGATATTTGCCATCTTGAAATTTGTCATTTTTGACATTTTTCATGGTGACACTTTTCATTTTTGACATTTAGCATTGTGACATTTGTCATTTGACATCTTTGACATTTGCCATCTTGAAATTTGTTATTTTTGACATTTTTCATGGTGACACTTTTCATTTTTGACATTTAGCATTGTGACATTTGTCATTTGACATCTTTGACATTTGCCATCTTGAAATTTGTTATTTTTGACATTTTTCATGGTGACACTTTTCATTTTTGACATTAAGCATTGTGACATTTGACATCTTTGACATTTGCCATCTTGAAATTTGTCATTTTTGACATTTTTCATGGTGACACTTTTCATTTTTGACATTTAGCATTGTGACATTTGTCATTTGACATCTTTGACACTTGCCATCTTGAAATTTGTCATTTTTGACATTTAGCATTGTGACATATGTCATTTGACATCTTTGACATTTGCTATCTTGAAATTTGTCATTTTTGACATTTTTTATGGTGACACTTTTCATTTTTGACATTTAGCATTGTGACATTTGTCATTTGACATCTTTGACATTTGCCATCTTGAAATTTGTCATTTTTGACATTTTTCATGGTGACACTTTTCATTTTTGACATTTAGCATTGTGACATCTGTCATTTGACATCTTTGACATTTGCCATCTTGAAATTTGTCATTTTTGACATTTAGCATTGTGACATTTGTCATTTGACATCTTGGACATTTGCCATCTTGAAAATTGTCATTTTTGACATTTTTCATGGTGACACTTATCATTTTTGACATTTAGCATTGTGACATTTGTCAGTTTTGACATTTGCCATCTTGAAATTTGTCATTTTTGACATTTTTCATGGTGACACTTTTCATTTTTGACATTAAGCATTGTGACATTTGACATCTTTGACATTTGCCATCTTGAAATTTGTCATTTTTGACATTTTTCATGGTGACACTTTTCATTTTTGACATTTAGCATTGTGACATTTGTCATTTGACATCTTTGACACTTGCCATCTTGAAATTTGTCATTTTTGACATTTAGCATTGTGACATTTGTCATTTGACATCTTTGATATTTGCCATCTTGAAATTTGTCATTTTTGACATTTTTCATGGTGACACTTTTCATTTTTGACATTTAGCATTGTGACATTTGTCATTTGACATCTTTGACATTTGCCATCTTGAAATTTGTCATTTTTGACATTTTTCATGGTGACACTTTTCATTTTTGACATTTAGCATTGTGACATTTGTCATTTGACATCTTTGACATTTGCCATCTTGAAATTTGTCATTTTTGACATTTAGCTTTGTGACATTTGTCATTTGACATCTTTGATATTTGCCATCTTGAAATTTGTCATTTTTGACATTTTTCATGGTGACACTTTTCATTTTTGACATTTAGCATTGTGACATGTGACATTTTTGACATTTGCCATCTTGAAATTTGTCATTTTTGACATTTTTCATGGTGACACTTTTCATTTTTGACATTTAGCATTGTGACATTTGTCATTTGACATCTTTGACATTTGCCATCTTGAAATTTGTTATTTTTGACATTTTTCATGGTGACACTATTCATTTTTGACATTTAGCATTGTGACATTTGTCATTTGACATCTTTGACATTTGCCATCTTAAAATTTGTCATTTTTGACATTTTTTATGGTGACACTTTTCATTTTTGACATTTAGCATTGTGACATTTGTCATTTGACATCTTTGACATTTGCCATCTTGAAATTTGTCATTTTTGACATTTAGCATTGTGACATTTGTCATTTGACATCTTTGATATTTGCCATCTTGAAATTTGTCATTTTTGACATTTTTCATGGTGACACTTTTCATTTTTGACATTTAGCATTGTGACATTTGACATCTTTGACATTTGCCATCTTGAAATTTGTCATTTTTGACATTTTTCATGGTGACACTTTTCATTTTTGACATTTAGCATTGTGACATTTGTCATTTGACATCTTTGACATTTGCCATCTTGAAATTTGTCATTTTTGACATTTAGCATTGTGACATTTGTCATTTGACATCTTGGACATTTGCCATCTTGAAATTTGTCATTTTTGACATTTTTCATGGTGACACTTATCATTTTTGACATTTAGCATTGTGACATTTGTCATTTGACATCTTTGACATTTGCCATCTTGAAATTTGTCATTTTTGACATTTTTCATGACGACACTTTTTATTTTTGACATTTAGCATTGTGACATTTGTCAGTTTTGACATTTGCCATCTTGAAATTTGTCATTTTTGATATTTTTCATGGTGACACTTTTCATTTTAAACATTTAGCATTGTGACATTTGACATCTTTGACATTTGCCATCTTGAAATTTGTTATTTTTGACATTTTTCATGGTGACACTTTTCATTTTTGACATTTAGCATTTTGACATTTGTCATTTGACATCTTTGATATTTGCCATCTTGAAATTTGTCATTTTTGACATTTTTCATGGTGACACTTTTCATTTTTGACATTTAGCATTGTGACATTTGTCATTTGACATCTTTGACATTTGCCATCTTGAAATTTGTTATTTTTGACATTTTTTATGGTGACACTTTTCATTTTTGACATTTAGCATTGTGACATTTGTCATTTGACATCTTTGACATTTGTCATCTTAAAATTTGTCATTTTTGACATTTTTCATGGTGACACTTTTCATTTTTGACATTTAGCATTGTGACATTTGTCATTTGACATCTTTGACATTTGCCATCTTGAAATTTGTCATTTTTGACATTTAGCATTGTGACATTTGTCATTTGACATCTTTGACAGTTGCCATCTTGAAAGTTGTTATTTTTGACATTTTTCATGGTGACACTTTTCATTTTTGACATTTAGCATTGTGACATTTGTCATTTGACATCTTTGACATTTGCCATCTTAAAATTTGTCATTTTTGACATTTTTCATGGTGACACTTTTCATTTTTGACATTTAGCATTGTGACATTTGTCATTTGACATCTTTGATATTTGCCATCTTGAAATTTGTCATTTTTGACATTTTTCATGGTGACACTTTTCATTTTTGACATTTAGCATTGTGACAGTTGTCATTTGACATCTTTGACATTTGCCATCTTGAAATTTGTTATTTTTAACATTTTTCATGGTGACACTTTTCATTTTTGACATTAAGCTTTGTGACATTTGTCATTTGACATCTTTGACATTTGCCATCTTGAAATTTGTCAGTTTTGACATTTAGCATTGTGACATTTGTCATTTGACATCTTTGATATTTGCCATCTTGAAATTTGTCATTTTTGACATTTTTCTTGGTGACACTTTTCATTTTTGACATTTAGCATTGTGACATTTGTCATATTCGACATCTTTGACATTTGCCATCTTGAAATTTGTCATTTTTGACATTTTTCATGGTGACACTTTTCATTTTTGACATTTAGCATTGTGACAATTGTCATTTGACATCTTTGACATTTGCCATCTTGAAATTTGTCATTATTGACATTTTTTATGGGGACACTTTTCATTTTTGACATTTAGCATTGTGACATTTGTCATTTGACATTTGCCATCTTGAAATTTGTCATTTTTGACATTTTTCATGGTGACACTTTTCATTTTTGACATTTAGCATTGTGACATTTGTCATTTGACATCTTTGACATTTGCCAAATTGAAATTTGTCATTTTTGACATTTTTCACGGTGACACTTTTCATTTTTGACATTTAGCATTGTGACATTTGTCATTTGACATTTTAGACATTTGCCATCTTGAAATTTGTCATTTTTGACACTTTTCATTTTTGACATTTAGCATTGTGACATTTGTCATTTGACATCTTTGACATTTGCCATCTTGAAATTTGTCATTTTTGACATTTTTCATGTTGACACTTTTCATTTTTGACATTTAGCATTGTGACATTTGTCATTTGACATCTTGGACATTTGCCATCTTGAAATTTGTCATTTTTGACATTTTTTATGGTGACATTTGTCAGTTTTGACATTTGCCATCTTAAAATTTGTCATTTTTGACATTTTTCATGGTGACACTTTTCATTTTTGACATTGAGCATTGTGACATTTGTCATTTGACATCTTTAACATTTTTGACATTTTTCATGGTGACACTTTTCATTTTTGACATTTAGCATTGTGACATATGTCATTTGACATCTTTGACATTTGCCATCTTGAAATTTGTCATTTTTGACATTTTTCATGGTGACACTTTTCATTTTTGACATTTAGCATTGTGACATTTGTCATTTGACATCTTTGACATTTGCCATCTTGAAATTTGTCATTTTTGACATTTTTCATGGTGACGCTTTTCATTTTTGACATTTAGCATTGTGACATTTGTCATTTGACATCTTTGATATTTGCCATCTTGAAATTTGTTATTTTTGACATTTTTCATGGTGACACTTTTCATTTTTGACATTTAGCATTGTGACATTTGTCATTTGACATTTTTGACATTTGCCATCTTGAAATTTGTCATTTTTGACATTTTTCATGGTGACACTTTTCATTTTTAACATTTAGCATTGTAACATTTGTCATTTGACATTTTTGATATTTGCCATCTTGAAATTTGTCATTTATGACATTTAGCATTGTGACATTTGTCATTTGACATCTTTGATATTTGCCATCTTGAAATTTGTCATTTTTGACATTTTTCATGGTGACACTTTTCATTTTTGACATTTAGCATTGTGACATTTGTCATATTCGACATCTTTGACATTTGCCATCTTGAAATTTGTGATTTTTGACATTTTTCATGGTGACACTTTTCATTTTTGACATTTAGCATTGCGACATTTGTCATTTGACAGCTTTGACATTTGCCATCTTGAAATTTGTCATTTTTGACATTTAGCATTGTGACATTTGTCATTTGACATCTTTGATATTTGCCATCTTGAAATTTGTCATTTTTGACATTTTTTATGGTGACACTTTTCATTTTTGACATTTAGCATTGTGACATTTGTCATTTAACATCTTTGACATTTGCCATCTTGAAATTTGTCATTTTTGACATTGTTCATGGTGACACTTTTCATTTTTGACATTTAGCATTGTGACATTTGTCATATTCGACATCTTTGACATTTGCCATCTTAAAATTTGTGATTTTTGACATTTTTCATAGTAACACTTTTCATTTTTGACATTTAGCATTGTGACATTTGTCATTTGACATCTTTGACATTTGCCATCTTAAAATTTGTCATTATTGACATTTTTCATGGTGACACTTTTCATTTTTGACATTTAGCATTGTGACATTTGTCATTTGACATCTTGGACATTTGCCATCTTGAAATTTGTCATTTTTGACATTTTTCATGGTGACACTCATCATTTTTGACATTTAGCATTGTGACATTTGTCAGTTTTGACATTTGCCATCTTGAAATTTGTCATTTTTGACATTTTTTATGGTGACACTTTTCATTTTTGACATTTAGCATTGTGACATTTGTCATTTGACATCTTGGACATTTGCCATCTTGAAATTTGTCATTTTTGACATTTTTCATGGTGACACTCATCATTTTTGACATTTAGCATTGTGACATTTGTCAGTTTTGACATTTGCCATCTTGAAATTTGTCATTTTTGACATTTTTCATAGTAACACTTTTCATTTTTGACATTTAGCATTGTGACATTTGACATTTGACATCTTTGACATTTGCCATCTTGAAATTTGTCATTTTTGACATTTTTCACGGTTACACTTTTCATTTTTGACATTTAGCATTGTGACATTTGTCATTTGACATCTTTGACATTTGTCATCTTGAAATTTGTCATTTTTGACATTTTTCATGGTGACACTTTTCATTTTTGACATTTAGCATTGTGACATTTGTCATTTGACATCTTGGACATTTGCCATCTTGAAATTTGTCATTTTTGACATTTTTCATGGTGACACTCATCATTTTTGACATTTAGCATTGTGACATTTGTCAGTTTTGACATTTGCCATCTTGAAATTTGTCATTTTTGACATTTTTTATGGTGACACTTTTCATTTTTGACATTTAGCATTGTGACATTTGTCATTTGACATCTTGGACATTTGCCATCTTGAAATTTGTCATTTTTGACATTTTTCATGGTGACACTCATCATTTTTGACATTTAGCATTGTGACATTTGTCAGTTTTGACATTTGCCATCTTGAAATTTGTCATTTTTGACATTTTTCATGGTGACACTTTTCATTTTTGACATTTAGCATTGTGACATTTGTCATTTGACATCTTGGACATTTGTCATCTTGAAATTTGTCATTTTTGACATTTTTCATGGTGACACTCATCATTTTTGACATTTAGCATTGTGACATTTGTCAGTTTTGACATTTGCCATCTTGAAATTTGTCATTTTTGACATTTTTTATGGTGACACTTTTCATTTTTGACATTTAGCATTGTGACATTTGTCATTTGACATCTTTGACATTTGCCATCTTGAAATTTGTCATTTTTGACATTTTTTATGGTGACACTTTTCATTTTTGACATTTAGCATTGTGACATTTGTCATTTGACATCTTTGACATTTGCCATCTTGAAATTTGTCATTTTTGACATTTTTCATGGTGACACTTTTCATTTTTGACATTTAGCATTGTGACATTTGTCATTTGACATCTTTGAGATTTGCCATCTTGAAATTTGTCATTTTTGACATTTTTCATGGCGACACTTTTCATTTTTGACATTTAGCATTGTGACATTTGTCATTTGACATCTTTGACATTTGCCATCTTGAAGTTTGTCATTTTTGACATTTTTTATGGTGACACTTTTCATTTTTGACATTTAGCATTGTGACATTTGTCATTTGACATCTTTGACATTTGCCATCTTGAAATTTGTTATTTTTGACATTTTTCATGGTGACACTTTTCATTTTTGACATTTAGCATTGCGACATTTGCCATTTGACATCTTTGACATTTGCCATCTTGAAGTTTGTCATTTTTGACATTTTTTATGGTGACACTTTTCATTTTTGACATTTAGCATTGTGACATTTGTCATTTGACATCTTGGACATTTGCCATCTTGAAATTTGTCATTTTTGACATTTTTCATGGTGACACTTATCATTTTTGACATTTAGCATTGTGACATTTGTCAGTTTTGACATTTGCCATCTTGAAATTTGTCATTTTTGACATTTTTCATGGTGACACTTTTCATTTTTGACATTTAGCATTGTGACATTTGACATCTTTGACATTTGCCATCTTGAAATTTGTTATTTTTGACATTTTTCATGGTGACACTTTTCATTTTTGACATTTAGCATTGTGACATTTGTCATTTGACATCTTTGACATTTGCCATCTTGAAATTTGTCATTTTTGACATTTTTCATGACGACACTTTTCATTTTTGACATTTAGCATTGTGACATTTGTCAGTTTTGACATTTGCCATCTTGAAATTTGTCATTTTTGACATTTTTCATGGTGACACTTTTCATTTTAAACATTTAGCATTGTGACATTTGACATCTTTGACATTTGCCATCTTGAAATTTGTTATTTTTGACATTTTTCATGGTGACACTTTTCATTTTTGACATTTAGCATTTTGACATTTGTCATTTGACATCTTTGATATTTGCCATCTTGAAATTTGTCATTTTTGACATTTTTCATGGTGACACTTTTCATTTTTGACATTTAGCATTGTGACATTTGTCATTTGACATCTTTGACATTTGCCATCTTGAAATTTGTTATTTTTGACATTTTTCATGGTGACACTTTTCATTTTTGACATTTAGCATTGTGACATTTGTCATTTGACATCTTTGACATTTGTCATCTTAAAATTTGTCATTTTTGACATTTTTCATGGTGACACTTTTCATTTTTGACATTTAGCATTGTGACATTTGTCATTTGACATCTTTGACATTTGCCATCTTGAAATTTGTCATTTTTGACATTTAGCATTGTGACATTTGTCATTTGACATCTTTGACAGTTGCCATCTTGAAAGTTGTTATTTTTGACATTTTTCATGGTGACACTTTTCATTTTTGACATTTAGCATTGTGACATTTGTCATTTGACATCTTTGACATTTGCCATCTTAAAATTTGTCATTTTTGACATTTTTCATGGTGACACTTTTCATTTTTGACATTTAGCATTGTGACATTTGTCATTTGACATCTTTGATATTTGCCATCTTGAAATTTGTCATTTTTGACATTTTTCATGGTGACACTTTTCATTTTTGACATTTAGCATTGTGACAGTTGTCATTTGACATCTTTGACATTTGCCATCTTGAAATTTGTTATTTTTAACATTTTTCATGGTGACACTTTTCATTTTTGACATTAAGCATTGTGACATTTGTCATTTGACATCTTTGACATTTGCCATCTTGAAATTTGTCAGTTTTGACATTTTTCATGGTGACGCTTTTCATTTTTGACATTTAGCATTGTGACATTTGTCATTTGACATCTTTGACATTTGCCATCTTGAAATTTGTTATTTTTGACATTTTTCATGGTGACACTTTTCATTTTTGACATTTAGCATTGTGACATTTGTCATTTGACATCTTTGACATTTGCCATCTTGAAATTTGTCATTTTTGACATTTTTCATGGTGACACTTTTCATTTTTGACATTTAGCATTGTGACATTTGTCATTTGACATTTTTGATATTTGCCATCTTGAAATTTGTCATTTATGACATTTAGCATTGTGACATTTGTCATTTGACATCTTTGATATTTGCCATCTTGAAATTTGTCATTTTTGACATTTTTCATGGTGACACTTTTCATTTTTGACATTTAGCATTGTGACATTTGTCATATTCGACATCTTTGACATTTGCCATCTTGAAATTTGTGATTTTTGACATTTTTCATGGTGACACTTTTCATTTTTGACATTTAGCATTGCGACATTTGTCATTTGACATCTTTGACATTTGCCATCTTGAAATTTGTCATTTTTGACATTTAGCATTGTGACATTTGTCATTTGACATCTTTGATATTTGCCATCTTGAAATTTGTCATTTTTGACATTTTTCATGGTGACACTTTTCATTTTTGACATTTAGCATTGTGACATTTGTCATTTAACATCTTTGACATTTGCCATCTTGAAATTTGTCATTTTTGACATTGTTCATGGTGACACTTTTCATTTTTGACATTTAGCATTGTGACATTTGTCATATTCGACATCTTTGACATTTGCCATCTTAAAATTTGTGATTTTTGACATTTTTCATAGTAACACTTTTCATTTTTGACATTTAGCATTGTGACATTTGTCATTTGACATCTTTGACATTTGCCATCTTAAAATTTGTCATTATTGACATTTTTCATGGGGACACTTTTCATTTTTGACATTTAGCATTGTGACATTTGACATTTGACATCTTTGACATTTGCCATCTTGAAATTTGTCATTTTTGACATTTTTCACGGTGACACTTTTCATTTTTGACATTTAGCATTGTGACATTTGTCATTTGACATCTTTGACATTTGCCATCTTGAAATTTGTCATTTTTGACATTTTTCATGGTGACACTTTTCATTTTTGACATTTAGCATTGTGACATTTGTCATTTGACATCTTGGACATTTGCCATCTTGAAATTTGTCATTTTTGACATTTTTCATGGTGACACTCATCATTTTTGACATTAAGCATTGTGACATTTGCCAGTTTTGACATTTGCCATCTTGAAATTTGTCATTTTTGACATTTTTTATGGTGACACTTTTCATTTTTGACATTTAGCATTGTGACATTTGTCATTTGACATCTTTGACATTTGCCATCTTGAAATTTGTCATTTTTGAAATTTTTCATGGTGACACTTTTCATTTTTGACATTTAGCATTGTGACATTTGTCATTTGACATCTTTGAGATTTGCCATCTTGAAATTTGTCATTTTTGACATTTTTCATGGCGACACTTTTCATTTTTGACATTTAGCATTGTGACATTTGTCATTTGACATCTTTGACATTTGCCATCTTGAAATTTGTCATTTTTGACATTTTTTATGGTGACACTTTTCATTTTTGACATTTAGCATTGTGACATTTGTCATTTGACATCTTTGACATTTGCCATCTTGAAATTTGTTATTTTTGACATTTTTCATGGTGACACTTTTCATTTTTGACATTTAGCATTGCGACATTTGCCATTTGACATCTTTGACATTTGCCATCTTGAAATTTGTCATTTTTGACATTTTTCATGGTGACACTTTTCATTTTTGACATTTAGCATTGTGACATTTGTCATTTGACATCTTTGACATTTGCCATCTTGAAATTTGTCATTTTTGACATTTAGCATTGTGACATTTGTCATTTGACATCTTGGACATTTGCCATCTTGAAATTTGTCATTTTTGACATTTTTCATGGTGACACTTATCATTTTTGACATTTAGCATTGTGACATTTGTCAGTTTTGACATTTGCCATCTTGAAATTTGTCATTTTTGACATTTTTCATGGTGACACTTTTCATTTTTGACATTTAGCATTGTGACATTTGACATCTTTGACATTTGCCATCTTGAAATTTGTTATTTTTGACCTTTTTCATGGTGACACTTTTCATTTTTGACATTTAGCATTGTGACATTTGTCATTTGACATCTTTGACATTTGCCATCTTGAAATTTGTCATTTTTGACATTTTTCATGACGACACTTTTCATTTTTGACATTTAGCATTGTGACATTTGTCAGTTTTGACATTTGCCATCTTGAAATTTGTCATTTTTGACATTTTTCATGGTGACACTTTTCATTTTAAACATTTAGCATTGTGACATTTGACATCTTTGACATTTGCCATCTTGAAATTTGTTATTTTTGACATTTTTCATGGTGACACTTTTCATTTTTGACATTTAGCATTTTGACATTTGTCATTTGACATCTTTAATATTTGCCATCTTGAAATTTGTCATTTTTGACATTTTTCATGGTGACACTTTTCATTTTTGACATTTAGCATTGTGACATTTGTCATTTGACATCTTTGACATTTGCCATCTTGAAATTTGTTATTTTTGACATTTTTCATGGTGACACTTTTCATTTTTGACATTTAGCATTGTGACATTTGTCATTTGACATCTTTGACATTTGTCATCTTAAAATTTGTCATTTTTGACATTTTTCATGGTGACACTTTTCATTTTTGACATTTAGCATTGTGACATTTGTCATTTGACATCTTTGACATTTGCCATCTTGAAATTTGTCATTTTTGACATTTAGCATTGTGACATTTGTCATTTGACATCTTTGACAGTTGCCATCTTGAAAGTTGTTATTTTTGACATTTTTCATGGTGACACTTTTCATTTTTGACATTTAGCATTGTGACATTTGTCATTTGACATCTTTGACATTTGCCATCTTAAAATTTGTCATTTTTGACATTTTTCATGGTGACACTTTTCATTTTTGACATTTAGCATTGTGACATTTGTCATTTGACATCTTTGATATTTGCCATCTTGAAATTTGTCATTTTTGACATTTTTCATGGTGACACTTTTCATTTTTGACATTTAGCATTGTGACAGTTGTCATTTGACATCTTTGACATTTGCCATCTTGAAATTTGTTATTTTTAACATTTTTCATGGTGACACTTTTCATTTTTGACATTCAGCATTGTGACATTTGTCATTTGACATCTTTGACATTTGCCATCTTGAAATTTGTCAGTTTTGACATTTAGCATTGTGACATTTGTCATTTGACATCTTTGATATTTGCCATCTTGAAATTTGTCATTTTTGACATTTTTCTTGGTGACACTTTTCATTTTTGACATTTAGCATTGTGACATTTGTCATATTCGACATCTTTGACATTTGCCATCTTGAAATTTGTCATTTTTGACATTTTTCATGGTGACACTTTTCATTTTTGACATTTAGCATTGTGACAATTGTCATTTGACATCTTTGACATTTGCCATCTTGAAATTTGTCATTATTGACATTTTTCATGGGGACACTTTTCATTTTTGACATTTAGCATTGTGACATTTGTCATTTGACATTTGCCATCTTGAAATTTGTCATTTTTGACATTTTTCATGGTGACACTTTTCATTTTTGACATTTAGCATTGTGACATTTGTCATTTGACATCTTTGACATTTGCCATATTGAAATTTGTCATTTTTGACATTTTCCACGGTGACACTTTTTATTTTTGACATTTAGCATTGTGACATTTGTCATTTGACATTTTAGACATTTGCCATCTTGAAATTTGTCATTTTTGACACTTTTCATTTTTGACATTTAGCATTGTGACATTTGTCATTTGACATCTTTGACATTTGCCATCTTGAAATTTGTCATTTTTGACATTTTTCATGTTGACACTTTTCATTTTTGACATTTAGCATTGTGACATTTGTCATTTGACATCTTGGACATTTGCCATCTTGAAATTTGTCATTTTTGACATTTTTTATGGTGACATTTGTCAGTTTTGACATTTGCCATCTTGAAATTTGTCATTTTTGACATTTTTCATGGTGACACCTTTCATTTTTGACATTGAGCATTGTGACATTTGTCATTTGACATCTTTAACATTTTTGACATTTTTCATGGTGACACTTTTCATTTTTGACATTTAGCATTGTGACATATGTCATTTGACATCTTTGACATTTGCCATCTTGAAATTTGTCATTTTTGACATTTTTCATGGTGACACTTTTCATTTTTGACATTTAGCATTGTGACATTTGTCATTTGACATCTTTGACATTTGCCATCTTGAAATTTGTCATTTTTGACATTTTTCATGGTGACGCTTTTCATTTTTGACATTTAGCATTGTGACATTTGTCATTTGACATCTTTGACATTTGCCATCTTGAAATTTGTTATTTTTGACATTTTTCATGGTGACACTTTTCATTTTTGACATTTAGCATTGTGACATTTGTCATTTGACATCTTTGACATTTGCGATCTTGAAATTTTTCATTTTTGACACTTTTCATTTTTGACATTTAGCATTGTGACATATGTCATTTGACATCTTTGACATTTGCTATCTTGAAATTTGTCATTTTTGACATTTTTTATGGTGACACTTTTCATTTTTGACATTTAGCATTGTGACATTTGTCATTTGACATCTTTGACATTTGCCATCTTGAAATTTGTCATTTTTGACATTTTTCATGGTGACACTTTTCATTTTTGACATTTAGCATTGTGACATTTGTCATTTGACATCTTTGACATTTGCCATCTTGAAATTTGTCATTTTTGACATTTAGCATTGTGACATTTGTCATTTGACATCTTGGACATTTGCCATCTTAAAAATTGTCATTTTTGACATTTTTCATGGTGACACTTATCATTTTTGACATTTAGCATTGTGACATTTGTCAGTTTTGACATTTGCCATCTTGAAATTTGTCATTTTTGACATTTTTCATGGTGACACTTTTCATTTTTGACATTTAGCATTGTGACATTTGACATCTTTGACATTTGCCATCTTGAAATTTGTCATTTTTGACATTTTTCATGGTGACACTTTTCATTTTTGACATTTAGCATTGTGACATTTGTCATTTGACATCTTTGACATTTGCCATCTTAAAATTTGTCATTTTTGACATTTAGCATTGTGACATTTGTCATTTGACATCTTTGATATTTGCCATCTTGAAATTTGTCATTTTTGACATTTTTCATGGTGACACTTTTCATTTTTGACATTTAGCATTGTGACATTTGTCATTTGACATCTTTGACATTTGCCATCTTGAAATTTGTTATTTTTGACATTTTTCATGGTGACACTTTTCATTTTTGACATTTAGCATTGTGACATTTGTCATTTGACATCTTTGACATTTGCCATCTTGAAATTTGTCATTTTTGACATTTTTCATGGTGACACTTTTCATTTTTGACATTTAGCATTGTGACATTTGTCATTTGACATCTTTGACATTTGCCATCTTGAAATTTGTCATTTTTGACATTTAGCATTGTGACATTTGTCATTTGACATCTTTGATATTTGCCATCTTGAAATTTGTCATTTTTGACATTTTTCATGGTGACACTTTTCATTTTTGACATTTAGCATTGTGACATTTGACATCTTTGACATTTGCCATCTTGAAATTTGTCATTTTTGACATTTTTCATGGTGACACTTTTCATTTTTGACATTTAGCAGTGTGACATTTGTCATTTGACATCTTTGACATTTGCCATCTTGAAATTTGTTATTTTTGACATTTTTCATGGTGACACTATTCATTTTTGACATTTAGCATTGTGACATTTGTCATTTGACATCTTTGACATTTGCCATCTTGAAATTTGTCATTTTTGACATTTTTCATGGTGACACTTTTCATTTTTGACATTTAGCATTGTGACATTTGTCATTTGACATCTTTGACATTTGCCATCTTGAAATTTGTCATTTTTGACATTTAGCATTGTGACATTTGTCATTTGACATCTTTGATATTTGCCATCTTGAAATTTGTCATTTTTGACATTTTTCATGGTGACACTTTTCATTTTTGACATTTAGCATTGTGACATTTGACATCTTTGACATTTGCCATCTTGAAATTTGTCATTTTTGACATTTTTCATGGTGACACTTTTCATTTTTGACATTTAGCATTGTGACATTTGTCATTTGACATCTTTGACATTTGCCATCTTGAAATTTGTCATTTTTGACATTTAGCATTGTGACATTTGTCATTTGACATCTTGGACATTTGCCATCTTGAAATTTGTCATTTTTGACATTTTTCATGGTGACACTTATCATTTTTGACATTTAGCATTGTGACATTTGTCATTTGACATCTTTGACATTTGCCATCTTGAAATTTGTCATTTTTGACATTTTTCATGACGACACTTTTCATTTTTGACATTTAGCATTGTGACATTTGTCAGTTTTGACATTTGCCATCTTGAAATTTGTCATTTTTGACATTTTTCATGGTGACACTTTTCATTTTAAACATTTAGCATTGTGACATTTGACATCTTTGACATTTGCCATCTTGAAATTTGTTATTTTTGACATTTTTCATGGTGACACTTTTCATTTTTGACATTTAGCATTTTGACATTTGTCATTTGACATCTTTGATATTTGCCATCTTGAAATTTGTCATTTTTGACATTTTTCATGGTGACACTTTTCATTTTTGACATTTAGCATTGTGACATTTGTCATTTGACATCTTTGACATTTGCCATCTTGAAATTTGTTATTTTTGACATTTTTCATGGTGACACTTTTCATTTTTGACATTTAGCATTGTGACATTTGTCATTTGACATCTTTGACATTTGTCATCTTAAAATTTGTCATTTTTGACATTTTTCATGGTGACACTTTTCATTTTTGACATTTAGCATTGTGACATTTGTCATTTGACATCTTTGACATTTGCCATCTTGAAATTTGTCATTTTTGACATTTAGCATTGTGACATTTGTCATTTGACATCTTTGACAGTTGCCATCTTGAAAGTTGTTATTTTTGACATTTTTCATGGTGACACTTTTCATTTTTGACATTTAGCATTGTGACATTTGTCATTTGACATCTTTGACATTTGCCATCTTAAAATTTGTCATTTTTGACATTTTTCATGGTGACACTTTTCATTTTTGACATTTAGCATTGTGACATTTGTCATTTGACATCTTTGATATTTGCCATCTTGAAATTTGTCATTTTTGATATTTTTCATGGTGACACTTTTCATTTTTGACATTTAGCATTGTGACAGTTGTCATTTGACATCTTTGACATTTGCCATCTTGAAATTTGTTATTTTTAACATTTTTCATGGTGACACTTTTCATTTTTGACATTAAGCATTGTGACATTTGTCATTTGACATCTTTGACATTTGCCATCTTGAAATTTGTCAGTTTTGACATTTAGCATTGTGACATTTGTCATTTGACATCTTTGATATTTGCCATCTTGAAATTTGTCATTTTTGACATTTTTCTTGGTGACACTTTTCATTTTTGACATTTAGCATTGTGACATTTGTCATATTCGACATCTTTGACATTTGCCATCTTGAAATTTGTCATTTTTGACATTTTTCATGGTGACACTTTTCATTTTTGACATTTAGCATTGTGACATTTGTCATTTGACATCTTTGACATTTGCCATCTTGAAATTTGTCATTTTTGACATTTAGCATTGTGACATTTGTCATTTGACATCTTGGACATTTGCCATCTTGAAATTTGTCATTTTTGACATTTTTCATGGTGACACTTATCATTTTTGACATTTAGCATTGTGACATTTGTCATTTGACATCTTTGACATTTGCCATCTTGAAATTTGTCATTTTTGACATTTTTCATGACGACACTTTTCATTTTTGACATTTAGCATTGTGACATTTGTCAGTTTTGACATTTGCCATCTTGAAATTTGTCATTTTTGACATTTTTCATGGTGACACTTTTCATTTTAAACATTTAGCATTGTGACATTTGACATCTTTGACATTTGCCATCTTGAAATTTGTTATTTTTGACATTTTTCATGGTGACACTTTTCATTTTTGACATTTAGCATTTTGACATTTGTCATTTGACATCTTTGATATTTGCCATCTTGAAATTTGTCATTTTTGACATTTTTCATGGTGACACTTTTCATTTTTGACATTTAGCATTGTGACATTTGTCATTTGACATCTTTGACATTTGCCATCTTGAAATTTGTTATTTTTGACATTTTTCATGGTGACACTTTTCATTTTTGACATTTAGCATTGTGACATTTGTCATTTGACATCTTTGACATTTGTCATCTTAAAATTTGTCATTTTTGACATTTTTCATGGTGACACTTTTCATTTTTGACATTTAGCATTGTGACATTTGTCATTTGACATCTTTGACATTTGCCATCTTGAAATTTGTCATTTTTGACATTTAGCATTGTGACATTTGTCATTTGACATCTTTGACAGTTGCCATCTTGAAAGTTGTTATTTTTGACATTTTTCATGGTGACACTTTTCATTTTTGACATTTAGCATTGTGACATTTGTCATTTGACATCTTTGACATTTGCCATCTTAAAATTTGTCATTTTTGACATTTTTCATGGTGACACTTTTCATTTTTGACATTTAGCATTGTGACATTTGTCATTTGACATCTTTGATATTTGCCATCTTGAAATTTGTCATTTTTGATATTTTTCATGGTGACACTTTTCATTTTTGACATTTAGCATTGTGACAGTTGTCATTTGACATCTTTGACATTTGCCATCTTGAAATTTGTTATTTTTAACATTTTTCATGGTGACACTTTTCATTTTTGACATTAAGCATTGTGACATTTGTCATTTGACATCTTTGACATTTGCCATCTTGAAATTTGTCAGTTTTGACATTTAGCATTGTGACATTTGTCATTTGACATCTTTGATATTTGCCATCTTGAAATTTGTCATTTTTGACATTTTTCTTGGTGACACTTTTCATTTTTGACATTTAGCATTGTGACATTTGTCATATTCGACATCTTTGACATTTGCCATCTTGAAATTTGTCATTTTTGACATTTTTCATGGTGACACTTTTCATTTTTGACATTTAGCATTGTGACAATTGTCATTTGACATCTTTGACATTTGCCATCTTGAAATTTGTCATTATTGACATTTTTCATGGGGACACTTTTCATTTTTGACATTTAGCATTGTGACATTTGTCATTTGACATTTGCCATCTTGAAATTTGTCATTTTTGACATTTTTCATGGTGACACTTTTCATTTTTGACATTTAGCATTGTGACATTTGTCATTTGACATCTTTGACATTTGCCATATTGAAATTTGTCATTTTTGACATTTTTCACGGTGACACTTTTCATTTTTGACATTTAGCATTGTGACATTTGTCATTTGACATTTTAGACATTTGCCATCTTGAAATTTGTCATTTTTGACACTTTTCATTTTTGACATTTAGCATTGTGACATTTGTCATTTGACATCTTTGACATTTGCCATCTTGAAATTTGTCATTTTTGACATTTTTCATGTTGACACTTTTCATTTTTGACATTTAGCATTGTGACATTTGTCATTTGACATCTTGGACATTTGCCATCTTGAAATTTGTCATTTTTGACATTTTTTATGGTGACATTTGTCAGTTTTGACATTTGCCATCTTGAAATTTGTCATTTTTGACATTTTTCATGGTGACACTTTTCATTTTTGACATTGAGCATTGTGACATTTGTCATTTGACATCTTTAACATTTTTGACATTTTTCATGGTGACACTTTTCATTTTTGACATTTAGCATTGTGACATATGTCATTTGACATCTTTGACATTTGCCATCTTGAAATTTGTCATTTTTGACATTTTTCATGGTGACGCTTTTCATTATTGACATTTAGCATTGTGACATTTGTCATTTGACATCTTTGACATTTGCCATCTTGAAATTTGTTATTTTTGACATTTTTCATGGTGACACTTTTCATTTTTGACATTTAGCATTGTGACATTTGTCATTTGACATCTTTGACATTTGCCATCTTGAAATTTTTCATTTTTGACACTTTTCATTTTTGACATTTAGCATTGTGACATATGTCATTTGACATCTTTGACATTTGCTATCTTGAAATTTGTCATTTTTGACATTTTTTATGGTGACACTTTTCATTTTTGACATTTAGCATTGTGACATTTGTCATTTGACATCTTTGACATTTGCCATCTTGAAATTTGTCATTTTTGACATTTTTCATGGTGACACTTTTCATTCTTGACATTTAGCATTGTGACATTTGTCATTTGACATCTTTGACATTTGCCATCTTGAGATTTGTCATTTTTGACATTTAGCATTGTGACATTTGTCATTTGACATCTTGGACATTTGCCATCTTGAAATTTGTCATTTTTGACATTTTTCATGGTGACACTTATCATTTTTGACATTTAGCATTGTGACATTTGTCAGTTTTGACATTTGCCATCTTGAAATTTGTCATTTTTGACATTTTTCATGGTGACACTTTTTATTTTTGACATTTAGCATTGTGACATTTGACATCTTTGACATTTGCCATCTTGAAATTTGTCATTTTTGACATTTTTCATGGTGACACTTTTCATTTTTGACATTTAGCATTGTGACATTTGTCATTTGACATCTTTGACATTTGCCATCTTGAAATTTGTCATTTTTGACATTTAGCATTGTGACATTTGTCATTTGACATCTTTGATATTTGCCATCTTGAAATTTGTCATTTTTGACATTTTTCATGGTGACACTTTTCATTTTTGACATTTAGCATTGTGACATTTGTCATTTGACATCTTTGACATTTGCCATCTTGAAATTTGTTATTTTTGACATTTTTCATGGTGACACTTTTCATTTTTGACATTTAGCATTGTGACATTTGTCATTTGACATCTTTGACATTTGCCATCTTGAAATTTGTTATTTTTGACATTTTTCATGGTGACACTTTTCATTTTTGACATTTAGCATTGTGACATTTGTCATTTGACATCTTTGACATTTGCCATCTTGAAATTTGTCATTTTTGACATTTTTCATGGTGACACTTTTCATTTTTGACATTTAGCATTGTGACATTTGTCATTTGACATCTTTGACATTTGCCATCTTGAAATTTGTCATTTTTGACATTTAGCATTGTGACATTTGTCATTTGACATCTTTGATATTTGCCATCTTGAAATTTGTCATTTTTGACATTTTTCATGGTGACACTTTTCATTTTTGACATTTAGCATTGTGACATTTGACATCTTTGACATTTGCCATCTTGAAATTTGTCATTTTTGACATTTTTCATGGTGACACTTTTCATTTTTGACATTTAGCATTGTGACATTTGTCATTTGACATCTTTGACATTTGCCATCTTGAAATTTGTTATTTTTGACATTTTTTATGGTGACACTATTCATTTTTGACATTTAGCATTGTGACATTTGTCATTTGACATCTTTGACATTTGCCATCTTAAAATTTGTCATTTTTGACATTTTTCATGGTGACACTTTTCATTTTTGACATTTAGCATTGTGACATTTGTCATTTGACATCTTTGACATTTGCCATCTTGAAATTTGTCATTTTTGACATTTAGCATTGTGACATTTGTCATTTGACATCTTTGATATTTGCCATCTTGAAATTTGTCATTTTTGACATTTTTCATGGTGACACTTTTCATTTTTGACATTTAGCATTGTGACATTTGACATCTTTGACATTTGCCATCTTAAAATTTGTCATTTTTGACATTTTTCATGGTGACACTTTTCATTTTTGACATTTAGCATTGTGACATTTGTCATTTGACATCTTTGACATTTGCCATCTTGAAATTTGTCATTTTTGACATTTAGCATTGTGACATTTGTCATTTGACATCTTGGACATTTGCCATCTTGAAATTTGTCATTTTTGACATTTTTCATGGTGACACTTATCATTTTTGACATTTAGCATTGTGACATTTGTCAGTTTTGACATCTTTGACATTTGCCATCTTGAAATTTGTTATTTTTGACATTTTTCATGGTGACACTTTTCATTTTTGACATTTAGCATTGTGACATTTGTCATTTGACATCTTTGACATTTGCCATCTTGAAATTTGTCATTTTTGACATTTTTCATGGTGACACTTTTCATTTTTGACATTTAGCATTGTGACATTTGTCATTTGACATCTTTGACATTTGCCATCTTGAAATTTGTCATTTTTGACATTTAGCATTGTGACATTTGTCATTTGACATCTTGGACATTTGTATCTTGAAATTTGTCATTTTTGACATTTTTCATGGTGACACTTTTCATTTTTGACATTTAGCATTGTGACATTTGTCATTTGACATCTTTGACATTTGCCATCTTGAAATTTGTCATTTTTGACATTTTTCATGGTAACACTTTTCATTTTTGACATTTAGCATTGTGACATTTGTCATTTGACATCTTTGACATTTGCCATCTTAAAATTTGTCATTTTTGACATTTTTCATGGTGACACTTTTCATTTTTGACATTTAGCATTGTGACATTTGTCATTTGACATCTTTGACATTTGCCATCTTGAAATTTGTCATTTTTGACATTTAGCATTGTGACATTTGTCATTTGACATCTTTGATATTTGCCATCTTGAAATTTGTCATTTTTGACATTTTATGGTGACACTTTTCATTTTTGACATTTAGCATTGTGACATTTGTCATTTGACATCTTTGACATTTGCCATCTTGAAATTTGTCATTTTTGACATTTTTCATGGTGACACTTTTCATTTTTGACATTTAGCATTGTGACATTTGTCATTTGACATCTTTGACATTTGCCATCTTGAAATTTGTCATTTTTGACATTTAGCATTGTGACATTTGTCATTTGACATCTTTGATATTTGCCATCTTGAAATTTGTCATTTTTGACATTTTTCATGGTGACACTTTTTATTTTTGACATTTAGCATTGTGACATTTGACATCTTTGACATTTGCCATCTTGAAATTTGTCATTTTTGACATTTTTGATGGTGACACTTTTCATTTTTGACATTTAGCATTGTGACATTTGTCATTTGACATCTTTGACATTTGCCATCTTGAAATTTGTTATTTTTGACATTTTTCATGGTGACACTATTCATTTTTGACATTTAGCATTGTGACATTTGTCATTTGACATCTTTGACATTTGCCATCTTGAAATTTGTCATTTTTTACATTTTTCATGGTGACACTTTTCATTTTTAACATTTAGCATTGTGACATTTGTCATCTTTGACATTTGCCATCTTGAAATTTGTCATTTTTGACATTTAGCATTGTGACATTTGTCATTTGACATCTTGGACATTTGCCATCTTGAAATTTGTCATTTTTGACATTTTTCATGGTGACACTTATCATTTTTGACATTTAGCATTGTGACATTTGTCAGTTTTGACATCTTTGACATTTGCCATCTTGAAATTTGTTATTTTTGACATTTTTCATGGTGACACTTTTCATTTTTGACATTAAGCATTGTGACATTTGTCATTTGACATCTTTGACATTTGCCATCTTGAAATTTGTCATTTTTGACATTTTTCATGGTGACACTTTTCATTTTTGACATTTAGCATTGTGACATTTGTCATTTGACATCTTTGACATTTGCCATCTTGAAATTTGTCATTTTTGACATTTAGCATTGTGACATTTGTCATTTGACATCTTTGATATTTGCCATCTTGAAATTTGTCATTTTAGACATTTTTCTTGGTGACACTTTTCATTTTTGACATGTAGCATTGTGACATTTGTCATTTGACATCTTTGACATTTGCCATCTTGAAATTTGTCATTTTTGACATTTTTCATGGTGACACTTTTCATTTTTGACATTTAGCATTGTGACATTTGCATTTGACATCTTTGACATTTGCCATCTTGAAATTTTTCATTTTTGACACTTTTCATTTTTGACATTTAGCATTGTGACATATGTCATTTGACATCTTTGACATTTGCCATCTTGAAATTTGTCATTTTTGACATTTTTTATGGTGACACTTTTCATTTTTGACATTTAGCATTGTGACATTTGTCATTTGACATCTTTGACATTTGTCATCTTGAAATTTGTCATTTTTGACATTTAGCATTGTGACATTTGTCATTTGACATCTTGGACATTTGCATCTTGAAATTTGTCATTTTTGACATTTTTCATGGTGACACTTATCATTTTTGACATTTAGCATTGTGACATTTGTCAGTTTTGACATTTGCCATCTTGAAATTTGTCATTTTTGACATATTTTATGGTGACACTTTTCATTTTTGACATTTAGCATTGTGACATTTGTCATTTGACATCTTTGACATTTGCCATCTTGAAATTTGTCATTTTTGACATTTAGCATTGTGACATTTGTCATTTGACATCTTGGACATTTGCATCTTGAAATTTGTCATTTTTGACATTTTTCATGGTGACACTTATCATTTTTGACATTTAGCATTGTGACATTTGTCAGTTTTGACATTTGCCATCTTGAAATTTGTCATTTTTGACATGTTTTATGGTGACACTTTTCATTTTTGACATTTAGCATTGTGACATTTGTCATTTGATATCTTTGACATTTGCCATCTTGAAATTTGTTATTTTTGACATTTTTCATGGTGACACTTTTCATTTTTGACATTTAGCATTGTGACATTTGTCATTTGACATCTTTGACATTTGCCATCTTGAAATTTGTCATTTTTGACATTTTTCATGGTGACACTTTTCATTTTTGACATTTAGCATTGTGACATTTGTCATTTGACATCTTTGACATTTGCCATCTTGAAATTTGTCATTTTTGACATTTTTCATGGTGACACTTTTCATTTTTGACATTTAGCATTGTGACATTTGTCATTTGACATCTTTGACATTTGCCATCTTGAAATTTGTCATTTTTGACATTTAGCATTGTGACATTTGTCATTTGACATCTTTGATATTTGCCATCTTGAAATTTGTCATTTTTGACATTTTTCTTGGTGACACTTTTCATTTTTGACATTTAGCATTGTGACATTTGTCATTTGACATCTTTGACATTTGCCATCTTGAAATTTGTCATTTTTGACATTTTTCATAGTGACACTTTTCATTTTTGACATTTAGCATTGTGACATTTGTCATATTCGACATCTTTGACATTTGCCATCTTGAAATTTGTTATTTTTGACATTTTTCATGGTGACACTTTTCATTTTTGACATTTAGCATTGTGACATTTGTCATTTGACATCTTTGACATTTGCCATCTTAAAATTTGTCATTTTTGACATTTAGCATTGTGACATTTGACATCTTTGATATTTGCCATCTTGAAATTTGTCATTTTTGACATTTTTCATGGTGACACTTTTCATTTTTAACATTTAGCATTGTGACATTTGTCATTTGACATCTTTGACATTTGCCATCTTGAAATTTGTCATTTTTGACATTTAGCATTGTGACATTTGTCATTTGACATCTTTGATATTTGCCATCTTGAAATTTGTCATTTTTGACATTTTTCATGGTGACACTTTTCATTTTTCACATTTAGCATTGTGACATTTGTCATTTGACATCTTTGACATTTGCCATCTTGAAATTTGTTATTTTTGACATTTTTCATGGTGACACTTTTCATTTTTGACATTTAGCATTGTGACATTTGTCATTTGACATCTTTGACATTTGCCATCTTGAAATTTGTTATTTTTGACATTTTTCATGGTGACACTTTTCATTTTTGACATTTAGCATTGTGACATTTGTCATTTGACATCTTTGACATTTGCCATCTTGAAATTTGTCATTTTTTACATTTTTCATGGTGACACTTTTCATTTTTGACATTTAGCATTGTGACATTTGTCATTTGACATCTTTGACATTTGCCATCTTAAAATTTGTCATTTTTGACATTTAGCATTGTGACATTTGTCATTTGACATCTTTGATATTTGCCATCTTGAAATTTGTCATTTTTGACATTTTTCATGGTGACACTTTTCATTTTTGACATTTAGCATTGTGACATTTGTCATTTGACATCTTTGACATTTGCCATCTTGAAATTTGTCATTTTTGACATTTTTCATGGTGACACTTTTCATTTTTGACATTTAGCATTGTGACATTTGTCATTTGACATCTTTGACATTTGCCATCTTGAAATTTGTCATTTGTGACATTTTTCATGGTGACACTTTTCATTTTTGACATTTAGCATTGGGACATTTGTCATTTGACATCTTTGACATTTGCCATCTTGAAATTTGTCATTTTTGACATTTAGCATTGTGACATTTGTCATTTGACATCTTTGATATTTGCCATCTTGAAATTTGTCATTTTTGACATTTTTCATGGTGACACTTTTCATTTTTGACATTTAGCATTGTGACATTTGTCATTTGACATCTTTGACATTTGTCATCTTGAAATTTGTCATTTTTGACATTTTTCATGGTGACACTTTTCATTTTTGACATTTAGCATTGTGACATTTGTCATTTGACATCTTTGACATTTGCCATCTTGAAATTTGTCATTTTTGACATTTAGCATTGTGACATTTGTCATTTGACATCTTTGACATTTGCCATCTTGAAATTTGTCATTTTTGACATTTAGCATTGTGACATTTGTCATTTGACATCTTTGACATTTGCCATCTTAAAATTTGTTATTTTTGACATTTTTCATGGTGACACTTTTCATTTTTGACATTTAGCATTGTGACATTTGTCATTTGACATCTTTGACATTTGCTATCTTGAAATTTGTTATTTTTGACATTTTTCATGGTGACACTTTTCATTTTTGACATTTAGCATTGTGACATTTGTCATTTGACATCTTTGACATTTGCCATCTTGAAATTTGTCATTTTTGACATTTTTCATGGTGACACTTTTCATTTTTGACATTTAGCATTGTGACATTTGTCATTTGACATCTTTGACATTTGCCATCTTGAAATTTGTCATTTTTGACATTTAGCATTGTGACATTTGTCATTTGACATCTTTGACATTTGCCATCTTGAAATTTGTCATTTTTGACATTTAGCATTGTGACATTTGTCATTTGACATCTTTGACATTTGCCATCTTAAAATTTGTTATTTTTGACATTTTTCATGGTGACACTTTTCATTTTTGACATTTAGCATTGTGACATTTGTCATTTGACATCTTTGACATTTGCTATCTTGAAATTTGTTATTTTTGACATTTTTCATGGTGACACTTTTCATTTTTGACATTTAGCATTGTGACATTTGTCATTTGACATCTTTGACATTTGCCATCTTGAAATTTGTCATTTTTGACATTTAGCATTGTGACATTTGTCATTTGACATCTTTGACATTTGCCATCTTGAAATTTGTCATTTTTGACATTTAGCATTGTGACATTTGTTATTTGACATCTTTGACATTTGCCATCTTAAAATTTGTCATTTTTGACATTTTTCATGGTGACACTTTTCATTTTTGACATTTAGCATTGTGACATTTGTCATTTGACATCTTTGACATTTGCCATCTTGAAATTTGTCATTTTTGACATTTAGCATTGTGACATTTGTCATTTGACATCTTTGACATTTGCCATCTTGAAATTTGTCATTTTTGACATTTTTCATGGTGACACATTTCATTTTTGACATTTAGCATTGTGACATTTGTCATTTGACATCTTTGACATTTGCCATCTTGAAATTTGTCATTTTTGACATTTAGCATTGTGACATTCGTCATTTGACATCTTGGACATTTGCCATCTTGAAATTTGTCATTTTTGACATTTTTCATGGTGACACTTTTTATTTTTGACATTTAGCATTGTGACATTTGACATCTTTGACATTTGCCATCTTGAAATTTGTCATTTTTGACATTTTTTATGGTGACACTTTTCATTTTTGACATTTAGCATTGTGACATTTGTCATTTGACATCTTTGACATTTGCCATCTTGAAATTTGTTACTTTTGACATTTTTCATGGTGACACTATTCATTTTTGACATTTAGCATTGTGACATTTGTCATTTGACATCTTTGACATTTGCCATCTTGAAATTTGTCATTTTTGACATTTTTCATGGTGACACTTTTCATTTTTGACATTTAGCATTGTGACATTTGTCATTTGACATCTTTGACATTTGCCATCTTGAAATTTGTCATTTTTGACATTTAGCATTGTGACATTTGTCATTTGACATCTTGGACATTTGCCATCTTGAAATTTGTCATTTTTGACATTTTTCATGGTGACACTTATCATTTTTGACATTTAGCATTGTGACATTAGTCAGTTTTGACATCTTTGACATTTGCCATCTTGAAATTTGTTATTTTTGACATTTTTCATGGTGACACTTTTCATTTTTGACATTTAGCATTGTGACATTTGTCATTTGACATCTTTGTCATTTGCCATTTTGAAATTTGTCATTCTTGACATTTTTCATGGTGACACTTTTTATTTTTGACATTTAGCATTGTGACATTTGTCATTTGACATCTTTGACATTTGCCATCTTGAAATTTGTCATTTTTGACATTTAGCATTGTGACATTTGTCATTTGACATCTTGGACATTTGCATCTTGAAATTTGTCATTTTTGACATTTTTCATGGTGACACTTTTCATTTTTGACATTTAGCATTGTGACATTTGTCATTTGACATCTTTCACATTTGCCATCTTAAAATTTGTCATTTTTGACATTTTTCATGGTCACACTTTTCATTTTTGACATTTAGCATTGTGACATTTGTCATTTGACATCTTTGACATTTGCCATCTTGAAATTTGTCATTTTTGACATTTTTCATGGTGACACTTTTCATTTTTGACATTTAGCATTGTGACATTTGTCATTTGACATCTTTGACATTTGCCATCTTGAAATTTGTCATTTTTGACATTTAGCATTGTGACATTTGTCATTTGACATCTTTGATATTTGCCATCTTGAAATTTGTCATTTTTGACATTTTTCATGGTGACACTTTTCATTTTTGACATTTAGCATTGTGACATTTGACATCTTTGACATTTGCCATTTTAAAATTTGTCATTTTTGACATTTTTCATGGTGACACTTTTCATTTTTGACATTTAGCATTGTGACATTTGTCATTTGACATCTTTGACATTTGCCATCTTGAAATTTGTTATTTTTGACATTTTTCATGGTGACACTATTCATTTTTGACATTTAGCATTGTGACATTTGTCATTTGACATCTTTGACATTTGCCATCTTGAAATTTGTCATTTTTGACATTTTTCATGGTGACACTTTTCATTTTTGACATTTAGCATTGTGACATTTGTCATTTGACATCTTTGACATTTGCCATCTTGAAATTTGTCATTTTTGACATTTAGCATTGTGACATTTGTCATTTGACATCTTGGACATTTGCCATCTTGAAATTTGTCATTTTTGACATTTTTCATGGTGACACTTATCATTTTTGACATTTAGCATTGTGACATTTGTCAGTTTTGACATCTTTGACATTTGCCATCTTGAAATTTGTTATTTTTGACATTTTTCATGGTGACACTTTTCATTTTTGACATTTAGATTTATGACATTTGTCATTTGACATCTTTGACATTTGCCATCTTGAAATTTGTCATTTTTGACATTTTTCATGGTGACACTTTTCATTTTTGACATTTAGCATTGTGACATTTGTCATTTGACATCTTTGACATTTGCCATCTTGAAATTTGTCATTTTTGACATTTAGCATTGTGACATTTGTCATTTGACATCTTGGACATTTGCATCTTGAAATTTGTCATTTTTGACATTTTTCATGGTGACACTTATCATTTTTGACATTTAGCATTGTGACATTTGTCATTTGACATCTTTGACATTTGCCATCTTGAAATTTGTTATTTTTGACATTTTTCATGGTGACACTTTTCATTTTTGACATTAAGCATTGTGACATTTGTCATTTGACATCTTTGACATTTGCCATCTTGAACTTTGTCATTTTTGACATTTTTCATGGCGACACTTTTCATTTTTGACATTTAGCATTGTGACATTTGTCATTTGACATCTTTGACATTTGCCATCTTGAAATTTGTCATTTTTGACATTTAGCATTGTGACATTTGTCATTTGACATCTTTGATATTTGCCATCTTGAAATTTGTCATTTTTGACATTTTTCTTGGTGACACTTTTCATTTTTGACATTTTGCATTGTGACATTTGTCATTTGACATCTTTGACATTTGCCATCTTAAAATTTGTCATTTTTGACATTTTTCATGGTGACACTTTTCATTTTTGACATTTAGCATTGTGACATTTGCATTTGACATCTTTGACATTTGCCATCTTGAAATTTTTCATTTTTGACACTTTTCATTTTTGACATTTAGCATTGTGACATATGTCATTTGACATCTTTGACATTTGCCATCTTAAAATTTGTCATTTTTGACATTTTTCATGGTGACACTTTTCATTTTTGACATTTAGCATTGTGACATTTGTCATTTGACATCTTTGACATTTGCCATCTTGAAATTTGTCATTTTTGACATTTAGCATTGTGACATTTGTCATTTGACATCTTGGACATTTGCATCTTGAAATTTGTCATTTTTGACATTTTTCATGGTGACACTTATCATTTTTGGCATTTAGCATTGTGACATTTGTCAGTTTTGACATTTGCCATCTTGAAATTTGTCATTTTTGACATATTTTATGGTGACACTTTTCATTTTTGACATTTAGCATTGTGACATTTGTCATTTGACATCTTTGACATTTGCCATCTTGAAATTTGTTATTTTTGACATTTTTCATGGTGACACTTTTCATTTTTGACATTTAGCATTGTGACATTTGTCATTTGACATCTTTGACATTTGCCATCTTGAAATTTGTCATTTTTGACATTTTTTATGGTGACACTTTTCATTTTTTACATTTAGCATTGTGACATTTGTCATTTGACATCTTTGATATTTGCCATCTTGAAATTTGTCATTTTTGACATTTAGCATTGTGACATTTGTCATTTGACATCTTTGATATTTGCCATCTTGAAATTTGTCATTTTTGACATTTTTCTTGGTGACACTTTTCATTTTTGACATTTAGCATTGTGACATTTGTCATTTGACATCTTTGACATTTGCCATCTTAAAATTTGTCATTTTTGACATTTTTCATGGTGACACTTTTCATTTTTGACATTTAGCATTGTGACATTTGTCATATTCGACATCTTTGACATTTGCCATCTTGAAATTTGTTATTTTTGACATTTTTCATGGTGACACTTTTCATTTTTGACATTTAGCATTGTGACATTTGTCATTTGACATCTTTGACATTTGCCATCTTGAAATTTTTCATTTTTGACACTTTTCATTTTTGACATTTAGCATTGTGACATATGTCATTTGACATCTTTGACATTTGCCAACTTGAAATTTGTCATTTTTGACATTTTTCATGGTGAAACTTTTCCTTTTTGACATTTAGCATTGTGACATTTGTCATTTGACATCTTTGACATTTGCCATCTTGAAATTTGTCATTTTTGACATTTTTTATGGTGACACTTTTCATTTTTGACATCTAGCATTGTGACATTTGTCATTTGACATCTTTGACATTTGCCATCTTGAAATTTGTCATTTTTGACATTTTTCATGGTGACACTTTTCATTTTTGACATTTAGCATTGTGACATTTGTCATTTGACATCTTTGACATTTGCCATCTTGAAATTTGTCATTTTTGACATTTAGCATTGTGACATTCGTCATTTGACATCTTGGACATTTGCCATCTTGAAATTTGTCATTTTTGACATTTTTCTTGGTGACACTTTTCATTTTTGACATTTAGCATTGTGACATTTGTCATTTGACATCTTTGACATTTGCCATCTTGAAATTTGTCATTTTTGACATTTTTCATGGTGACACTTTTCATTTTTGACATTTAGCATTGTGACATTTGTCATATTCGACATCTTTGACATTTGCCATCTTGAAATTTGTTATTTTTGACATTTTTCATGGTGACACTTTTCATTTTTGACATTTAGCATTGTGACATTTGTCATTTGACATCGTTGACATTTGCCATCTTGAAATTTTTTATTTTTGACATTTAGCATTGTGACATATGTCATTTGACATCTTTGACATTTGCCAACTTGAAATTTGTCATTTTTGACATTTTTCATGGTGACACTTTTTATTTTTGACATTTAGCATTGTGACATTTGTCATTTGACATCTTTGACATTTGCCATCTTGAAATTTTTCATTTTTGACACTTTTCATTTTTGACATTTAGCATTGTGACATATGTCATTTGACATCTCTGACATTTGCCAACTTGAAATTTGTCATTTTTGACATTTTTCATGGTGACACTTTTCATTTTTGACATTTAGCATTGTGACATTTATCATTTGACATCTTTGACATTTGCCATCTTGAAATTTGTCATTTTTGACATTTTTTATGGTGACACTTTTCATTTTTGACATTTAGCATTGTGACATTTGTCATTTGACATCTTTGACATTTGCCATCTTGAAATTTGTCATTTTTGACATTTTTCATGGTGACACTTTTCATTTTTGACATTTAGCATTGTGACATTTGTCATTTGACATCTTTGACATTTGCCATCTTGAAATTTGTCATTTTTGACATTTAGCATTGTGACATTCGTCATTTGACATCTTGGACATTTGCCATCTTGAAATTTGTTATTTTTGACATTTTTCTTGGTGACACTTTTCATTTTTGACATTTAGCATTGTGACATTTGTCATTTGACATCTTTGACATTTGCCATCTTGAAATTTGTCATTTTTGACATTTTTCATGGTGACACTTTTCATTTTTGACATTTAGCATTGTGACATTTGTCATATTCGACATCTTTGACATTTGCCATCTTGAAATTTGTTATTTTTGACATTTTTCATGGTGACACTTTTCATTTTTGACATTTAGCATTGTGACATTTGTCATTTGACATTTTTGACATTTGCCATCTTGAAATTTTTCATTTTTGACACTTTTCATTTTTGACATTTAGCATTGTGACATATGTCATTTGACATCTTTGATATTTGCCAACTTGAAATTTGTCATTTTTGACATTTTTCATGGTGACACTTTTCATTTTTGACATTTAGCATTGTGACATTTGTCATTTGACATCTTTGACATTTGCCATCTTGAAATTTGTCATTTTTGACATTTTTTATGGTGACACTTTTCATTTTTGACATTTAGCATTGTGACATTTGTCATTTAACATCTTTGACATTTGCCATCTTGAAATTTGTCATTTTTGACATTTTTCATGGTGACACTTTTCATTTTTGACATTTAGCATTGTGACATTTGTCATTTGACATCTTTGACATTTGCCATCTTGAAATTTGTCATTTTTGACATTTAGCATTGTGACATTCGTCATTTGACATCTTGGACATTTGCCATCTTGAAATTTGTCATTTTTGACATTTAGCATTGTGACATTCGTCATTTGACATCTTGGACATTTGCCATCTTGAAATTTGTCATTTTTGACATTTTTCATGGTGACACTTATCATTTTTGACATTTAGCATTGTGACATTTCTCAGTTTTGACATTTGCCATCTTGAAATTTGTCATTTTTGACATTTTTCATGGTGACACTTTTCATTTTTGACATTTAGCATTGTGACATTTGTCATTTGACATCTTTGACATTTGCCATCTTGAAATTTGTCATTTTTGACATTTTTCATGGTGACACTTTTCATTTTTGACATTTAGCATTGTGACATTTGTCATTTGACATCTTTGACATTTGCCATTTGCCATCTTGAAATTTGTTATTTTTAACATTTTTCATGGTGACATTTTTCATTTTTGACATTTAGCATTGTGACATTTGTCATTTGACATCTTGGACATTTGCCATCTTGAAATTTGTCATTTTTGACATTTAGCATTGTGACATTCGTCATTTGACATCTTGGACATTTGCCATCTTGAAATTTGTCATTTTTGACATTTTTCATGGTGACACTTATCATTTTTGACATTTAGCATTGTGACATTTCTCAGTTTTGACATTTGCCATCTTGAAATTTGTCATTTTTGACATTTTTCATGGTGACACTTTTCGTTTTTGACATTTAGCATTGTGACATTTGTCATTTGACATCTTTGACATTTGCCATCTTGAAATTTGTCATTTTTGACATTTTTCATGGTGACACTTTTCGTTTTTGACATTTAGCATTGTGACATTTGTCATTTGACATCTTTGACATTTGCCATCTTGAAATTTGTCATTTTTGACATTTTTTATGGTGACACTTTTCATTTTTGACATTTAGCATTGTGACATTTGTCATTTGACATCTTTGACATTTGCCATCTTGAAATTTGTCATTTTTGACATTTAGCATTGTGACATTTGTCATTTGACATCTTTAACATTTGCCATCTTGAAATTTTTCATTTTTGACACTTTTCATTTTTGACATTTAGCATTGTGACATATGTCATTTGACATCTTTGATATTTGCCAACTTGAAATTTGTCATTTTTGACATTTTTCATGGTGACACTTTTCATTTTTGACATTTAGCATTGTGACATTTGTCATTTGACATCTTTGACATTTGCCATCTTGAAATTTGTCATTTTTGACATTTTTTATGGTGACACTTTTCATTTTTGACATTTAGCATTGTGACATTTGTCATTTGACATCTTTGACATTTGCCATCTTGAAATTTGTCATTTTTGACATTTTTCATGGTGACACTTTTCATTTTTGACATTTAGCATTGTGACATTTGTCATTTGACATCTTTGACATTTGCCATCTTGAAATTTGTCATTTTTGACATTTAGCATTGTGACATTCGTCATTTGACATCTTGGACATTTGCCATCCTGAAATTTGTCCTTTTTGACATTTTTCATGGTGACACTTATCATTTTTGACATTTAGCATTGTGACATTTGTCAGTTTTGACATTTGCCATCTTGAAATTTGTCATTTTTGACATTTTTCATGGTGACACTTTTCATTTTTGACATTTAGCATTGGGACATTTGTCATTTGACATCTTTGACATTTGCCATCTTGAAATTTGTCATTTTTGACATTTTTCATGGTGACACTTTTCATTTTTAACATTTAGCATTGTGACATTTGTCATTTGACATCTTTGACATTTGCCATTTGCCATCTTGAAATTTGTTATTTTTAACATTTTTCATGGTGACACTTTTCATTTTTGACATTTAGCATTGTGACATTTGTCATTTGACATCTTTGACATTTGCCATCTTGAAATTTGTCATTTTTGACATTTTTCATGGTGACACTTTTCGTTTTTGACATTTAGCATTGTGACATTTGTCATTTGACATCTTTGATATTTGCCATCTTGAAATTTGTCATTTTTGACATTTTTTATGGTGACACTTTTCATTTTTGACATTTAGCATTGTGACATTTGTCATTTGACATCTTTGACATTTGCCATCTTGAAATTTGTCATTTTTGACATTTTTCATGGTGACACTTTTCATTTTTGACATTTAGCATTGTGACATTTGTCATTTGACATCTTTGACATTTGCCATCTTGAAATTTGTCATTTTTGACATGTAGCATTGTGACATTCGTCATTTGACATCTTGGACATTTGCCATCTTGAAATTTGTCATTTTTGACATTTTTCTTGGTGACACTTTTCATTTTTGACATTTAGCATTGTGACATTTGTCATTTGACATCTTTGACATTTGCCATCTTGAAATTTGTCATTTTTGACATTTTTTATGGTGACACTTTTCATTTTTGACATTTAGCATTGTGACATTTGTCATTTGACATCTTTGACATTTGCCATCTTGAAATTTGTCATTTTTGACATTTTTCATGGTGACACTTTTCATTTTTGACATTTAGCATTGTGACATTTGTCATTTGACATCTTTGACATTTGCCATCTTGAAATTTGTCATTTTTGACATTTAGCATTGTGACATTCGTCATTTGACATCTTGGACATTTGCTATCTTGAAATTTGTCATTTTTGACATTTTTCTTGGTGACACTTTTCATTTTTGACATTTAGCATTGTGACATTTGTCATTTGACATCTTTGACATTTGCCATCTTGAAATTTGTCATTTTTGACATTTTTCATGGTGACACTTTTCATTTTTGACATTTAGCATTGTGACATTTGTCATATTCGACATCTTTGACATTTGCCATCTTGCAATTTGTTATTTTTGACATTTTTCATGGTGACACTTTTCATTTTTGACATTTAGCATTGTGACATTTGTCATTTGACATCTTTGACATTTGCCATCTTGAAATTTTTTATTTTTGACATTTAGCATTGTGACATATGTCATTTGACATCTTTGACATTTGCCAACTTGAAATTTGTCATTTTTGACATTTTTCATGGTGACACTTTTTATTTTTGACATTTAGCATTGTGACATTTGTCATTTGACATCTTTGACATTTGCCATCTTGAAATTTTTCATTTTTGACACTTTTCATTTTTGACATTTAGCATTGTGACATATGTCATTTGACATCTCTGACATTTGCCAACTTGAAATTTGTCATTTTTGACATTTTTCATGGTGACACTTTTCATTTTTGACATTTAGCATTGTGACATTTATCATTTGACATCTTTGACATTTGCCATCTTGAAATTTGTCATTTTTGACATTTTTTATGGTGACACTTTTCATTTTTGACATTTAGCATTGTGACATTTGTCATTTGACATCTTTGACATTTGCCATCTTGAAATTTGTCATTTTTGACATTTTTCATGGTGACACTTTTCATTTTTGACATTTAGCATTGTGACATTTGTCATTTGACATCTTTGACATTTGCCATCTTGAAATTTGTCATTTTTGACATTTAGCATTGTGACATTCGTCATTTGACATCTTGGACATTTGCCATCTTGAAATTTGTTATTTTTGACATTTTTCTTGGTGACACTTTTCATTTTTGACATTTAGCATTGTGACATTTGTCATTTGACATCTTTGACATTTGCCATCTTGAAATTTGTCATTTTTGACATTTTTCATGGTGACACTTTTCATTTTTGACATTTAGCATTGTGACATTTGTCATATTCGACATCTTTGACATTTGCCATCTTGAAATTTGTTATTTTTGACATTTTTCATGGTGACACTTTTCATTTTTGACATTTAGCATTGTGACATTTGTCATTTGACATCTTTGACATTTGCCATCTTGAAATTTTTCATTTTTGACACTTTTCATTTTTGACATTTAGCATTGTGACATATGTCATTTGACATCTTTGATATTTGCCAACTTGAAATTTGTCATTTTTGACATTTTTCATGGTGACACTTTTCATTTTTGACATTTAGCATTGTGACATTTGTCATTTGACATCTTTGACATTTGCCATCTTGAAATTTGTCATTTTTGACATTTTTTATGGTAACACTTTTCATTTTTGACATTTAGCATTGTGACATTTGTCATTTAACATCTTTGACATTTGCCATCTTGAAATTTGTCATTTTTGACATTTTTCATGGTGACACTTTTCATTTTTGACATTTAGCATTGTGACATTTGTCATTTGACATCTTTGACATTTGCCATCTTGAAATTTGTCATTTTTGACATTTAGCATTGTGACATTCGTCATTTGACATCTTGGACATTTGCCATCTTGAAATTTGTCATTTTTGACATTTAGCATTGTGACATTCGTCATTTGACATCTTGGACATTTGCCATCTTGAAATTTGTCATTTTTGACATTTTTCATGGTGACACTTATCATTTTTGACATTTAGCATTGTGACATTTCTCAGTTTTGACATTTGCCATCTTGAAATTTGTCATTTTTGACATTTTTCATGGTGACACTTTTCATTTTTGACATTTAGCATTGTGACATTTGTCATTTGACATCTTTGACATTTGCCATCTTGAAATTTGTCATTTTTGACATTTTTCATGGTGACACTTTTCATTTTTGACATTTAGCATTGTGACATTTGTCATTTGACATCTTTGACATTTGCCATTTGCCATCTTGAAATTTGTTATTTTTAACATTTTTCATGGTGACATTTTTCATTTTTGACATTTAGCATTGTGACATTTGTCATTTGACATCTTGGACATTTGCCATCTTGAAATTTGTCATTTTTGACATTTAGCATTGTGACATTCGTCATTTGACATCTTGGACATTTGCCATCTTGAAATTTGTCATTTTTGACATTTTTCATGGTGACACTTATCATTTTTGACATTTAGCATTGTGACATTTCTCAGTTTTGACATTTGCCATCTTGAAATTTGTCATTTTTGACATTTTTCATGGTGACACTTTTCGTTTTTGACATTTAGCATTGTGACATTTGTCATTTGACATCTTTGACATTTGCCATCTTGAAATTTGTCATTTTTGACATTTTTCATGGTGACACTTTTCGTTTTTGACATTTAGCATTGTGACATTTGTCATTTGACATCTTTGACATTTGCCATCTTGAAATTTGTCATTTTTGACATTTTTTATGGTGACACTTTTCATTTTTGACATTTAGCATTGTGACATTTGTCATTTGACATCTTTGACATTTGCCATCTTGAAATTTGTCATTTTTGACATTTAGCATTGTGACATTTGTCATTTGACATCTTTAACATTTGCCATCTTGAAATTTTTCATTTTTGACACTTTTCATTTTTGACATTTAGCATTGTGACATATGTCATTTGACATCTTTGATATTTGCCAACTTGAAATTTGTCATTTTTGACATTTTTCATGGTGACACTTTTCATTTTTGACATTTAGCATTGTGACATTTGTCATTTGACATCTTTGACATTTGCCATCTTGAAATTTGTCATTTTTGACATTTTTTATGGTGACACTTTTCATTTTTGACATTTAGCATTGTGACATTTGTCATTTGACATCTTTGACATTTGCCATCTTGAAATTTGTCATTTTTGACATTTTTCATGGTGACACTTTTCATTTTTGACATTTAGCATTGTGACATTTGTCATTTGACATCTTTGACATTTGCCATCTTGAAATTTGTCATTTTTGACATTTAGCATTGTGACATTCGTCATTTGACATCTTGGACATTTGCCATCTTGAAATTTGTCCTTTTTGACATTTTTCATGGTGACACTTATCATTTTTGACATTTAGCATTGTGACATTTGTCAGTTTTGACATTTGCCATCTTGAAATTTGTCATTTTTGACATTTTTCATGGTGACACTTTTCATTTTTGACATTTAGCATTGGGACATTTGTCATTTGACATCTTTGACATTTGCCATCTTGAAATTTGTCATTTTTGACATTTTTCATGGTGACACTTTTCATTTTTAACATTTAGCATTGTGACATTTGTCATTTGACATCTTTGACATTTGCCATTTGCCATCTTGAAATTTGTTATTTTTAACATTTTTCATGGTGACACTTTTCATTTTTGACATTTAGCATTGTGACATTTGTCATTTGACATCTTTGACATTTGCCATCTTGAAATTTGTCATTTTTGACATTTTTCATGGTGACACTTTTCGTTTTTGACATTTAGCATTGTGACATTTGTCATTTGACATCTTTGACATTTGCCATCTTGAAATTTGTCATTTTTGACATTTTTTATGGTGACACTTTTCATTTTTGACATTTAGCATTGTGACATTTGTCATTTGACGTCTTTGACATTTGCCATCTTGAAATTTGTCATTTTTGACATTTTTCATGGTGACACTTTTCATTTTTGACATTTAGCATTGTGACATTTGTCATTTGACATCTTTGACATTTGCCATCTTGAAATTTGTCATTTTTGACATGTAGCATTGTGACATTCGTCATTTGACATCTTGGACATTTGCCATCTTGAAATTTGTCATTTTTGACATTTTTCTTGGTGACACTTTTCATTTTTGACATTTAGCATTGTGACATTTGTCATTTGACATCTTTGACATTTGCCATCTTGAAATTTGTCATTTTTGACATTTTTCATGGTGACACTTTTCATTTTTGACATTTAGCATTGTGACATTTGTCATATTCGACATCTTTGACATTTGCCATCTTGAAATTTGTTATTTTTGACATTTTTCATGGTGACACTTTTCATTTTTGACATTTAGCATTGTGACATTTGTCATTTGACATCTTTGACATTTGCCATCTTGAAATTTTTCATTTTTGACACTTTTCATTTTTGACATTTAGCATTGTGACATATGTCATTTGACATCTTTGACATTTGCCAACTTGAAATTTGTCATTTTTGACATTTTTCATGGTGACACTTTTCATTTTTGACATTTAGCATTGTGACATTTGTCATTTGACATCTTTGACATTTGCCATCTTGAAATTTTTCATTTTTGACACTTTTCATTTTTGACATTTAGCATTGTGACATATGTCATTTGACATCTCTGACATTTGCCAACTTGAAATTTGTCATTTTTGACATTTTTCATGGTGACACTTTTCATTTTTGACATTTAGCATTGTGACATTTGTCATTTGACATCTTTGACATTTGCCATCTTGAAATTTGTCATTTTTGACATTTTTTATGGTGACACTTATCATTTTTGACATTTAGCATTGTGACATTTGTCATTTGACATCTTTGACATTTGCCATCTTGAAATTTGTCATTTTTGACATTTTTCATGGTGACACTTTTCATTTTTGACATTTAGCATTGTGACATTTGTCATTTGACATCTTTGACATTTGCCATCTTGAAATTTGTCATTTTTGACATTTAGCATTGTGACATTCGTCATTTGACATCTTGGACATTTGCCATCTTGAAATTTGTCATTTTTGACATTTTTCTTGGTGACACTTTTCATTTTTGACATTTAGCATTGTGACATTTGTGATTTGACATCTTTGACATTTGCCATCTTGAAATTTGTCATTTTTGACATTTTTTATGGTGACACTTTTCATTTTTGACATTTAGCATTGTGACATTTGTCATATTCGACATCTTTGACATTTGCCATCTTGAAATTTGTTATTTTTGACATTTTTCATGGTGACACTTTTTATTTTTGACATTTAGCATTGTGACATTTGTCATTTGACATCTTTGACATTTGCCATCTTGAAATTTTTCATTTTTGACACTTTTCATTTTTGACATTTAGCATTGTGACATATGTCATTTGACATCTTTGATATTTGCCAACTTGAAATTTGTCATTTTTGACATTTTTCATTCTGACACTTTTCATTTTTGACATTTAGCATTGTGACATTTGTCATTTGACATCTTTGACATTTGCCATCTTGAAATTTGTCATTTTTGACATTTTTTATGGTGACACTTTTTATTTTTGACATTTAGCATTGTGACATTTGTCATTTGACATCTTTGACATTTGCCATCTTGAAATTTGTCATTTTTGACATTTTTCATGGTGACACTTTTCATTTTTGACATTTAGCATTGTGACATTTGTCATTTGACATCTTTGACATTTGCCATCTTGAAATTTGTCATTTTTGACATTTAGCATTGTGACATTCGTCATTTGACATCTTGGACATTTGCCATCTTGAAATTTGTCATTTTTGACATTTTTCATGGTGACACTTATCATTTTTGACATTTAGCATTGTGACATTTGTCAGTTTTGACATTTGCCATCTTGAAATTTGTCATTTTTGACATTTTTCATGGTGACACTTTTCATTTTTGACATTTAGCATTGTGACATTTGTCATTTGACATCTTTGACATTTGCCATCTTGAAATTTGTCATTTTTGACATTTTTCATGGTGACACTTTTCATTTTTGACATTTAGCATTGTGACATTTGTCATTTGACATCTTTGACATTTGCCATCTTGAAATTTGTCATTTTTGACATTTTTCATGGTGACACTTTTCGTTTTTGACATTTAGCATTGTGACATTTGTCATTTGACATTTTTAACATTTGCCATCTTGAAATTTGTCATTTTTGACATTTTTTATGGTGACACTTTTCATTTTTGACATTTAGCATTGTGACATTTGTCATATTCGACATCTTTGACATTTGCCATCTTGAAATTTGTGATTTTTGACATTTTTCATGGTGACACTTTTCATTTTTGACATTTAGCATTGTGACATTTGTCATTTGACATCTTTGACATTTGCCATCTTGAAATTTGTCATTTTTGACATTTAGCATTGTGACATTTGTCATTTGACATCTTTGATATTTGCCATCTTGAAATTTGTCATTTTTGACATTTTTCATGGTGACATTTTTCATTTTTGACATTTAGCATTGTGACATTTGTCATTTAACATCTTTGACATTTGCCATCTTAAAATTTGTCATTTTTGACATTTTTTATGGTGACACTTTTCATTTTTGACATTTAGCATTGTGACATTTGTCATATTCGACATCTTTGACATTTGCCATCTTGAAATTTGTGATTTTTGACATTTTTCATGGTGACACTTTTCATTTTTGACATTTAGCATTGTGACATTTGTCATTTGACATCTTTGACATTTGCCATCTTGAAATTTGTCATTATTGACATTTTTCATGGGGACACTTTTCATTTTTGACATTTAGCATTGTGACATTTGACATTTGACATCTTTGATATTTGCCATCTTGAAATTTGTCATTTTTGACATTTTTCATGGTGACACTTTTCATTTTTGACATTTAGCATTGTGACATTTGTCATTTGACATCTTTGACATTTGCCATCTTGAAATTTGTCATTTTTGACATTTTTCACGGTGTCACTTTTCATTTTTGACTTTTAGCATTGTGACATTTGTCATTTGACATCTTAGACATTTGCCATCTTGAAATTTGTCATTTTTGACACTTTCCATTTTTGACATTTAGCATTGTGACATTTGTCATTTGACATCTTTGACATTTGCCATCTTGAAATTTGTCATTTTTGACATTTTTTATGGTGACACTTATCATTTTTGACATTTAGCATTGTGACATTTGTCAGTTTTGACATTTGCCATCTTGAAATTTGTCATTTTTGACATATTTTATGGTGACACTTTTCATTTTTGACATTTAGCATTGTGACATTTGTCATTTGACATCTTTGATATTTGCCACCTTGAAATTTGTCATTTTTGACATTTTTCATGGTGACACTTTTTATTTTTGACATTTAGCATTGTGACATTTGTCATTTAACATCTTTGACATTTGCCATCTTGAAATTTGTCATTTTTGACATTTTTCATGGTGACACTTTTTCATTTTTGACATTTAGCATTGTGACATTTGTCATATTCGACATCTTTGACATTTGCCATCTTGAAATTTGTGATTTTTGACATTTTTCATGGTGACACTTTTCATTTTTGACATTTAGCATTGTGACATTTGTCATTTGACATCTTTGACATTTGCCATCTTGAAATTTGTCATTATTGACATTTTTTATGGGGACACTTTTCATTTTTGACATTTAGCATTATGACATTTGACATTGGACATCTTTGATATTTGCCATCTTGAAATTTGTCATTTTTGACATTTTTCATGGTGACACTTTTCATTTTTGACATTTAGCATTGTGACATTTGTCATTTGACATCTTTGACATTTGCCATCTTGAAATTTGTCATTTTTGACATTTTTCATGGTGACACTTTTCATTTTTGACATTTAGCATTGTGACATTTGTCATTTGACATCTTTGACATTTGCCATCTTGAAATTTGTCATTTTTGACATTTAGCATTGTGACATTTGTCATTTGACATCTTTGATATTTGCCATCTTGAAATTTGTCATTTTTGACATTTTTCTTGGTGACACTTTTCATTTTTGACATTTAGCATTGTGACATTTGTCATTTGACATCTTTGACATTTGCCATCTTGAAATTTGTCATTTTTGACATTTTTCATGGTGACACTTTTCATTTTTGACATTTAGCATTGTGACATTTGTCATATTCGACATCTTTGACATTTGCCATCTTGAAATTTGTTATTTTTGACATTTTTCATGGTGACACTTTTCATTTTTGACATTTAGCATTGTGACATTTGTCATTTGACATCTTTGACATTTGCCATCTTGAAATTTTTCATTTTTGACACTTTTCATTTTTGACATTTAGCATTGTGACATATGTCATTTGACATCTTTGACATTTGCCAACTTGAAATTTGTCATTTTTGACATTTTTCATGGTGACACTTTTCATTTTTGACATTTAGCATTGTGACATTTGTCATTTGACATCTTTGACATTTGCCATCTTGAAATTTGTCATTTTTGACATTTTTCATGGTGACACTTTTAATTTTTGACATTTAGCATTGTGACATTTGTCATTTGACATCTTTGACATTTGCCATCTTGAAATTTGTCATTTTTGACATTTTTCATGGTGACACATTTCATTTTTGACATTTAGCATTGTGACATTTGTCATTTGACATCTTTGACATTTGCCATCTTGAAATTTGTCATTTTTGACATTTAGCATTGTGACATTCGTCATTTGACATCTTGGACATTTGCCATCTTGAAATTTGTCATTTTTAACATTTTTCATGGTGACACTTATCATTTTTGACATTTAGCATTGTGACATTTGTCAGTTTTGACATTTGCCATCTTGAAATTTGTCATTTTTGACATTTTTCATGGTGACACTTTTCATTTTTGACATTTAGCATTGTGACATTTGTCATTTGACATCTTTGACATTTGCCATCATGAAGTTTGTTATTTTTGACATTTTTCATGGTGACACTTTTCATTTTTGACATTTAGCATTGTGACATTTATTATTTGACATCTTTGACATTTGCCATCTTGAAATTTGTCATTTTTGACATTTTTCATGGTGACACTTTTCATTTTTGACATTTAGCATTGTGACATTTGTCATTTGACATCTTTGACATTTGCCATTTGCCATCTTAAAATTTGTTATTTTTGACATTTTTCATGGTGACACTTTTCATTTTTGACATTTAGCATTGTGACATTTGTCATTTGACATCTTTGACATTTGCCATCTTGAAATTTGTCATTTTTAACATTTTTCATGGTGACACTTTTCGTTTTTGACATTTAGCATTGTGACATTTGTCATTTGACATTTTTAACATTTGCCATCTTGAAATTTGTCATTTTTGACATTTTGCATTGTGACATTTGTCATTTGACATCTTTGATATTTGCCATCTTGAAATTTGTCATTTTTTAAATTTTTTATGGTGACACTTTTCATTTTTGACATTTAGCATTGTGACATTTGTCATATTCGACATCTTTGACATTTGCCATCTTGAAATTTGTGATTTTTGACATTTTTCATGGTGACACTTTTCATTTTTGACATTTAGCATTGTGACATTTGTCATTTGACATCTTTGACATTTGCCATCTTGAAATTTGTCATTTTTGACATTTAGCATTGTGACATTTGTCATTTGACATCTTTGATATTTGCCATCTTGAAATTTGTCATTTTTGACATTTTTCATGGTGACACTTTTCATTTTTGACATTTAGCATTGTGACATTTGTCATTTAACATCTTTGACATTTGCCATCTTGAAATTTGTCATCTTTGACATTTTTCATGGTGACACTTTTCATTTTTGACATTTAGCATTGTGACATTTGTCATATTCGACATCTTGGACATTTGCCATCTTGAAATTTGTGATTTTTGACATTTTTCATGGTGACACTTTTCATTTTTGACATTTAGCATTGTGACATTTGTCATTTGACATCTTTGACATTTGCCATCTTGAAATTTTTCATTATTGACATTTTTCATGGGGACACTTTTCATTTTTGACATTTAGCATTGTGACATTTGACATTTGACATCTTTGATATTTGCCATCTTGAAATTTGTCATTTTTGACATTTTTCATGGTGACACTTTTCATTTTTGACATTTAGCATTGTGACATTTGTCATTTGACATCTTTGACATTTGCCATCTTGAAATTTGTTATTTTTGACATTTTTCACGGTGTCACTTTTCATTTTTGACATTTAGCATTGTGTTATTTGTCATTTGACATCTTAGACATTTGCCATCTTGAAATTTGTCATTTTTGACACTTTCCATTTTTGACATTTAGCATTGTGACATTTGTCATTTGACATCTTTGACATTTGCCATCTTGAAATTTGTCATTTTTGACATTTTTCATGGTGACACTTATCATTTTTGACATTTAGCATTGTGACATTTGTCAGTTTTGACATTTGCCATCTTGAAATTTGTCATTTTTGACATATTTTATGGTGACACTTTTCATTTTTGACATCTAGCATTGTGACATTTGTCATTTGACATCTTTGACATTTGCCATCTTGAAATTTGTTATTTTTGACATTTTTTATGGTGACACTTTTCATTTTTGACATTTAGCATTGTGACATTTGTCATTTGACATCTTTGACATTTGCCATCTTGAAATTTGTCATTTTTGAAATTTTTCATGGTGACACTTTTCATTTTTGACATTTAGCATTGTGACATTTGTCATTTGACATCTTTGACATTTGCCATCTTGAAATTTGTCATTTTTGACATTTTTCATGGTGACACTTTTCATTTTTGACATTTAGCATTGTGACATTTGTTATTTGACATCTTTGACATTTGCCATCTTGAAATTTGTCATTTTTGACATTTACCATTGTGACATTTGTCATTTGACATCTTTGATATTTGCCATCTTGAAATTTGTCATTTTTGACATTTTTCTTGGTGACACTTTTCATTTTTGACATTTAGCATTGTGACATTTGTCATTTGACATCTTTGACATTTGCCATCTTGAAATTTGTCATTTTTGACATTTTTCATGGTGACACTTTTCATTTTTGACATTTAGCATTGTGACATTTGTCATATTCGACATCTTTGACATTTGCCATCTTGAAATTTGTTATTTTTGACATTTTTTATGGTGACACTTTTCATTTTTGACATTTAGCATTGTGACATTTGTCATTTGACATCTTTGACATTTGCCATCTTGAAATTTTTATTTTTGACATTTTTCATGGTGACACTTTTCATTTTTGACATTTAGCATTGTGACATTTGTCATTTGACATCTTTGACATTTGCCATCTTGAAATTTGTCATTTTTGACATTTAGCATTGTGACATTTGTCATTTGACATCTTGGACATTTGCATCTTGAAATTTGTCATTTTTGACATTTTTCATGGTGACACTTATCATTTTTGACATTTAGCATTGTGACATTTGTCAGTTTTGACATTTGCCATCTTGAAATTTGTCATTTTTGACATATTTTATGGTGACACTTTTCATTTTTGACATTTAGCATTGTGACATTTGTCATTTGACATCTTTGACATTTGCCATCTTGAAATTTGTCATTTTTGACATTTAGCATTGTGACATTTGTCAGTTGACATCTTGGACATTTGCATCTTGAAATTTGTCATTTTTGACATTTTTTATGGTGACACTTATCATTTTTGACATTTAGCATTATGACATTTGTCAGTTTTGACATTTGCCATCTTGAAATTTGTCATTTTTGACATATTTTATGGTGACACTTTTCATTTTTGACATTTAGCATTGTGACATTTGTCATTTGACATCTTTGACATTTGCCATCTTGAAATTTGTTATTTTTGACATTTTTCATGGTGACACTTTTCATTTTTGACATTTAGCATTGTGACATTTGTCATTTGACATCTTTGACATTTGCCATCTTGAAATTTGTCATTTTTGACATTTTTCATGGTGACACTTTTCATTTTTGACATTTAGCATTGTGACATTTGTCATTTGACATCTTTGACATTTGCCATCTTGAAATTTGTCATTTTTGACATTTAGCATTGTGACATTTGTCATCTTTGATATTTGCCATCTTGAAATTTGTCATTTTTGACATTTTTCTTGGTGACACTTTTCATTTTTGACATTTAGCATTGTGACATTTGTCATTTGACATCTTTGACATTTGCCATCTTGAAATTTGTCATTTTTGACATTTTTCATGGTGACACTTTTCATTTTTGACATTTAGCATTGTGACATTTGTCATATTCGACATCTTTGACATTTGCCATCTTGAAATTTGTTATTTTTGACATTTTTCATGGTGACACTTTTCATTTTTGACATTTAGCATTGTGACATTTGTCATTTGACATCTTTGACATTTGCCATCTTGAAATTTTTCATTTTTGACATTTTTCATGGTGACACTTTTCATTTTTGACATTTAGCATTGTGACATTTGTCATTTGACATCTTTGACATTTGCCATCTTGAAATTTGTCATTTTTAACATTAAGCATTGTGACATTCGTCATTTGACATCTTGGACATTTGCCATCTTGAAATTTGTCATTTTTGACATTTTTCATGGTGACACTTATCATTTTTGACATTTAGCATTGTGACATTTGTCAGTTTTGACATTTGCCATCTTGAAATTTGTCATTTTTGACATTTTTCATGGTGACACTTTTCATTTTTGACATTTAGCATTGTGACATTTGTCATTTGACATCTTTGACATTTGCCATCTTGAAATTTGTTATTTTTGACATTTTTCATGGTGACACTTTTCATTTTTGACATTTAGCATTGTGACATTTGTCATTTGACATCTTTGACATTTGCCATCTTGAAATTTGTCATTTTTGAAATTTTTCATGGTGACACTTTTCATTTTTGACATTTAGCATTGTGACATTTGTCATTTGACATCTTTGACATTTGCCATCTTGAAATTTGTCATTTTTGACATTTTTCATGGTGACACTTTTCATTTTTGACATTTAGCATTGTGACATTTGTCATTTGACATCTTTGACATTTGCCATCTTGAAATTTGTCATTTTTGACATTTAGCATTGTGACATTTGTCATTTGACATCTTTGATATTTGCCATCTTGAAATTTGTCATTTTTGACATTTTTCTTGGTGACACTTTTCATTTTTGACATTTAGCATTGTGACATTTGTCATTTGACATCTTTGACATTTGCCATCTTGAAATTTGTCATTTTTGACATTTACCATTGTGACATTTGTCATTTGATTTCTGTGATATTTGCCATCTTGAAATTTGTCATTTTTGACATTTTTCTTGGTGACACTTTTCATTTTTGACATTTAGCATTGTGTCATTTGTCATATTCGACATCTTTGACATTTGCCATCTTGAAATTTGTTATTTTTGACATTTTTTATGGTGACACTTTTCATTTTTGACATTTAGCATTGTGACATTTGTCATTTGACATCTTTGACATTTGCCATCTTGAAATTTTTCATTTTTGACATTTTTCATAGTGACACTTTTCATTTTTGACATTTAGCATTGTGACATTTGTCATTTGACATCTTTGACATTTGCCATCTTGAAATTTGTCATTTTTGACCTTTAGCATTGTGACATTTGTCATTTGACATCTTGGACATTTGCATCTTGAAATTTGTCATTTTTGACATTTTTCATGGTGACACTTATCATTTTTGACATTTAGCATTGTGACATTTGTCAGTTTTGACATTTGCCATCTTGAAATTTGTCATTTTTGACATTTTTCATGGTGACACTTTTCATTTTTGACATTTAGCATTGTGACATTTGTCATTTGACATCTTTGACATTTGCCATCTTGAAATTTGTTATTTTTGACATTTTTCATGGTGACACTTTTCATTTTTGACATTTAGCATTGTGACATTTGTCATTTGACATCTTTGACATTTGCCATCTTGAAATTTGTCATTTTTGAAATTTTTCATGGTGACACTTTTCATTTTTGACATTTAGCATTGTGACATTTGTCATTTGACATCTTTGACATTTGCCATCTTGAAATTTGTCATTTTTGACATTTTTCATGGTGACACTTTTCATTTTTGACATTTAGCATTGTGACATTTGTCATTTGACATCTTTGACATTTGCCATCTTGAAATTTGTCATTTTTGACATTTACCATTGTGACATTTGTCATTTGACATCTTTGATATTTGCCATCTTGAAATTTGTCATTTTTGACATTTTTCTTGGTGACACTTTTCATTTTTGACATTTAGCATTGTGACATTTGTCATTTGACATCTTTGACATTTGCCATCTTGAAATTTGTCATTTTTGACATTTTTCATGGTGACACTTTTCATTTTTGACATTTAGCATTGTGTCATTTGTCATATTCGACATCTTTGACATTTGCCATCTTGAAATTTGTTATTTTTGACATTTTTTATGGTGACACTTTTCATTTTTGACATTTAGCATTGTGACATTTGTCATCTTTGACATTTGCCATCTTGAAATTTTTCATTTTTGACATTTTTTATAGTGACACTTTTCATTTTTGACATTTAGCATTGTGACATTTGTCATTGGACATCTTTGACATTTGCCATCTTAAAATTTGTCATTTTTGACCTTTAGCATTGTGACATTTGTCATTTGACATCTTGGACATTTGCATCTTGAAATTTGTCATTTTTGACATTTTTCATGGTGACACTTATCATTTTTGACATTTAGCATTGTGACATTTGTCAGTTTTGACATTTGCCATCTTGAAATTTGTCATTTTTGACATATTTTATGGTGACACTTTTCATTTTTGACATTTAGCATTGTGACATTTGTCATTTGACATCTTTGACATTTGCCATCTTGAAATTTGTCATTTTTGACATTTAGCATTGTGACATTTGTCAGTTGACATCTTGGACATTTGCATCTTGAAATTTGTCATTTTTGACATTTTTTATGGTGACACTTATCATTTTTGACATTTAGCATTGTGACATTTGTCATTTGACATCTTTGACATTTGCCATCTTGAAATTTGTCATTTTTGACATTTAGCATTGTGACATTTGTCATTTGACATCTTTGATATTTGCCATCTTAAAATTTGTCATTTTTGACATTTTTCATGGTGACACTTTTCATTTTTGACATTTAGCATTGTGACATTTGTCATTTAACATCTTTGACATTTGCCATCTTAAAATTTGTCATTTTTGACATTTGTTATGGTGACACTTTTCATTTTTGACATTTAGCATTGTGACATTTGTCATATTCGACATCTTTGACATTTGCCATCTTGAAATTTGTGATTTTTGACATTTTTCATGGTGACACTTTTCATTTTTGACATTTAGCATTGTGACATTTGTCATTTGACATCTTTGACATTTGCCATCTTGAAATTTGTCATTATTGACATTTTTCATGGGGACACTTTTCATTTTTGACATTTAGCATTGTGACATTTGACATTTGACATCTTTGACATTTGCCATCTTGAAATTTGTCATTTTTGACATTTTTCATGGTGACACTTTTCATTTTTGACATTTAGCATTGTGACATTTGTCATATTCGACATCTTTGACATTTGCCATCTTGAAATTTGTGATTTTTGACATTTTTCATGGTGACACTTTTCATTTTTGACATTTAGCGTTGTGACATTTGTCATTTGACATCTTTGACATTTGCCATCTTGAAATTTGTCATTATTGACATTTTTCATGGGGACACTTTTCATTTTTGACATTTAGCATTGTGACATTTGACATTTGACATCTTTGACATTTGCCATCTTGAAATTTGTCATTTTTGACATTTTTCATGGTGACACTTTTCATTTTTGACATTTAGCATTGTGACATTTGTCATTTGACATCTTTGACATGTGCCATCTTGAAATTTGTCATTTTTGACATTTTTCACGGTGTCACTTTTCATTTTTGACATTTAGCATTGTGACATTTGTCATTTGACATCTTAGACATTTGCCATCTTGAAATTTGTCATTTTTGACACTTTCCATTTTTGACATTTAGCATTGTGACATTTGTCATTTGACATCTTTGACATTTGCCATCTTGAAATTTGTCATTTTTGACATTTTTCATGGTGACACTTTTCATTTTTGACATTTAGCATTGTGACATTTGTCATTTGACATCTTTGACATTTGCCATCTTGAAATTTGTCATTTTTGACATTTTTCACGGTGTCACTTTTCATTTTTGACATTTCGCATTGTGACATTTGTCATTTGACATCTTAGACATTTGCCATCTTGAAATTTGTCATTTTTGACACTTTCCATTTTTGACATTTAGCATTGTGACATTTGTCATTTGACATCTTGGACATTTGCCATCTTGAAATTTGTCATTTTTGACATTTTTCATGGTGACACTCATCATTTTTGACATTTAGCATTGTGACATTTGTCAGCTTTGACATTTGCCATCTTGAAATTTGTCATTTTTGACATTTTTTATGGTGACACTTTTCATTTTTGACATTTAGCATTGTGACATTTGTCATTTGACATCTTTGACATTTGCCATCTTCAAATTTGTCATTTTTGTCATTTTTCATGGTGACACTTTTCATTTTTGACATTTAGCATTGTGACATTTGTCATTTGACATCTTTGACATTTGCTATCTTGAAATTTGTCATTTTTGACATTTTTCATGGTGACACTTTTCATTTTTGACATTTAGCTTTGTGACATTTGTCATTTGACATCTTTGACATTTGCCATCTTGAAATTTGTCATTTTTGACATTTTTCATGGTGACACTTTTCATTTTTGACATTTAGCATTGTGACATTTGTCATTTGACATCTTTGACATTTGCCATCTTGAAATTTGTTATTTTTGACATTTTTCATGGTGACACTTTTCATTTTTGACATTTAGCATTGTGACATTTTCCATTTGACATCTTTGACATTTGCCATCTTGAAATTTGTCATTTTTGACATTTTTCATGGTGACACTTTTCATTTTTGACATTTAGCATTGTGACATTTGTCATTTGACATCTTTGACATTTGCCATTTTGAAATTTGTCATTTTTGACATTTAGCATTGTGACATTTGTCATTTGACATCTTGGACATTTGCCATCTTGAAATTTGTCATTTTTGACATTTTTCATGGTGACACTTTTCATTTTTGACATTTAGCATTGTGACATTTGTCATTTGACATCTTTGACATTTGCCATCTTGAAATTTGTCATTTTTGACATTTTTCATGGTGACCCTTTTCATTTTTGACATTTAGCATTGTGACATTTGTCATTTGACATCTTTGACATTTGCCATCTTGAAATTTGTCATTTTTGACATTTTTCATGGTGACACTTTTCATTTTTGACATTTAGCATTGTGACATTTGTCATTTGACATCTTTGACATTTGCCATCTTGAAATTTGTTATTTTTGACATTTTTCATGGTGACACTTTTCATTTTTGACATTTAGCATTGTGACATTTGCCATTTGACATCTTTGACATTTGCCATCTTGAAATTTGTCATTTTTGACATTTTTCATGGTGACACTTTTCATTTTTGACATTTAGCATTGTGACATTTGTCATTTGACATCTTTGGCATTTGCCATCTTGAAATTTGTTATTTTTGACATTTTTCATGGTGACACTTTTCATTTTTGACATTTAGCATTGTGACATTTGTCATTTGACATCTTTGACATTTGCCATCTTGAAATTTGTCATTTTTGACATTTTTCATGGTGACACTTTTCATTTTTGACATTTAGCATTGTGACATTTGTCATTTGACATTTTTGATATTTGCCATCTTGAAATTTGTCATTTATGACATTTAGCATTGTGACATTTGTCATTTGACATCTTTGATATTTGCCATCTTGAAATTTGTCATTTTTGACATTTTTCATGGTGACACTTTTCATTTTTGACATTTAGCATTGTGACATTTGTCATTTGACATTTTTGATATTTGCCATCTTGAAATTTGTCATTTATGACATTTAGCATTGTGACTTTTGTCATTTGACATCTTTGATATTTGCCATCTTGAAATTTGTCATTTTTGACATTTTTCATGGTGACACTTTTCATTTTTGACATTTAGCATTGTGACATTTGTCATTTGACATCTTTGACATTTGCCATCTTGAAATTTGTCATTTTTGACATTTTTCATGGTGACACTTTTCATTTTTGACATTTAGCATTGTGACATTTGTCATTTGACATCTTTGACATTTGCCATCTTGAAATTTGTCATTTTTGACATTTTTCATGGTGACACTTTTCATTTTTGACATTTAGCATTGTGACATTTGTCATTTGACATCTTTGACATTTGCCATCTTGAAATTTGTTATTTTTGACATTTTTCATGGTGACACTTTTCATTTTTGACATTTAGCATTGTGACATTTTCCATTTGACATCTTTGACATTTGCCATCTTGAAATTTGTCATTTTTGACATTTTTCATGGTGACACTTTTCATTTTTGACATTTAGCATTGTGACATTTGTCATTTGACATCTTTGACATTTGCCATTTTGAAATTTGTCATTTTTGACATTTAGCATTGTGACATTTGTCATTTGACATCTTCGACATTTGCCATCTTGAAATTTGTCATTTTTGACATTTTTCATGGTGACACTTTTCATTTTTGACATTTAGCATTGTGACATTTGTCATTTGACATCTTTGACATTTGCCATCTTGAAATTTGTCATTTTTGACATTTTTCATGGTGACCCTTTTCATTTTTGACATTTAGCATTGTGACATTTGTCATTTGACATCTTTGACATTTGCCATCTTAAAATTTGTCATTTTTGACATTTTTCATGGTGACACTTTTCATTTTTGACATTTAGCATTGTGACATTTGTCATTTGACATCTTTGACATTTGCCATCTTGAAATTTGTTATTTTTGACATTTTTCATGGTGACACTTTTCATTTTTGACATTTAGCATTGTGACATTTGCCATTTGACATCTTTGACATTTGCCATCTTGAAATTTGTCATTTTTGACATTTTTCATGGTGACACTTTTCATTTTTGACATTTAGCATTGTGACATTTGTCATTTGACATCTTTGGCATTTGCCATCTTGAAATTTGTTATTTTTGACATTTTTCATGGTGACACTTTTCATTTTTGACATTTAGCATTGTGACATTTGTCATTTGACATCTTTGACATTTGCCATCTTGAAATTTGTCATTTTTGACATTTTTCATGGTGACACTTTTCATTTTTGACATTTAGCATTGTGACATTTGTCATTTGACATTTTTGATATTTGCCATCTTGAAATTTGTCATTTATGACATTTAGCATTGTGACATTTGTCATTTGACATCTTTGATATTTGCCATCTTGAAATTTGTCATTTTTGACATTTTTCATGGTGACACTTTTCATTTTTGACATTTAGCATTGTGACATTTGTCATATTCGACATCTTTGACATTTGCCATCTTGAAATTTGTGATTTTTGACATTTTTCATGGTGACACTTTTCATTTTTGACATTTAGCATTGCGACATTTGTCATTTGACATCTTTGACATTTGCCATCTTGAAATTTGTCATCTTTGACATTTAGCATTGTGACATTTGTCATTTGACATCTTTGATATTTGCCATCTTGAAATTTGTCATTTTTGACATTTTTCATGGTGACACTTTTCATTTTTGACATTTAGCATTGTGACATTTGTCATTTAACATCTTTGACATTTGCCATCTTGAAATTTGTCATTTTTGACATTGTTCATGGTGACACTTTTCATTTTTGACATTTAGCATTGCGACATTTGTCATTTGACATCTTTGACATTTGCCATCTTGAAATTTGTCATTTTTGACATTTAGCATTGTGACATTTGTCATTTGACATCTTTGATATTTGCCATCTTAAAATTTGTGATTTTTGACATTTTTCATAGTAACACTTTTCATTTTTGACATTTAGCATTGTGACATTTGTCATTTGACATCTTTGACATTTGCCATCTTAAAATTTGTCATTATTGACATTTTTCATGGGGACACTTTTCATTTTTGACATTTAGCATTGTGACATTTGACATTTGACATCTTTGACATTTGCCATCTTGAAATTTGTCATTTTTGACATTTTTTACGGTGACACTTTTCATTTTTGACATTTAGCATTGTGACATTTGTCATTTGACATCTTTGACATTTGCCATCTTGAAATTTGTCATTTTTGACATTTTTCATGGTGACACTTTTCATTTTTGACATTTAGCATTGTGACATTTGTCATTTGACATCTTGGACATTTGCCATCTTGAAATTTGTCATTTTTGACATTTTTCATGGTGACACTCATCATTTTTGACATTTAGCATTGTGACATTTGTCAGTTTTGACATTTGCCATCTTGAAATTTGTCATTTTTGACATTTTTTATGGTGACACTTTTCATTTTTGACATTTAGCATTGTGACATTTGTCATTTGACATCTTTGACATTTGCCATCTTGAAATTTGTCATTTTTGACATTTTTCATGGTGACACTTTTCATTTTTGACATTTAGCATTGTGACATTTGTCATTTGACATCTTTGAGATTTGCCATCTTGAAATTTGTCATTTTTGACATTTTTCATGGCGACACTTTTCATTTTTGACATTTAGCATTGTGACATTTGTCATTTGACATCTTTGACATTTGCCATCTTGAAATTTGTCATTTTTGACATTTTTCATGGTGACACTTTTCATTTTTGACATTTAGCATTATGACATTTGTCATTTGACATCTTTGACATTTGCCATCTTGAAATTTGTTATTTTTGACATTTTTCATGGTGACACTTTTCATTTTTGACATTTAGCATTGCGACATTTGCCATTTGACATCTTTGACATTTGCCATCTTGAAATTTGTCATTTTTGACATTTTTCATGGTGACACTTTTCATTTTTGACATTTAGCATTGTGACATTTGTCATTTGACATCTTTGACATTTGCCATCTTGAAATTTGTCATTTTTGACATTTAGCATTGTGACATTTGTCATTTGACATCTTGGACATTTGCCATCTTGAAATTTGTCATTTTTGACATTTTTCATGGTGACACTTATCATTTTTGACATTTAGCATTGTGACATTTGTCAGTTTTGACATTTGCCATCTTGAAATTTGTCATTTTTGACATTTTTCATGGTGACACTTTTCATTTTTGACATTTAGCATTGTGACATTTGTCATTTGACATCTTTGAGATTTGCCATCTTGAAATTTGTCATTTTTGACATTTTTCATGGCGACACTTTTCATTTTTGACATTTAGCATTGTGACATTTGTCATTTGACATCTTTGACATTTGCCATCTTGAAATTTGTCATTTTTGACATTTTTCATGGTGACACTTTTCATTTTTGACATTTAGCATTATGACATTTGGCATTTGACATCTTTGACATTTGCCATCTTGAAATTTGTTATTTTTGACATTTTTCATGGTGACACTTTTCATTTTTGACATTTAGCATTGCGACATTTGCCATTTGACATCTTTGACATTTGCCATCTTGAAATTTGTCATTTTTGACATTTTTCATGGTGACACTTTTCATTTTTGACATTTAGCATTGTGACATTTGTCATTTGACATCTTTGACATTTGCCATCTTGAAATTTGTCATTTTTGACATTTAGCATTGTGACATTTGTCATTTGACATCTTGGACATTTGCCATCTTGAAATTTGTCATTTTTGACATTTTTCATGGTGACACTTATCATTTTTGACATTTAGCATTGTGACATTTGTCATTTGACATCTTTGACATTTGCCATCTTGAAATTTGTCATTTTTGACATTTTTCATGGTGACACTTTTCATTTTTGACATTTAGCATTGTGACATTTGTCATTTGACATTTTTGACATTTGCCATCTTGAAATTTGTCATTTTTGACATTTAGCATTGTGACATTTGTCATTGGACATCTTTGACATTTGTCATCGTGAAATTTGTCATTTTTGACATTTTTCATGGTGACACTTTTCATTTTTGACATTTAGCATTGTGATATTTGTCATTTGACATCTTTGACATTTGCCATCTTGAAATTTGTAATTTTTGACATTTAGCATTGTGACATTTGTCATTTGACAACTTGGACATTTGCCATCTTGAAATTTGTCATTTTTGACATTTTTCATGGTGACACTTATCATTTTTGACATTTAGCATTGTGACATTTGTCATTTGACATCTTTGATATTTGCCATCTTGAAATTTGTCATTTTTGACATTTTTCATGGTGACACTTTTCATTTTTGACATTTAGCATTGTGACATTTGTCATTTGACATCTTTGACATTTGCCATCTTGAAATTTGTCATTTTTGACATTTTTCATGGTGACACTTTTCATTTTTGACATTTAGCATTGTGACATTTGTCATTTGACATCTTTGACATTTGCCATCTTGAAATTTGTCATTTGTGACATTTTTCATGACGACACTTTTCATTTTTGACATTTAGCATTGTGACATTTGTCAGTTTTGACATTTGCCATCTTGAAATTTGTCATTTTTGACATTTTTCATGGTGACACTTTTCATTTTAAACATTTAGCATTGTGACATTTGACATCTTTGACATTTGCCATCTTGAAATTTGTTATTTTTGACATTTTTCATGGTGACACTTTTCATTTTTGACATTTAGCATTTTGACATTTAGCATTTTGACATTTGTCATTTGACATCTTTGATATTTGCCATCTTGAAATTTGTCATTTTTGACATTTTTCATGGTGACACTTTTCATTTTTGACATTTAGCATTGTGACATTTGTCATTTGACATCTTTGACATTTGCCATCTTGAAATTTGTTATTTTTGACATTTTTCATGGTGACACTTTTCATTTTTGACATTTAGCATTGTTACATTTGTCATTTGACATCTTTGACATTTGTCATCTTAAAATTTGTCATTTTTGACATTTTTCATGGTGACACTTTTCATTTTTGACATTTAGCATTGTGACATTTGTCATTTGACATCTTTGACATTTGCAATCTTGAAATTTGTCATTTTTGACATTTAGCATTGTGACATTTGTCATTTGACATCTTTGACATTTGCCATCTTGAAAGTTGTTATTTTTGACATTTTTCATGGTGACACTTTTCATTTTTGACATTTAGCATTGTGACATTTGTCATTTGACATCTTTGACATTTGCCATCTTAAAATTTGTCATTTTTGACATTTTTCATTGTGACACTTTTCATTTTTGACATTTAGCATTGTGACATTTGTCATTTGACATCTTTGATATTTGCCATCTTGAAATTTGTCATTTTTGACATTTTTCATGGTGACACTTTTCATTTTTGACATTTAGCATTGTGACAGTTGTCATTTGACATCTTTGACATTTGCCATCTTGAAATTTGTTATTTTTAACATTTTTCATGGTGACACTTTTCATTTTTGACATTTAGCATTGTGACATTTGTCATTTGACATCTTTGACATTTGCCATCTTGAAATTTGTCAGTTTTGACATTTAGCATTGTGACATTTGTCATTTGACATCTTTGACATTTGCCATCTTGAAATTTGTCATTTTTGACATTTTTCATGGTGACACTTTTCATTTTTGACATTTAGCATTGTGATATTTGTCATATTCGACATCTTTGACATTTGCCATCTTGAAATTTGTCATTTTTGACATTTTTCATGGTGACACTTTTCATTTTTGACATTTAGCATTGTGACAATTGTCATTTGACATCTTTGACATTTGCCATCTTGAAATTTGTCATTATTGACATTTTTCATGGGGACACTTTTCATTTTTGACATTTAGCATTGTGACATTTGTCATTTGACATCTTTGACATTTGCCATCTTGAAATTTGTCATTTTTGACATTTTTCATGGTGACACTTTTCATTTTTGACATTTAGCATTGTGACATTTGTCATTTGACATTTTTGATATTTGCCATCTTGAAATTTGTCATTTATGACATTTAGCATTGTGACATTTGTCATTTGACATCTTTGATATTTGCCATCTTGAAATTTGTCATTTTTGACATTTTTCATGGTGACACTTTTCATTTTTGACATTTAGCATTGTGACATTTGTCATATTCGACATCTTTGACATTTGCCATCTTGAAATTTGTGATTTTTGACATTTTTCATGGTGACACTTTTCATTTTTGACATTTAGCATTGCGACATTTGTCATTTGACATCTTTGACATTTGCCATCTTGAAATTTGTCATCTTTGACATTTAGCATTGTGACATTTGTCATTTGACATCTTTGATATTTGCCATCTTGAAATTTGTCATTTTTGACATTTTTCATGGTGACACTTTTCATTTTTGACATTTAGCATTGTGACATTTGTCATTTAACATCTTTGACATTTGCCATCTTGAAATTTGTCATTTTTGACATTGTTCATGGTGACACTTTTCATTTTTGACATTTAGCATTGCGACATTTGTCATTTGACATCTTTGACATTTGCCATCTTGAAATTTGTCATTTTTGACATTTAGCATTGTGACATTTGTCATTTGACATCTTTGATATTTGCCATCTTAAAATTTGTGATTTTTGACATTTTTCATAGTAACACTTTTCATTTTTGACATTTAGCATTGTGACATTTGTCATTTGACATCTTTGACATTTGCCATCTTAAAATTTGTCATTATTGACATTTTTCATGGGGACACTTTTCATTTTTGACATTTAGCATTGTGACATTTGACATTTGACATCTTTGACATTTGCCATCTTGAAATTTGTCATTTTTGACATTTTTTACGGTGACACTTTTCATTTTTGACATTTAGCATTGTGACATTTGTCATTTGACATCTTTGACATTTGCCATCTTGAAATTTGTCATTTTTGACATTTTTCATGGTGACACTTTTCATTTTTGACATTTAGCATTGTGACATTTGTCAGTTTTGACATTTGCCATCTTGAAATTTGTCATTTTTGACATTTTTTATGGTGACACTTTTCATTTTTGACATTTAGCATTGTGACATTTGTCATTTGACATCTTTGACATTTGCCATCTTGAAATTTGTCATTTTTGACATTTTTCATGGTGACACTTTTCATTTTTGACATTTAGCATTGTGACATTTGTCATTTGACATCTTTGAGATTTGCCATCTTGAAATTTGTCATTTTTGACATTTTTCATGGCGACACTTTTCATTTTTGACATTTAGCATTGTGACATTTGTCATTTGACATCTTTGACATTTGCCATCTTGAAATTTGTCATTTTTGACATTTTTTATGGTGACACTTTTCATTTTTGACATTTAGCATTATGACATTTGTCATTTGACATCTTTGACATTTGCCATCTTGAAATTTGTTATTTTTGACATTTTTCATGGTGACACTTTTCATTTTTGACATTTAGCATTGCGACATTTGCCATTTGACATCTTTGACATTTGCCATCTTGAAATTTGTCATTTTTGACATTTTTCATGGTGACACTTTTCATTTTTGACATTTAGCATTGTGACATTTGTCATTTGACATCTTTGACATTTGCCATCTTGAAATTTGTCATTTTTGACATTTAGCATTGTGACATTTGTCATTTGACATCTTGGACATTTGCCATCTTGAAATTTGTCATTTTTGACATTTTTCATGGTGACACTTATCATTTTTGACATTTAGCATTGTGACATTTGTCAGTTTTGACATTTGCCATCTTGAAATTTGTCATTTTTGACATTTTTCATGGTGACACTTTTCATTTTTGACATTTAGCATTGTGACATTTGACATCTTTGACATTTGCCATCTTGAAATTTGTTATTTTTGACATTTTTCATGGTGACACTTTTCATTTTTGACATTTAGCATTGTGACATTTGTCATTTGACATCTTTGACATTTGCCATCTTGAAATTTGTCATTTGTGACATTTTTCATGACGACACTTTTCATTTTTGACATTTAGCATTGTGACATTTGTCAGTTTTGACATTTGCCATCTTGAAATTTGTCATTTTTGACATTTTTCATGGTGACACTTTTCATTTTAAACATTTAGCATTGTGACATTTGACATCTTTGACATTTGCCATCTTGAAATTTGTTATTTTTGACATTTTTCATGGTGACACTTTTCATTTTTGACATTTAGCATTTTGACATTTGTCATTTAACATCTTTGATATTTGCCATCTTGAAATTTGTCATTTTTGACATTTTTCATGGTGACACTTTTCATTTTTGACATTTAGCATTGTGACATTTGTCATTTGACATCTTTGACATTTGCCATCTTGAAATTTGTTATTTTTGACATTTTTCATGGTGACACTTTTCATTTTTGACATTTAGCATTGTGACATTTGTCATTTGACATCTTTGACATTTGTCATCTTAAAATTTGTCATTTTTGACATTTTTCATGGTGACACTTTTCATTTTTGACATTTAGCATTGTGACATTTGTCATTTGACATCTTTGACATTTGCCATCTTGAAATTTGTCATTTTTGACATTTAGCATTGTGACATTTGTCATTTGACATCTTTGACATTTGCCATCTTGAAAGTTGTTATTTTTGACATTTTTCATGGTGACACTTTTCATTTTTGACATTTAGCATTGTGACATTTGTCATTTGACATCTTTGACATTTGCCATCTTAAAATTTGTCATTTTTGACATTTAGCATTGTGACATTTGTCATTTGACATCTTTGACATTTGCCATCTTGAAAGTTGTTATTTTTGACATTTTTCATGGTGACACTTTTCATTTTTGACATTTTTCATTGTGACACTTTTCATTTTTGACATTTAGCATTGTGACATTTGTCATTTGACATCTTTGATATTTGCCATCTTGAAATTTGTCATTTTTGACATTTTTCATGGTGACACTTTTCATTTTTGACATTTAGCATTGTGACAGTTGTCATTTGACATCTTTGACATTTGCCATCTTGAAATTTGTTATTTTTAACATTTTTCATGGTGACACTTTTCATTTTTGACATTTAGCATTGTGACATTTGTCATTTGACATCTTTGACATTTGCCATCTTGAAATTTGTCAGTTTTGACATTTAGCATTGTGACATTTGTCATTTGACATCTTTGACATTTGCCATCTTGAAATTTGTCATTTTTGACATTTTTCATGGTGACACTTTTCATTTTTGACATTTAGCATTGTGACATTTGTCATATTCGACATCTTTGACATTTGCCATCTTGAAATTTGTCATTTTTGACATTTTTCATGGTGACACTTTTCATTTTTGACATTTAGCATTGTGACAATTGTCATTTGACATCTTTGACATTTGCCATCTTGAAATTTGTCATTATTGACATTTTTCATGGGGACACTTTTCATTTTTGACATTTAGCATTGTGACATTTGTCATTTGACATCTTTGACATTTGCCATCTTGAAATTTGTCATTTTTGACATTTTTCATGGTGACACTTTTCATTTTTGACATTTAGCATTGTGACATTTGTCATTTGACATCTTTGACATTTGCCATCTTGAAATTTGTTATTTTTGACATTTTTCATGGTGACACTTTTCATTTTTGACATTTAGCATTGTGACATTTGCCATTTGACATCTTTGACATTTGCCATCTTGAAATTTGTCATTTTTGACATTTTTCATGGTGACACTTTTCATTTTTGACATTTAGCATTGTGACATTTGTCATTTGACATCTTTGGCATTTGCCATCTTGAAATTTGTTATTTTTGACATTTTTCATGGTGACACTTTTCATTTTTGACATTTAGCATTGTGACATTTGTCATTTGACATCTTTGACATTTGCCATCTTGAAATTTGTCATTTTTGACATTTTTCATGGTGACACTTTTCATTTTTGACATTTAGCATTGTGACATTTGTCATTTGACATTTTTGATATTTGCCATCTTGAAATTTGTCATTTATGACATTTAGCATTGTGACATTTGTCATTTGACATCTTTGATATTTGCCATCTTGAAATTTGTCATTTTTGACATTTTTCATGGTGACACTTTTCATTTTTGACATTTAGCATTGTGACATTTGTCATATTCGACATCTTTGACATTTGCCATCTTGAAATTTGTGATTTTTACATTTTTCATGGTGACACTTTTCATTTTTGACATTTAGCATTGCGACATTTGTCATTTGACATCTTTGACATTTGCCATCTTGAAATTTGTCATTTTTGACATTTAGCATTGTGACATTTGTCATTTGACATCTTTGATATTTGCCATCTTGAAATTTGTCATTTTTGACATTTTTCATGGTGACACTTTTCATTTTTGACATTTAGCATTGTGACATTTGTCATTTAACATCTTTGACATTTGCCATCTTGAAATTTGTCATTTTTGACATTGTTCATGGTGACACTTTTCATTTTTGACATTTAGCATTGCGACATTTGTCATTTGACATCTTTGACATTTGCCATCTTGAAATTTGTCATTTTTGACATTTAGCATTGTGACATTTGTCATTTGACATCTTTGATATTTGCCATCTTAAAATTTGTGATTTTTGACATTTTTCATAGTAACACTTTTCATTTTTGACATTTAGCATTGTGACATTTGTCATTTGACATCTTTGACATTTGCCATCTTAAAATTTGTCATTATTAACATTTTTCATGGGGACACTTTTTATTTTTGACATTTAGCATTGTGACATTTGACATTTGACATCTTTGACATTTGCCATCTTGAAATTTGTCATTTTTGACATTTTTTACGGTGACACTTTTCATTTTTGACATTTAGCATTGTGACATTTGTCATTTGACATCTTTGACATTTGCCATCTTGAAATTTGTCATTTTTGACATTTTTCATGGTGACACTTTTCATTTTTGACATTTAGCATTGTGACATTTGTCATTTGACATCTTGGACATTTGCCATCTTGAAATTTGTCATTTTTGACATTTTTCATGGTGACACTCATCATTTTTGACATTTAGCATTGTGACATTTGTCAGTTTTGACATTTGCCATCTTGAAATTTGTCATTTTTGACATTTTTTATGGTGACACTTTTCATTTTTGACATTTAGCATTGTGACATTTGTCATTTGACATCTTTGACATTTGCCATCTTGAAATTTGTCATTTTTGACATTTTTCATGGTGACACTTTTCATTTTTGACATTTAGCATTGTGACATTTGTCATTTGACATCTTTGAGATTTGCCATCTTGAAATTTGTCATTTTTGACATTTTTCATGGCGACACTTTTCATTTTTGACATTTAGCATTGTGACATTTGTCATTTGACATCTTTGACATTTGCCATCTTGAAATTTGTCATTTTTGACATTGTTCATGGTGACACTTTTCATTTTTGACATTTAGCATTGCGACATTTGTCATTTGACATCTTTGACATTTGCCATCTTGAAATTTGTCATTTTTGACATTTAGCATTGTGACATTTGTCATTTGACATCTTTGATATTTGCCATCTTAAAATTTGTGATTTTTGACATTTTTCATAGTAACACTTTTCATTTTTGACATTTAGCATTGTGACATTTGTCATTTGACATCTTTGACATTTGCCATCTTAAAATTTGTCATTATTAACATTTTTCATGGGGACACTTTTTATTTTTGACATTTAGCATTGTGACATTTGACATTTGACATCTTTGACATTTGCCATCTTGAAATTTGTCATTTTTGACATTTTTTACGGTGACACTTTTCATTTTTGACATTTAGCATTGTGACATTTGTCATTTGACATCTTTGACATTTGCCATCTTGAAATTTGTCATTTTTGACATTTTTCATGGTGACACTTTTCATTTTTGACATTTAGCATTGTGACATTTGTCATTTGACATCTTGGACATTTGCCATCTTGAAATTTGTCATTTTTGACATTTTTCATGGTGACACTCATCATTTTTGACATTTAGCATTGTGACATTTGTCAGTTTTGACATTTGCCATCTTGAAATTTGTCATTTTTGACATTTTTTATGGTGACACTTTTCATTTTTGACATTTAGCATTGTGACATTTGTCATTTGACATCTTTGACATTTGCCATCTTGAAATTTGTCATTTTTGACATTTTTCATGGTGACACTTTTCATTTTTGACATTTAGCATTGTGACATTTGTCATTTGACATCTTTGAGATTTGCCATCTTGAAATTTGTCATTTTTGACATTTTTCATGGCGACACTTTTCATTTTTGACATTTAGCATTGTGACATTTGTCATTTGACATCTTTGACATTTGCCATCTTGAAATTTGTCATTTTTGACATTTTTTATGGTGACACTTTTCATTTTTGACATTTAGCATTGTGACATTTGTCATTTGACATCTTTGACATTTGCCATCTTGAAATTTGTTATTTTTGACATTTTTCATGGTGACACTTTTCATTTTTGACATTTAGCATTGTGACATTTGTCATTTGACATCTTTGACATTTGCCACCTTGAAATTTGTCATTTTTGACATTTAGCATTGTGACATTTGTCATTTGACATCTTGGACATTTGCCATCTTGAAATTTGTCATTTTTGACATTTTTCATGGTGACACTTATCATTTTTGACATTTAGCATTGTGACATTTGTCAGTTTTGACATTTGCCATCTTGAAATTTGTCATTTTTGACATTTTTCATGGTGACACTTTTCATTTTTGACATTTAGCATTGTGACATTTGACATCTTTGACATTTGCCATCTTGAAATTTGTTATTTTTGACATTTTTCATGGTGACACTTTTCATTTTTGACATTTAGCATTGTGACATTTGTCATTTGACATCTTTGACATTTGCCATCTTGAAATTTGTCATTTGTGACATTTTTCATGACGACACTTTTCATTTTTGACATTTAGCATTGTGACATTTGTCAGTTTTGACATTTGCCGTCTTGAAATTTGTCATTTTTGACATTTTTCATGGTGACACTTTTCATTTTAAACATTTAGCATTGTGACATTTGACATCTTTGACATTTGCCATCTTGAAATTTGTTATTTTTGACATTTTTCATGGTGACACTTTTCATTTTTGACATTTAGCATTTTGACATTTGTCATTTGACATCTTTGATATTTGCCATCTTGAAATTTGTCATTTTTGACATTTTTCATGGTGACACTTTTCATTTTTGACATTTAGCATTGTGACATTTGTCATTTGACATCTTTGACATTTGCCATCTTGAAATTTGTTATTTTTGACATTTTTCATGGTGACACTTTTCATTTTTGACATTTAGCATTGTGACATTTGTCATTTGACATCTTTGACATTTGTCATCTTAAAATTTGTCATTTTTGACATTTTTCATGGTGACACTTTTCATTTTTGACATTTAGCATTGTGACATTTGTCATTTGACATCTTTGACATTTGCCATCTTGAAATTTGTCATTTTTGACATTTAGCATTGTGACATTTGTCATTTGACATCTTTGACATTTGCCATCTTGAAAGTTGTTATTTTTGACATTTTTCATGGTGACACTTTTCATTTTTGACATTTAGCATTGTGACATTTGTCATTTGACATCTTTGACATTTGCCATCTTAAAATTTGTCATTTTTGACATTTTTCATGGTGACACTTTTCATTTTTGACATTTAGCATTGTGACATTTGTCATATTCGACATCTTTGACATTTGCCATCTTGAAATTTGTCATTTTTGACATTTTTCATGGTGACACTTTTCATTTTTGACATTTAGCATTGTGACAATTGTCATTTGACATCTTTGACATTTGCCATCTTGAAATTTGTCATTATTGACATTTTTCATGGGGACACTTTTCATTTTTGACATTTAGCATTGTGACATTTGTCATTTGACATTTGCCATCTTGAAATTTGTCATTTTTGACATTTTTCATGGTGACACTTTTCATTTTTGACATTTAGCATTGTGACATTTGTCATTTGACATCTTTGACATTTGCCATATTGAAATTTGTCATTTTTGACATTTTTCACGGTGACACTTTTCATTTTTGACATTTAGCATTGTGACATTTGTCATTTGACATCTTAGACATTTGCCATCTTGAAATTTGTCATTTTTGACACTTTTCATTTTTGACATTTAGCATTGTGACATTTGTCATTTGACATCTTTGACATTTGCCATCTTGAAATTTGTCATTTTTGACATTTTTCATGTTGACACTTTTCATTTTTGACATTTAGCATTGTGACATTTGTCATTTGACATCTTGGACATTTGCCATCTTGAAATTTGTCATTTTTGACATTTTTTATGGTGACATTTGTCAGTTTTGACATTTGCCATCTTGAAATTTGTCATTTTTGACATTTTTCATGGTGACACTTTTCATTTTTGACATTTTTCATGGTGACACATTTTATTTTTGACATTGAGCATTGTGACATTTGTCATTTGACATCTTTAACATTTTTGACATTTTTCATGGTGACACTTTTCATTTTTGACATTTAGCATTGTGACATATGTCATTTGACATCTTTGACATTTGCCATCTTGAAATTTGTCATTTTTGACATTTTTCATGGTGACACTTTTCATTTTTGACATTTAGCATTGTGACATTTGTCATTTGACATCTTTGACATTTGCCATCTTGAAATTTGTCATTTTTGACATTTTTCATGGTGACGCTTTTCATTTTTGACATTTAGCATTGTGACATTTGTCATTTGACATCTTTGACATTTGCCATCTTGAAATTTGTTATTTTTGACATTTTTCATGGTGACACTTTTCATTTTTGACATTTAGCATTGTGACATTTGTCATTTGACATCTTTGACATTTGCCATCTTGAAATTTGTCATTTTTGACATTTTTTATGGTGACCCTTTTCATTTTTGACATTTAGCATTGTGACATTTGTCATTTGACATCTTTGACATTTGCCATCTTGAAATTTGTCATTTTTGACATTTAGCATTGTAACATTCGTCATTTGACATCTTGGACATTTGATATCTTGAAATTTGTCATTTTTGACATTTTTCATGGTGACACTTATCATTTTTGACATTTAGCATTGTGACATTTGTCAGTTTTGACATTTGCCATCTTAAAATTTGTCATTTTTGACATTTTTCATGGTGACACTTTTCATTTTTGACATTTAGCATTGTGACATTTGTCATTTGACATCTTTGACATTTGCCATCTTGAAATTTGTTATTTTTGACATTTTTCATGGTGACACTTTTCATTTTTGACATTTAGCATTGTGACTTTTGTTATTTGACATCTTTGACATTTGCCATCTTGAAATTTGTCATTTTTGACATTTTTCATGGTGACACTTTTCATTTTTGACATTTAGCATTGTGACATTTGTCATTTGACATCTTTGACATTTGGCATCTTGAAATTTGTTATTTTTGACATTTTTCATGGTGACACTTTTCATGTTTGACATTTAGCATTGTGACATTTGTCATTTGACATCTTTGACATTTGCCATCTTGAAATTTGTCATTTTTGACATTTTTCATGGTGACACTTTTCATTTTTGACATTTAGCATTGTGACATTTGTCATTTGACATTTTTGACATTTGCCATCTTGAAATTTGTCATTTTTGACATTTAGCATTGTGACATTTGTCAGTTTTGACATTTGCCATCTTGAAATTTGTCATTTTTGACATTTTTCACGGTGACACTTTTCAGTTTTGACATTTAGCATTGTGACATTTGTTATTTGACATCTTTGACATTTGCCATCTTGAAATTTGTCATTTTTGACATTTTTTATGGTGACACTTTTCATTTTAGACATTTAGCATTGTGACATTTGTCATTTGACATCTTTGACATTTGCCATCTTGAAATTTGTTATTTTTGACATTTTTCATGGTGACACTTTTCATTTTTGACATTTAGCATTGTGATATTTGTCATTTGACATCTTTGACATTTGCCATCTTGAAATTTGTCATTTTTGACATTTTTCATGGTGACACTTTTCATTTTTGACATTTAGCCTTGTGACATTTGTCATTTGACATTTTTGACATTTGCCATCTTGAAATTTGTCATTTTTGACATTTTTTATGGTGACACTTTTCATTTTGGACATTTAGCGTTGTGACATTTGTCATTTGACATCTTTGACATTTGCCATCTTGAAATTTGTCATTTTTGACATTTTTCATGGTGACACTTTTCATTTTTGACATTTAGCATTGTGACATTTGTCATTTGACATCTTTGACATTTGCCATCTTGAAATTTGTCATTTTTGACATTTTTCATGGTGACACTTTTCATTTTTGACATTTAGCATTGTGACATTTGTCATTTGACATCTTTGACATTTGCCATCTTGAAATTTGTCATTTTTGACATTTTTCATGGTGACACTTTTCATTTTTGACATTTAGCATTGTGACATTTGTCATTTGACATCTTTGACATTTGCCATCTTGAAATATGTTATTTTTGACATTTTTCATCGTGACACTTTTCATTTTTGACATTTAGCATCGTGACATTTTCCATTTGACATCTTTGACATTTGCCATCTTGAAATTTGTCATTTTTGACATTTTTTATGGTGACACTTTTCATTTTTGACATTTAGCATTGTGACATTTGTCATTTGACATCTTTGACATTTGCCATCTTGAAATTTGTCATTTTTGACATTTAGCATTGTGACATTTGTCATTTGACATCTTGGACATTTGCCATCTTGAAATTTGTCATTTTTGACATTTTTCATGGTGACACTTTTTATTTTTGACATTTAGCATTGTGACATTTGACATTTGACATCTTTGACATTTGCCATCTTGAAATTTGTCATTTTTGACATTTTTCATGGTGACCCTTTTCATTTTTGACATTTAGCATTGTGACATTTGTCATTTGACATCTTAGACATTTGCCATCTTGAAATTTGTCATTTTTGACATTTTTCATGGTGACACTTTTAATTTTTGACATTTAGCATTGTGACATTTGTCATTTGACATCTTTGACATTTGCCATCTTAAAATTTGTTATTTTTGACATTTTTCATGGTGACACTTTTCATTTTTGACATTTAGCATTGTGACATTTGCCATTTGACATCTTTGACATTTGCCATCTTGAAATTTGTCATTTTTGACATTTTTCATGGTGACACTTTTCATTTTTGACATTTAGCATTGTGACATTTGTCATTTGACATCTTTGACATTTGCCATCTTGAAATTTGTTATTTTTGACGTTTTTCATGGTGACACTTTTCATTTTTGACATTTAGCATTGTGACATTTGTCATTTGACATCTTTGACATTTGCCATCGTGAAATTTGTTATTTTTGACATTTTTCATGGTGACACTTTTCATTTTTGACATTTAGCATTGTGACATTTGTCATTTGACATCTTTGACATTTGCTATCTTGAAATTTTTCATTTTTGACACTTTTCATTTTTGACATTTAGCATTGTGACATATGTCATTTGACATCTTTGACATTTGCCATCTTGAAATTTGTCATTTTTGACATTTTTTATGGTGACACTTTTCATTTTTGACATTTAGCATTGTGACATTTGTCATTTGACATCTTTGACATTTGCCATCTTGAAATTTGTCATTTTTGACATTTTTCATGGTGACACTTTTTATTTTTGACATTTAGCATTGTGACATTTGTCATTTGACATCTTTGACATTTGCCATCTTAAAATTTGTTATTTTTGACATTTTTTATGGTGACACTTTTCATTTTTGACATTTAGCATTGTGACATTTCTCATTTGACATCTTTGACATTTGCCATCTTGAAATTTGTCATTTTTGACATTTTTCATGGTGACACTTTTCATTTTTGACATTTAGCATTGTGACATTTGTCATTTGACATCTTTGACATTTGGCATCTTGAAATTTGTCATTTTTGACATTTAGCATTGTGACATTTGTCATTTGACATCTTGGACATTTGCCATCTTGAAATTTGTCATTTTTGACATTTTTCATGGTGACACTTATCATTTTTGACATTTAGCATTGTGACATTTGTCAGTTCTGACATTTGCCATCTTGAAATTTGTCATTTTTGACATTTTTCAGGGTGACCCTTTTCATTTTTGACATTTAGCATGGTGACATTTGTCATTTGACATCTTTGACATTTGCCATCTTGAAATTTGTTATTTTTGACATTTTTCATGGTGACACTTTTCATTTTTGACATTTAGCATTGTGACATTTGTTATTTGACATCTTTGACATTTGCCATCTTGAAATTTGTCATTTTTGACATTTTTCATGGTGACACTTTTCATTTTTGACATTTAGCATTGTGACATTTGTCATTTGACATCTTTGACATTTGCCATCTTGAAATTAGTTATTTTTGACATTTTTCATGGTGACACTTTTCATGTTTGATATTTAGCATTGTGACATTTGTCATTTGACATCTTTGACATTTGCCATCTTGAAATTTGTCATTTTTGACATTTTTCATGGTGACACTTTTCATTTTTGACATCTAGCATTGTGACATTGGTCATTTGACATTTTTGACATTTGCCATTTTGAAATTTGTCATTTTTGACATTTAGCATTGTGACATTTGTCAGTTTTGACATTTGCCATCTTGAAATTTGTCATTTTTGACATTTTTCACGGTGACACTTTTCATTTTTGACATTTAGCATTGTGGCATTTGTCATTTGACAACTTAGAAATTTGCCATCTTGAAATTTTTCATTTTTGACACTTTTCATTTTTGACATTTAGCATTGTGACATATGTCATTTGACATCTTTGACATTTGCCATCTTAAAATTTGTCATTTTTGACATTTTTCATGGTGACACTTTTCATTTTTGACATTTAGCATTGCGACATTTGTCATTTGACATCTTTGACATTTGCCATCTTGAAATTTGTCATTTTTGACATTTTTTATGGTGACACTTTTCATTTTTGACATTGAGCATTGTGACATTTGTCATTTGACATCTTTGACATTTGCCATCTTGAAATTTGTTATTTTTGACATTTTTCATGGTGACACTTTTCATTTTTGACATTTAGCATTGTGACATTTGTCATTTGACATCTTTGACATTTGCCATCTTGAAATTTGTCATTTTTGACATTTTTCATGGTGACACTTTTTATTTTTGACATTTAGCATTGTGACATTTGTCATTTGACATCTTTGACATTTGCCATCTTGAAATTTGTCATTTTGGACATTTAGCATTGTGACATTCGTCATTTGACATCTTGGACATTTGCCATCTTGAAATTTGTCATTTTTGACATTTTTCATGGTGACACTTATCATTTTTAACATTTAGCATTGTGACATTTGTCATTTGACATCTTTGACATTTGCCATCATGAAATTTGTTATTTTTGACATTTTTCATGGTAACACTTTTCATTTTTGACATTTAGCATTGTGACATTTGTTATTTGACATCTTTGACATTTGCCATCTTGAAGATTGTCATTTTTGACATTTTTCATGGTGACACTTTTCATTTTTGACATTTAGCATTGTGACATTTGTCATTTGACATCTTTGACATTTGCCATCTTGAAATTTGTTATTTTTGACATTTTTCATGGTGACACTTTTCATTTTTGACATTTAGCATTGTGACATTTGTCATTTGACATCTTTGACATTTGCCATCTTGAAATTTGTCATTTTTGACATTTTTCATGGTGACACTTTTCATTTTTGACATTTAGCATTGTGACATTTGTCATTTGACATTTTTGACATTTGCCATCTTGAAATTTGTCATTTTTGACATTTAGCATTGTGACATTTGTCATTTGACATCTTTGACATTTGTCATCGTGAAATTTGTCATTTTTGACATTTTTCATGGTGACACTTTTCATTTTTGACATTTAGCATTGTGACATTTGTCATTTGACATCTTTGACATTTGCCATCTTGAAATTTGTAATTTTTGACATTTAGCATTGTGACATTTGTCATTTGACAACTTGGACATTTGCCATCTTGAAATTTGTCATTTTTGACATTTTTCATGGTGACACTTATCATTTTTGACATTTAGCATTGTGACATTTGTCATTTGACATCTTTGATATTTGCCATCTTGAAATTTGTCATTTTTGACATTTTTCATGGTGACACTTTTCATTTTTGACATTTAGCATTGTGACATTTGTCATTTGACATCTTTGACATTTGCCATCTTGAAATTTGTCATTTTTGACATTTTTCATGGTGACACTTTTTATTTTTGACATTTAGCATTGTGACATTTGTCATTTGACATCTTTGACATTTGCCATCTTGAAATTTGTCATTTTTGACATTTAGCATTGTGACATTTGTCATTTGACATCTTTGATATTTGCCATCTTGAAATTTGTCATTTTTGACATTTTTCATGGTGACACTTTTCATTTTTGACATTTAGCATTGTGACATTTGACATCTTTGACATTTGCCATCTTGAAATTTGTCATTTTTGACATTTTTCATGGTGACACTTTTCATTTTTGACATTTAGCATTGTGACATTTGTCATTTGACATCTTTGACATTTGCCATCTTGAAATTAGTTATTTTTGACATTTTTCATGGTGACACTTTTCATGTTTGACATTTAGCATTGTGACATTTGTCATTTGACATCTTTGACATTTGCCATCTTGAAATTTGTCATTTTTGACATTTTTCATGGTGACACTTTTCATTTTTGACATTTAGCATTGTGACATTGGTCATTTGACATTTTTGACATTTGCCATCTTGAAATTTGTCATTTTTGACATTTAGCATTGTGACATTTGTCAGTTTTGACATTTGCCATCTTGAAATTTGTCATTTTTGACATTTTTCACGGTGACACTTTTCATTTTTGACATTTAGCATTGTGGCATTTGTCATTTGACAACTTAGAAATTTGCCATCTTGAAATTTTTCATTTTTGACACTTTTCATTTTTGACATTTAGCATTGTGACATATGTCATTTGACATCTTTGACATTTGCCATCTTGAAATTTGTCATTTTTGACATTTTTCATGGTGACACTTTTCATTTTTGACATTTAGCATTGCGACATTTGTCATTTGACATCTTTGACATTTGCCATCTTGAAATTTGTCATTTTTGACATTTTTTATGGTGACACTTTTCATTTTTGACATTGAGCATTGTGACATTTGTCATTTGACATCTTTGACATTTGCCATCTTGAAATTTGTTATTTTTGACATTTTTCATGGTGACACTTTTCATTTTTGACATTTAGCATTGTGACATTTGTCATTTGACATCTTTGACATTTGCCATCTTGAAATTTGTCATTTTTGACATTTTTCATGGTGACACTTTTTATTTTTGACATTTAGCATTGTGACATTTGTCATTTGACATCTTTGACATTTGCCATCTTGAAATTTGTCATTTTTGACATTTAGCATTGTGACATTCGTCATTTGACATCTTGGACATTTGCCATCTTGAAATTTGTCATTTTTGACATTTTTTATGGTGACACTTATCATTTTTAACATTTAGCATTGTGACATTTGTCATTTGACATCTTTGACATTTGCCATCATGAAATTTGTTATTTTTGACATTTTTCATGGTAACACTTTTCATTTTTGACATTTAGCATTGTGACATTTGTTATTTGACATCTTTGACATTTGCCATCTTGAAGATTGTCATTTTTGACATTTTTCATGGTGACACTTTTCATTTTTGACATTTAGCATTGTGACATTTGTCATTTGACATCTTTGACATTTGCCATCTTGAAATTTGTTATTTTTGACATTTTTCATGGTGACACTTTTCATTTTTGACATTTAGCATTGTGACATTTGTCATTTGACATCTTTGACATTTGCCATCTTGAAATTTGTCATTTTTGACATTTTTCATGGTGACACTTTTCATTTTTGACATTTAGCATTGTGACATTTGTCATTTGACATTTTTGACATTTGCCATCTTGAAATTTGTCATTTTTGACATTTAGCATTGTGACATTTGTCATTTGACATCTTTGACATTTGTCATCGTGAAATTTGTCATTTTTGACATTTTTCATGGTGACACTTTTCATTTTTGACATTTAGCATTGTGATATTTGTCATTTGACATCTTTGACATTTGCCATCTTGAAATTTGTAATTTTTGACATTTAGCATTGTGACATTTGTCATTTGACAACTTGGACATTTGCCATCTTGAAATTTGTCATTTTTGACATTTTTCATGGTGACACTTATCATTTTTGACATTTAGCATTGTGACATTTGTCATTTGACATCTTTGATATTTGCCATCTTGAAATTTGTCATTTTTGACATTTTTCATGGTGACACTTTTCATTTTTGACATTTAGCATTGTGACATTTGTCATTTGACATCTTTGACATTTGCCATCTTGAAATTTGTCATTTTTGACATTTTTCATGGTGACACTTTTCATTTTTGACATTTAGCATTGTGACATTTGTCATTTGACATCTTTGACATTTGCCATCTTGAAATTTGTCATTTTTGACATTTAGCATTGTGACATTTGTCATTTGACATCTTGGACATTTGCCATCTTGAAATTTGTCATTTTTGACATTTTTCATGGTGACACTTATCATTTTTGACATTTAGCATTGTGACATTTGTCCTTTGACATCTTTGACATTTGCTATCTTGAAATTTGTCATTTTTGACATTTAGCATTGTGACATTTGTCATTTGACATCTTTGACATTTGCCATCTTGAAATTTGTTATTTTTGACATTTTTCATGGTGACACTTTTCATTTTTGACATTTAGCATTGTGACATTTGTCATTTGACATCTTTGACATTTGCCATCTTGAAATTTGTCATTTTTGACATTTTTTATGGTGACACTTTTCATTTTTGACATTTAGCATTGTGACATTTGTCATTTGACATCTTTGACATTTGCCATCTTGAAATTTGTCATTTTTGACATTTAGCATTGTGACATTTGTCATTTGACATCTTGGACATTTGCCATCTTGAAATTTGTCATTTTTGACATTTTTCATGGTGACACTTATCATTTTTGACATTTAGCATTGTGACATTTGTCAGTTTTGACATTTGCCATCTTGAAATTTGTCAATTTTGAGATTTTTCATGGTGACACTTTCCATTTTTGACAGTTAGCATTGTGACATTTGTCATTTGACATCTTTGACATTTGCCATCTTGAAATTTGTCATTATTGACATTTTTTATGGGGACACTTTTCATTTTTGACATTTAGCATTGTGACATTTGTCATTTGACATCTTTGACATTTGCCATCTTGAAATTTGTCATTTTTGACATTTTTCATGGTGACAATTTTCATTTTTGACATTTAGCATTGTGACATTTGTCATTTGACATCTTTGACATTTGCCATCTTGAAATTTGTCATTTTTGACATTTTTCACGGTGACACATTTTGCATTTTTGACATTTAGCATTGTGACATTTGTCATTTGACATCTTAGAAATTTGCCATCTTAAAATTTTTCATTTTTGACACTTTTCATTTTTGACATTTAGCATTGTGACATTTGTCATTTGACATCTTTGACATTTGCCATTTTGAAATTTGTCATTTTTGACATTTTTCATGGTGACACTTTTCATTTTTGACATTTAGCATTGTGACATTTGGCAGTTTTGACATTTGCCATCTTGAAATTTGTCATTTTTGACATTTTTCATGGTGACACTTTTCATTTTTGACATTTAGCATTGTGACATTTGTCATTTGACATCTTTGACATTTGCCATCTTGAAATTTGTCATTTTTGACATTTTTCATGGTGACACTTTTCATTTTTGACATTTAGCATTGTGACATTTGTCATTTGACATCTTTGACATTTGCCATCTTGAAATTTGTCATTTTTGACATTTTTCATTGTGACACTTTTCATTTTTGACATTTAGCATTGTGACATTTGTCATTTGACATCTTTGACATTTGCCATCTTGAAATTTGTTATTTTTGACATTTTTCATGGTGACACTTTTCATTTTTGACATTTAGCATTGTGACATTTGTCATTTGACCTCTTTGACATTTGCCATCTTGAAATTTGTCATTTTTGACATTTTTCATGGTGACACTTTTTATTTTTGACATTTAGCATTGTGACATTTGTCATTTGACATCTTTGACATTTGCCATCTTGAAATTTGTCATTTTTGACATTTAGCATTGTGACATTTGTCATTTAACATCTTGGACATTTGCCATCTTGAAATTTGTCATGTTTGACATTTTTCATGGTGACACTTATCATTTTTGACATTTAGCATTGTGACATTTGTCAGTTTTGACATTTGCCATCTTGAAATTTGTCATTTTTGACATTTTTCATGGTGACACTTTTCATTTTTGACATTTAGCATTGTGACATTTGTCATTTGACATCTTTGACATTTGCCATCTTGAAATTTGTCATTTTTGACATTTAGCATTGTGACATTTGTCATTTGACATCTTTGATATTTGCCATCTTGAAATTTGTCATTTTTGACATTTTTCATGGTGACACTTTTCATTTTTGACATTTAGCATTGTGACATTTGTCATTTGACATCTTTGACATTTGCCATCTTGAAATTTGTCATTTTTGACATTTTTCATGGTGACACTTTTCATTTTTGACATTTAGCATTGTGACATTTGTCATATTCGACATCTTTAACATTTGCCATCTTGAAATTTGTCATTTTTGACATTTAGCATTGTGACATTTGTCATTTGACATCCTGGACATTTGCCATCTTGAAATTTGTCATTTTTGACATTTTTCATGGTGACACTTATCATTTTTGACATTTAGCATTGTGACATTTGCCATCTTGAAATTTGTCATTTTTGACATTTTTCATGGTGACACTTTTCATTTTTGACATTTGGCATTGTGACATTTGTCATTTGACATCTTTGACATTTGCCATCTTGAAATTTGTCATTTTTGACATTTAGCATTGTGACATTTGTCATTTGACATCTTTGAGATTTGCCATCTTGAAATTTGTTATTTTTGACATTTTTCATGGTGACACTTTTCATTTTTGACATTTAGCATTGTGACATTTGTCATTTGACATCTTTGACATTTGCCATCTTGAAATTTGTCATTTTTGACATTTTTCATGGTGACACTTTTCATTTTTGATATTTAGCATTGTGACATTTGTCATTTGACATCTTTGACATTTGCCATCTTGAAATTTGTTATTTTTGACATTTTTTATGGTGACACTTTTCATTTTTGACATTTAGCATTGTGACATTTCTCATTTGACATCTTTGACATTTGCCATCTTGAAATTTGTCATTTTTGACATTTTTCATGGTGACACTTTTCATTTTTGACATTTAGCATTGTGACATTTGTCATTTGACATCTTTGACATTTGCCATCTTGAAATTTGTCATTTTTGACATTTAGCATTGTGACATTCGTCATTTGACATCTTGGACATTTGCCATCTTGAAATTTGTCATTTTTGACATTTTTCATGGTGACACTTATCATTTTTGACATTTAGCATTGTGACATTTGTCAGTTCTGACATTTGCCATCTTGAAATTGGTCATTTTTGACATTTTTCAGGGTGACCCTTTTCATTTTTGACATTTAGCATGGTGACATTTGTCATTTGACATCTTTGACATTTGCCATCTTGAAATTTGTTATTTTTGACATTTTTCATGGTGACACTTTTTATTTTTGACATTTAGCATTGTGACATTTGTTATTTGACATCTTTGACATTTTCCATCTTGAAGTTTGTCATTTTTGACATTTTTCATGGTGACATTTGTCAGTTTTGACATTTGCCATCTTGAAATTTTTCATTTTTGACACTTTTCATTTTTGACATTTAGCATTGTGACATATGTCATTTGACATCTTTGACATTTGCCATCTTGAAATTTGTCATTTTTGACATTTTTCATGGTGACACTTTTCATTTTTGACATTTAGCATTGTGACATTTGTCATTTGACATCTTTGACATTTGCCATCTTAAAATTTGTCATTTTTGACATTTTTTATGGTGACACTTTTCATTTTTGACATTTAGCATTGTGACATTTGTCATTTGACATCTTTGACATTTGCCATCTTGAAATTTGTTATTTTTGACATTTTTCATGGTGACACTTTTCATTTTTGACATTTAGCATTGTGACATTTGTCATTTGACATCTTTGACATTTGCCATCTTGAAATTTGTCATTTTTGACATTTTTCATGGTGACACTTTTCATTTTTGACATTTAGCATTGTGACGTTTGTCATTTGACATCTTTGACATTTGCCATCTTAAAATTTGTCATTTTTGACATTTAGCATTGTGACATTCGTCATTTGACATCTTGGACATTTGCCATCTTGAAATTTGTCATTTTTGACATTTGTCATGGTGACACTTATCATTTTTAACATTTAGCATTGTGACATTTGTCATTTGACATCTTTGACATTTGCCATCTTGAAATTTGTTATTTTTGACATTTTTTATGGTAACACTTTTCATTTTTGACATTTAGCATTGTGACATTTGTTATTTGACATCTTTGACATTTGCCATCTTGAAGTTTGTCATTTTTGACATTTTTCATGGTGACACTTTTCATTTTTGACATTTAGCATTGTGACATTTGTCATTTGACATCTTTGACATTTGCCATCTTGAAATTTGTTATTTTTGACATTTTTCATGGTGACACTTTTCATTTTTGACATTTAGCATTGTGGCATTTGTCATTTGACATCTTTGACATTTGCCATCTTGAAATTTGTCATTTTTGACATTTTTCATGGTGACACTTTTCATTTTTGACATTTAGCATTGTGACATTTGTCATTTGACATTTTTAACATTTGCCATCTTGAAATTTGTCATTTTTGACATTTAGCATTGTGACATTTGTCATTTGACATCTTTGACATTTGTCATCGTGAAATTTGTCATTTTTGACATTTTTCATGGTGACACTTTTCATTTTTGACATTTAGCATTGTGACATTTGTCATGTGACATCTTTGACATTTGCCATCTTGAAATTTGTAATTTTTGACATTTAGCATTGTGACATTTGTCATTTGACAACTTGGACATTTGCCATCTTGAAATTTGTCATTTTTGACATTTTTCATGGTGACACTTATCATTTTTGACATTTAGCATTGTGACATTTGTCATTTGACATCTTTGATATTTGCCATCTTGAAATTTGTCATTTTTGACATTTTTCATGGTGACACTTTTCATTTTTGACATTTAGCATTGTGACATTTGTCATTTGACATCGTTGACATTTGCCATCTTGAAATTTGTCATTTTTGACATTTTTCATGGTGACACTTTTCATTTTTGACATTTAGCATTGTGACATTTGTCATTTGACATCTTTGACATTTGCCATCTTGAAATTTGTCATTTTTGACATTTAGCATTGTGACATTTGTCATTTGACATCTTGGACATTTGCCATCTTGAAATTTGTCATTTTTGACATTTTTCATGGTGACACTTATCATTTTTGACATTTAGCATTGTGACATTTGTCCTTTGACATCTTTGACATTTGCTATCTTGAAATTTGTCATTTTTGACATTTAGCATTGTGACATTTGTCATTTGACATCTTTGACATTTGCCATCTTGAAATTTGTTATTTTTGACATTTTTCATGGTGACACTTTTCATTTTTGACATTTAGCATTGTGACATTTGTCATTTGACATCTTTGACATTTGCCATCTTGAAATTTGTCATTTTTGACATTTTTATGGTGACACTTTTTATTTTTGACATTTAGCATTGTGACATTTGTCATTTGACATCTTTGACATTTGCCATCTTGAAATTTGTCATTTTTGACATTTAGCATTGTGACATTTGTCATTTGACATCTTGGACATTTGCCATCTTGAAATTTGTCATTTTTGACATTTTTCATGGTGACACTTATTATTTTTGACATTTAGCATTGTGACATTTGTCAGTTTTGACATTTGCCATCTTGAAATTTGTCATTTTTGAGATTTTTCATGGTGACACTTTCCATTTTTGACAGTTAGCATTGTGACATTTGTCATTTGACATCTTTGACATTTGCCATCTTGAAATTTGTCATTATTGACATTTTTTATGGGGACACTTTTCATTTTTGACATTTAGCATTGTGACATTTGTCATTTGACATCTTTGACATTTGCCATCTTGAAATTTGTCATTTTTGACATTTTTCATGGTGACAATTTTCATTTTTGACATTTAGCATTGTGACATTTGTCATTTGACATCTTTGACATTTGCCATCTTGAAATTTGTCATTTTTGACATTTTTCACGGTGACACTTTTCATTTTTGACATTTAGCATTGTGACATTTGTCATTTGACATCTTAGAAATTTGCCATCTTGAAATTTTTCATTTTTGACACTTTTCATTTTTGACATTTAGCATTGTGACATTTGTCATTTGACATCTTTGACATTTGCCATTTTGAAATTTGTCATTTTTGACATTTTTCATGGTGACACTTTTCATTTTTGACATTTAGCATTGTGACATTTGTCAGTTTTGACATTTGCCATCTTGAAATTTGTCATTTTTGACATTTTTCATGGTGACACTTTTCATTTTTGACATTTAGCATTGTGACATTTGTCATTTGACATCTTTGACATTTGCCATCTTGAAATTTGTCATTTTTGACATTTTTCATGGTGACACTTTTCATTTTTGACATTTAGCATTGTGACATTTGTCATTTGACATCTTTGACATTTGCCATCTTGAAATTTGTCATTTTTGACATTTTTCATGGTGACACTTTTCATTTTTGACATTTAGCCTTGTGACATTTGACATCTTTGACATTTGCCATCTTGAAATTTGTCATTTTTGACATTTTTCATTGTGACACTTTTCATTTTTGACATTTAGCATTGTGACATTTGTCATTTGACATCTTAGAAATTTGCCATCTTGAAATTTTTCATTTTTGACACTTTTCATTTTTGACATTTAGCATTGTGACATTTGTCATTTGACATCTTTGACATTTGCCATTTTGAAATTTGTCATTTTTGACATTTTTCATGGTGACACTTTTCATTTTTGACATTTAGCATTGTGACATTTGTCAGTTTTGACATTTGCCATCTTGAAATTTGTCATTTTTGACATTTTTCATGGTGACACTTTTCATTTTTGACATTTAGCATTGTGACATTTGTCATTTGACATCTTTGACATTTGCCATCTTGAAATTTGTCATTTTTGACATTTTTCATGGTGACACTTTTCATTTTTGACATTTAGCATTGTGACATTTGTCATTTGACATCTTTGACATTTGCCATCTTGAAATTTGTCATTTTTGACATTTTTCATGGTGACACTTTTCATTTTTGACATTTAGCATTGTGACATTTGTCATTTGACATCTTTGACATTTGCCATCTTGAAATTTGTCATTTTTGACATTTTTATGGTGACACTTTTTATTTTTGACATTTAGCATTGTGACATTTGTCATTTGACATCTTTGACATTTGCCATCTTGAAATTTGTCATTTTTGACATTTAGCATTGTGACATTTGTCATTTGACATCTTGGACATTTGCCATCTTGAAATTTGTCATTTTTGACATTTTTCATGGTGACACTTATTATTTTTGACATTTAGCATTGTGACATTTGTCAGTTTTGACATTTGCCATCTTGAAATTTGTCATTTTTGAGATTTTTCATGGTGACACTTTCCATTTTTGACAGTTAGCATTGTGACATTTGTCATTTGACATCTTTGACATTTGCCATCTTGAAATTTGTCATTATTGACATTTTTTATGGGGACACTTTTCATTTTTGACATTTAGCATTGTGACATTTGTCATTTGACATCTTTGACATTTGCCATCTTGAAATTTGTCATTTTTGACATTTTTCATGGTGACAATTTTCATTTTTGACATTTAGCATTGTGACATTTGTCATTTGACATCTTTGACATTTGCCATCTTGAAATTTGTCATTTTTGACATTTTTCACGGTGACACTTTTCATTTTTGACATTTAGCATTGTGACATTTGTCATTTGACATCTTAGAAATTTGCCATCTTGAAATTTTTCATTTTTGACACTTTTCATTTTTGACATTTAGCATTGTGACATTTGTCATTTGACATCTTTGACATTTGCCATTTTGAAATTTGTCATTTTTGACATTTTTCATGGTGACACTTTTCATTTTTGACATTTAGCATTGTGACATTTGTCAGTTTTGACATTTGCCATCTTGAAATTTGTCATTTTTGACATTTTTCATGGTGACACTTTTCATTTTTGACATTTAGCATTGTGACATTTGTCATTTGACATCTTTGACATTTGCCATCTTGAAATTTGTCATTTTTGACATTTTTCATGGTGACACTTTTCATTTTTGACATTTAGCATTGTGACATTTGTCATTTGACATCTTTGACATTTGCCATCTTGAAATTTGTCATTTTTGACATTTTTCATGGTGACACTTTTCATTTTTGACATTTAGCCTTGTGACATTTGACATCTTTGACATTTGCCATCTTGAAATTTGTCATTTTTGACATTTTTCATTGTGACACTTTTCATTTTTGACATTTAGCATTGTGACATTTGTCATTTGACATCTTTGACATTTGTCATCTTGAAATTTGTTATTTTTGACATTTTTCATGGTGACACTTTTCATTTTTGACATTTAGCATTGTGACATTTGTCATTTGACATCTTTGACATTTGCCATCTTGAAATTTGTCATTTTTGACATTTTTCATGGTGACACTTTTTATTTTTGACATTTAGCATTGTGACATTTGTCATTTGACATCTTTGACATTTGCCATCTTGAAATTTGTCATTTTTGACAATTAGCATTGTGACATTTGTCATTTAACATCTTGGACATTTGCCATCTTGAAATTTGTCATTTTTGACATTTTTCATGGTGACACTTATCATTTTTGACATTTAGCATTGTGACATTTGTCAGTTTTGACATTTGCCATCTTGAAATTTGTCATTTTTGACATTTTTCATGGTGACACTTTTCATTTTTGACATTTAGCATTGTGACATTTGTCATTTGACATCTTTGACATTTGCCATCTTGAAATTTGTTATTTTTGACATTTTTCATGGTAACACTTTTCATTTTTGACATTTAGCATTGTGACATTTGTCATTTGACATCTTTGACATTTGCCATCTTGAAATTTGTCATTTTTGACATTTTTCATGGTGACACTTTTCATTTTTGACATTTAGCATTGTGACAGTTGTCATTTGACATCTTTGACATTTGCCATCTTGAAATTTGTTATTTTTGATATTTTTCATGGTGACACTTTTCATTTTTGACATTTAGCATTGTGACATTTGTCATTTGACATCTTTGACATTTGCCATCTTGAAATTTGTCATTTTTGACATTTTTCATGGTGACACTTTTTATTTTTGACATTTAGCATTGTGACATTTGCCATCTTGAAATTTGTCATTTTTGACATTTTTCATGGTGACACTTTTCATTTTTGACATTTAGCATTGTGACATTTGTCATTTGACATCTTTGACATTTGCCATCTTGAAATTTGTCATTTTTGACATTTAGCATTGTGACATTTGTCATTTGACATCTTTGAGATTTGCCATCTTGAAATTTGTTATTTTTGACATTTTTCATGGTGACACTTTTCATTTTTGACATTTAGCATTGTGACATTTGACATTTGACATCTTTGACATTTGCCATCTTGAAATTTGTCATTTTTGACATTTTTCATGGTGACACTTTTTATTTTTGACATTTAGCATTGTGACATTTGTCATTTGACATCTTTGACATTTGCCATCTTGAAATTTGTCATTTTTGTCATTTAGCATTGTGACATTTGTCATTTGACATCTTTGACATTTGCCATCTTGAAATTTGTCATTTTTGATATTTTTCATGGTGACACTTTTTATTTTTGACATTTAGCATTGTGACATTTGTCATTTGACATCTTTGATATTTGCCATCTTGAAATTTGTCATTTTTGACATTTTTCATGGTGACACTTTTCATTTTTGACATTTAGCATTGTGACAGTTGTCATTTGACATCTTTGACATTTGCCATCTTGAAATTTGTTATTTTTAACATTTTTCATGGTGACACTTTTCATTTTAGACATTTAGCATTGTGACATTTGTCATTTGACATCTTTGACATTTGCCATCTTGAAATTTGTCAGTTTTGACATTAAGCATTGTGACATTTGTCATTTGACATCTTGGACATTTGCCATCTTGAAATTTGTCATTTTTGACATTTTTTATCGTGACACTTATCATTTTTGACATTTAGCATTGTGACATTTGTCAGTTTTGACATCTTTGACATTTGCCATCTTGAAATTTGTTATTTTTGACATTTTTCATGGTGACACTTTTTATTTTTGACATTTAGCATTGTGACATTTGTCATTTGAGATCTTTGACATTTGCCATCTTGAAATTTGTCATTTTTGACATTTTTCATGGTGAGACTTTTCATTTTTGACATTTAGCATTGTGACATTTGTCATTTGACATCTTGGACATTTGCATCTTGAAGTTTGTCATTTTTGACATTTTTCATGGTGACACTTATCATTTTTGACATTTAGCATTGTGACATTTGTCAGTTTTGACATTTGCCATCTTGAAATTTGTCATTTTGGACATTTTTCATGGTGACACTTTTCATTTTTGACATTTAGCATTGTGACATTTGTCATTTGACATCTTTGACATTTGCCATCTTAAAATTTGTCATTTTTGACATTTTTCATGGTGACACTTTTCATTTTTGACATTTAGCATTGTGACATTTGTCATTTGACATCTTTGACATTTGCCATCTTGAAATTTGTCATTTTTGACATTTTTTATGGTGACACTTTTCATTTTTGACATTTAGCATTGTGACATTTGTCATTTGACATCTTTGACATTTGCCATCTTGAAATTTGTCATTTTTGACATTTAGCATTGTGACATTTGTCATTTGACATCTTTGATATTTGCCATCTTGAAATTTGTCATTTTTGAAATTTTTCTTGGTGACACTTTTCATTTTTGACATTTAGCATTGTGACATTTGTCATTTGACACCTTTGACATTTGCCATCTTAAAATTTGTCATTTTTGACATTTTTCACGGTGACACTTTTCATTTTTGACATTTAGCATTGTGACATTTGTCATTTGACATCTTAGACATTTGCCATCTTGAAATTTGTCATTTTTGACACTTTTCATTTTTGACATTTAGCATTGTGACATTTGTCATTTGACATCTTTGACATTTGCCATCTTGAAATTTGTCATTTTTGACATTTTTCATGGTGACACTTTTCATTTTTGACATTTAGCATTGTGACATTTGTCATTTGACATCTTGGACATTTGCCATCTTGAAATTTGTCATTTTTGACATTTTTCATGGTGACACTTTTCATTTTTGACATTTAGCATTGTGACAGTTGTCATTTGACATCTTTGACATTTGCCATCTTGAAATTTGTCATTATTGACATTTTTCATGGAGACACTTTTTATTTTTGACATTTAGCATTGTGACATTTGTCATTTGACATCTTTGACATTTGCCATCTTGAAATTTGTCATTTTTGACATTTTTCATGGTGACACTTTTCATTTTTGACATTTAGCATTGTGACATTTGTCATTTGACATCTTTGACATTTGCCATCTTGAAATTTGTCATTTTTGACATTTTTCACGGTGACACTTTTCATTTTTGACATTTAGCATTGTGACATTTGTCATTTGACATCTTAGACATTTGCCATCTTGAAATTTGTCATTTTTGACACTTTTCATTTTTGACATTTAGCATTGTGACATTTGTCATTTGACATCTTTGACATTTGCCATCTTGAAATTTGTCATTTTTGACATTTTTCATGGTGACACTTTTCATTTTTGACATTTAACATTGTGACAGTTGTCATTTGACATCTTTGACATTTGCCATCTTGAAATTTGTCATTTTTGACATTTTTCATGGTGACACTTTTCATTTTTGACATTTAGCATTGTGACATTTGTCATTTGCCATCTTGAAATTAGTCATTTTTGACATTTTTCATGGTGACACTTTTCATTTTTGACATTTAGCATTGTGACATTTGTCATTTGACATCTTTGACATTTGCCATCTTGAAATTTGTCATTTTTGACATTTAGCATTGTGACATTTGTCATTTGACATCTTTGATATTTGCCATCTTGAAATTTGTCATTTTTGACATTTTTCATGGTGACACTTTTCATTTTTGACATTTAGCATTGTGACATTTGTCATTTGACATCTTTGACATTTGCCATCTTGAAATTTGTCATTTTTGACATTTTTCATGGTGACACTTTTCATTTTTGACATTTAGCATTGTGACATTTGTCATATTCGACATCTTTAACATTTGCCATCTTGAAATTTGTCATTTTTCACATTTAGCATTGTGACATTTTTCATTTGACATCTTGGACATTTGCCATCTTGAAATTTGTCATTTTTGACATTTTTCATGGTGACACTTATCATTTTTGACATTTAGCATTGTGACATTTGCCATCTTGAAATTTGTCATTTTTGACATTTTTCATGGTGACACTTTTCATTTTTGACATTTAGCATTGTGACATTTGTCATTTGACATCTTTGACATTTGCCATCTTGAAATTTGTCATTTTTGACATTTAGCATTGTGACATTTGTCATTTGACATCTTTGAGATTTGCCATCTTGAAATTTGTTATTTTTGACATTTTTCATGGTGACACTTTTCATTTTTGACATTTAGCATTGTGACATTTGTCATTTGACATCTTTGACATTTGCCATCTTGAAATTTGTCATTTTTGACATTTTTCATGGTGACACTTTTTATTTTTGACATTTAGCATTGTGACATTTGTCATTTGACATCTTTGACATTTGCCATCTTGAAATTTGTCATTTTTGACATTTAGCATTGTGACATTTGTCATTTGACATCTTTGACATTTGCCATCTTGAAATTTCTCATTTTTGACATTTTTCACGGTGACACTTTTTATTTTTGACATTTAGCATTGTGACATTTGTCATTTGACATCTTTGATATTTGCCATCTTGAAATTTGTCATTTTTGACATTTTTCATGGTGACACTTTTCATTTTTGACATTTAGCATTGTGACAGTTGTCATTTGACATCTTTGACATTTGCCATCTTGAAATTTGTCAGTTTTGACATTTAGCATTGTGACATTTGTCATTTGACATCTTGGACATTTGCCATCTTGAAATTTGTTATTTTTGACATTTTTCATGGTGACACTTTTCATTTTTGACATTTAGCATTGTGACATTTGTCATTTGACATCTTTGACATTTGCCATCTTGAAATTTGTCATTTTTGACATTTTTCATGGTGACACTTTTTATTTTTGACATTTAGCATTGTGACATTTGTCATTTGACATCTTTGACATTTGCCATCTTGAAATTTGTTATTTTTGACATTTAGCATTGTGACATTTGTCATTTGACATCTTTGACATTTGCCATCTTGAAATTTGTCATTTTTGACATTTTTCATGGTGACACTTTTTATTTTTGACATTTAGCATTGTGACATTTGTCATTTGACATCTTTGATATTTGCCATCTTGAAATTTGTCATTTTTAACATTTTTCATGGTGACACTTTTCATTTTTGACATTTAGCATTGTGACATTTGTCATTTGACATCTTTGACATTTGCCATCTTGAAATTTGTCAGTTTTGACATTTAGCATTGTGACATTTGTCATTTGACATCTTGGACATTTGCCATCTTGAAATTTGTCATTTTTGACATTTTTCATGGTGACACTTATCATTTTTGACATTTAGCATTGTGACATTTGTCAGTTTTGACATCTTTGACATTTGCCATCTTGAAATTTGTTATTTTTGACATTTTTCATGGTGACACTTTTTATTTTTGACATTTAGCATTGTGACATTTGTCATTTGAGATCTTTGACATTTGCCATCTTGAAATTTGTCATTTTTGACATTTTTTATGGTGACACTTTTCATTTTTGACATTTAGCATTGTGACATTTGTCATGTGACATCTTTGACATTTGCCATCTTAAAATTTGTCATTTTTGACATTTAGCATTGTGACATTTGTCATTTGACATCTTGGACATTTGCATCTTGAAATTTGTCATTTTTGACATTTTTCATGGTGACACTTATCATTTTTGACATTTAGCATTGTGACATTTGTCAGTTTTGACATTTGCCATCTTGAAATTTGTCATTTTGGACATTTTTCATGGTGACACTTTTCATTTTTGACATTTAGCATTGTGACATTTGTCATTTGACATCTTTGACATTTGCCATCTTGAAATTTGTTATTTTTGACATTTTTCATGGTGACACTTTTCATTTTTGATATTTAGCATTGTGACATTTGTCATTTGACATCTTTGACATTTGCCATCTTAAAATTTGTCATTTTTGACATTTTTCATGGTGACACTTTTCATTTTTGACATTTAGCATTGTGACATTTGTCATTTGACATCTTTGACATTGGCCATCTTGAAATTTGTCATTTTTGACATTTTTTATGGTGACACTTTTCATTTTTGACATTTAGCATTGTGACATTTGTCATTTGACATCTTTGACATTTGCCATCTTGAAATTTGTCATTTTTGACATTTAGCATTGTGACATTTGTCATTTGACATCTTTGATATTTGCCATCTTGAAATTTGTCATTTTTGAAATTTTTCTTGGTGACACTTTTCATTTTTGACATTTAGCATTGTGACATTTGTCATTTGACATCTTTGACATTTGCCATCTTGAAATTTGTCATTTTTGACATTTTTCATGGTGACACTTTTCATTTTTGACATTTAGCATTGTGACATTTGTCATATTCGACATCTTTGACATTTGCCATCTTTAAATTTGTCATTTTTGACATTTTTCATGGTGACACTTTTCATTTTTGACATTAAGCATTGTGACAATTGTCATTTGACATCTTTGACATTTGCCATCTTGAAATTTGTCATTATTGACATTTTTCATGGAGACACTTTTTATTTTTGACATTTAGCATTGTGACATTTGTCATTTGACATCTTTGACATTTGCCATCTTGAAATTTGTCATTTTGGACATTTTTCATGGTGACACTTTTCATTTTTGACATTTAGCATTGTGACATTTGTCATTTGACATCTTTGACATTTGCCATCTTGAAATTTGTTATTTTTGACATTTTTCATGGTGACACTTTTCATTTTTGATATTTAGCATTGTGACATTTGTCATTTGACATCTTTGACATTTGCCATCTTAAAATTTGTCATTTTTGACATTTTTCATGGTGACACTTTTCATTTTTGACATTTAGCATTGTGACATTTGTCATTTGACATCTTTGACATTGGCCATCTTGAAATTTGTCATTTTTGACATTTTTTATGGTGACACTTATCATTTTTGACATTTAGCATTGTGACATTTGTCCTTTGACATCTTTGACATTTGCTATCTTGAAATTTGTCATTTTTGACATTTAGCATTGTGACATTTGTCATTTGACATCTTTGACATTTGCCATCTTGAAATTTGTTATTTTTGACATTTTTCATGGTGACACTTTTCATTTTTGACATTTAGCATTGTGACATTTGTCATTTGACATCTTTGACATTTGCCATCTTGAAATTTGTCATTTTTGACATTTTTTATGGTGACACTTTTTATTTTTGACATTTAGCATTGTGACATTTGTCATTTGACATCTTTGACATTTGCCATCTTGAAATTTGTCATTTTTGACATTTAGCATTGTGACATTTGTCATTTGACATCTTGGACATTTGCCATCTTGAAATTTGTCATTTTTGACATTTTTCATGGTAACACTTATTATTTTTGACATTTAGCATTGTGACAGTTGTCAGTTTTGACATTTGCCATCTTGAAATTTGTCATTTTTGAGATTTTTCATGGTGACACTTTCCATTTTTGACAGTTAGCATTGTGACATTTGTCATTTGACATCTTTGACATTTGCCATCTTGAAATTTGTCATTATTGACATTTTTTATGGGGACACTTTTCATTTTTGACATTTAGCATTGTGACATTTGTCATTTGACATCTTTGACATTTGCCATCTTGAAATTTGTCATTTTTGACATTTTTCATGGTGACAATTTTCATTTTTGACATTTAGCATTGTGACATTTGTCATTTGACATCTTTGACATTTGCCATCTTGAAATTTGTCATTTTTGACATTTTTCACGGTGACACTTTTCATTTTTGACATTTAGCATTGTGACATTTGTCATTTGACATCTTAGAAATTTGCCATCTTGAAATTTTTCATTTTTGACACTTTTCATTTTTGACATTTAGCATTGTGACATTTGTCATTTGACATCTTTGACATTTGCCATTTTGAAATTTGTCATTTTTGACATTTTTCATGGTGACACTTTTCATTTTTGACATTTAGCATTGTGACATTTGTCAGTTTTGACATTTGCCATCTTGAAATTTGTCATTTTTGACATTTTTCATGGTGACACTTTTCATTTTTGACATTTAGCATTGTGACATTTGTCATTTGACATCTTTGACATTTGCCATCTTGAAATTTGTCATTTTTGACATTTTTCATGGTGACACTTTTCATTTTTGACATTTAGCATTGTGACATTTGTCATTTGACATCTTTGACATTTGCCATCTTGAAATTTGTCATTTTTGACATTTTTCATGGTGACACTTTTCATTTTTGACATTTAGCCTTGTGACATTTGACATCTTTGACATTTGCCATCTTGAAATTTGTCATTTTTGACATTTTTCATTGTGACACTTTTCATTTTTGACATTTAGCATTGTGACATTTGTCATTTGACATCTTTGACATTTGTCATCTTGAAATTTGTTATTTTTGACATTTTTCATGGTGACACTTTTCATTTTTGACATTTAGCATTGTGACATTTGTCATTTGACATCTTTGACATTTGCCATCTTGAAATTTGTCATTTTTGACATTTTTCATGGTGACACTTTTTATTTTTGACATTTAGCATTGTGACATTTGTCATTTGACATCTTTGACATTTGCCATCTTGAAATTTGTCATTTTTGACATTTAGCATTGTGACATTTGTCATTTAACATCTTGGACATTTGCCATCTTGAAATTTGTCATTTTTGACATTTTTCATGGTGACACTTATCATTTTTGACATTTAGCATTGTGACATTTGTCAGTTTTGACATTTGCCATCTTGAAATTTGTCATTTTTGACATTTTTCATGGTGACACTTTTCATTTTTGACATTTAGCATTGTGACATTTGTCATTTGACATCTTTGACATTTGCCATCTTGAAATTTGTTATTTTTGACATTTTTCATGGTAACACTTTTCATTTTTGACATTTAGCATTGTGACATTTGTCATTTGACATCTTTGACATTTGCCATCTTGAAATTTGTCATTTTTGACATTTTTCATGGTGACACTTTTCATTTTTGACATTTAGCATTGTGACAGTTGTCATTTGACATCTTTGACATTTGCCATCTTGAAATTTGTTATTTTTGATATTTTTCATGGTGACACTTTTCATTTTTGACATTTAGCATTGTGACATTTGTCATTTGACATCTTTGACATTTGCCATCTTGAAATTTGTCATTTTTGACATTTTTCATGGTGACACTTTTTATTTTTGACATTTAGCATTGTGACATTTGCCATCTTGAAATTTGTCATTTTTGACATTTTTCATGGTGACACTTTTCATTTTTGACATTTAGCATTGTGACATTTGTCATTTGACATCTTTGACATTTGCCATCTTGAAATTTGTCATTTTTGACATTTAGCATTGTGACATTTGTCATTTGACATCTTTGAGATTTGCCATCTTGAAATTTGTTATTTTTGACATTTTTCATGGTGACACTTTTCATTTTTGACATTTAGCATTGTGACATTTGACATTTGACATCTTTGACATTTGCCATCTTGAAATTTGTCATTTTTGACATTTTTCATGGTGACACTTTTTATTTTTGACATTTAGCATTGTGACATTTGTCATTTGACATCTTTGACATTTGCCATCTTGAAATTTGTCATTTTTGTCATTTAGCATTGTGACATTTGTCATTTGACATCTTTGACATTCGCCATCTTGAAATTTGTCATTTTTGACATTTTTCATGGTGACACTTTTTATTTTTGACATTTAGCATTGTGACATTTGTCATTTGACATCTTTGATATTTGCCATCTTGAAATTTGTCATTTTTGACATTTTTCATGGTGACACTTTTCATTTTTGACATTTAGCATTGTGACAGTTGTCATTTGACATCTTTGACATTTGCCATCTTGAAATTTGTTATTTTTAACATTTTTCATGGTGACACTTTTCATTTTAGACATTTAGCATTGTGACATTTGTCATTTGACATCTTTGACATTTGCCATCTTGAAATTTGTCAGTTTTGACATTAAGCATTGTGACATTTGTCATTTGACATCTTGGACATTTGCCATCTTGAAATTTGTCATTTTTGACATTTTTTATCGTGACACTTATCATTTTTGACATTTAGCATTGTGACATTTGTCAGTTTTGACATCTTTGACATTTGCCATCTTGAAATTTGTTATTTTTGACATTTTTCATGGTGACACTTTTTATTTTTGACATTTAGCATTGTGACATTTGTCATTTGAGATCTTTGACATTTGCCATCTTGAAATTTGTCATTTTTGACATTTTTCATGGTGAGACTTTTCATTTTTGACATTTAGCATTGTGACATTTGTCATTTGACATCTTGGACATTTGCATCTTGAAGTTTGTCATTTTTGACATTTTTCATGGTGACACTTATCATTTTTGACATTTAGCATTGTGACATTTGTCAGTTTTGACATTTGCCATCTTGAAATTTGTCATTTTGGACATTTTTCATGGTGACACTTTTCATTTTTGACATTTAGCATTGTGACATTTGTCATTTGACATCTTTGACATTTGCCATCTTGAAATTTGTTATTTTTGACATTTTTCATGGTGACACTTTTCATTTTTGATATTTAGCATTGTGACATTTGTCATTTGACATCTTTGACATTTGCCATCTTAAAATTTGTCATTTTTGACATTTTTCATGGTGACACTTTTCATTTTTGACATTTAGCATTGTGACATTTGTCATTTGACATCTTTGACATTTGCCATCTTGAAATTTGTCATTTTTGACATTTTTTATGGTGACACTTTTCATTTTTGACATTTAGCATTGTGACATTTGTCATTTGACATCTTTGACATTTGCCATCTTGAAATTTGTCATTTTTGACATTTAGCATTGTGACATTTGTCATTTGACATCTTTGATATTTGCCATCTTGAAATTTGTCATTTTTGAAATTTTTCTTGGTGACACTTTTCATTTTTGACATTTAGCATTGTGACATTTGTCATTTGACATCTTAGACATTTGCCATCTTGAAATTTGTCATTTTTGACATTTTTCATGGTGACACTTTTCATTTTTGACATTTAGCATTGTGACATTTGTCATATTCGACATCTTTGACATTTGCCATTTTTAAATTTGTCATTTTTGACATTTTTCATGGTGACACTTTTCATTTTTGACATTTAGCATTGTGACAATTGTCATTTGACATCTTTGACATTTGCCATCTTGAAATTTGTCATTATTGACATTTTTCATGGAGACACTTTTTATTTTTGACATTTAGCATTGTGACATTTGTCATTTGACATCTTTGACATTTGCCATCTTGAAATTTGTCATTTTTGACATTTTTCATGGTGACACTTTTCATTTTTGACATTTAGCATTGTGACATTTGTCATTTGACATCTTTGACATTTGCCATCTTGAAATTTGTCATTTTTGACATTTTTCACGGTGACACTTTTCATTTTTGACATTTAGCATTGTGACATTTGTCATTTGACATCTTAGACATTTGCCATCTTGAAATTTGTCATTTTTGACACTTTTCATTTTTGACATTTAGCATTGTGACATTTGTCATTTGACATCTTTGACATTTGCCATCTTGAAATTTGTCATTTTTGACATTTTTCATGGTGACACTTTTCATTTTTGACATTTAACATTGTGACAGTTGTCATTTGACATCTTTGACATTTGCCATCTTGAAATTTGTCATTTTTGACATTTTTCATGGTGACACTTTTCATTTTTGACATTTAGCATTGTGACATTTGTCATTTGCCATCTTGAAATTAGTCATTTTTGACATTTTTCATGGTGACACTTTTCATTTTTGACATTTAGCATTGTGACATTTGTCATTTGACATCTTTGACATTTGCCATCTTGAAATTTGTCATTTTTGACATTTAGCATTGTGACATTTGTCATTTGACATCTTTGATATTTGCCATCTTGAAATTTGTCATTTTTGACATTTTTCATGGTGACACTTTTCATTTTTGACATTTAGCATTGTGACATTTGTCATTTGACATCTTTGACATTTGCCATCTTGAAATTTGTCATTTTTGACATTTTTCATGGTGACACTTTTCATTTTTGACATTTAGCATTGTGACATTTGTCATATTCGACATCTTTAACATTTGCCATCTTGAAATTTGTCATTTTTCACATTTAGCATTGTGACATTTTTCATTTGACATCTTGGACATTTGCCATCTTGAAATTTGTCATTTTTGACATTTTTCATGGTGACACTTATCATTTTTGACATTTAGCATTGTGACATTTGCCATCTTGAAATTTGTCATTTTTGACATTTTTCATGGTGACACTTTTCATTTTTGACATTTAGCATTGTGACATTTGTCATTTGACATCTTTGACATTTGCCATCTTGAAATTTGTCATTTTTGACATTTAGCATTGTGACATTTGTCATTTGACATCTTTGAGATTTGCCATCTTGAAATTTGTTATTTTTGACATTTTTCATGGTGACACTTTTCATTTTTGACATTTAGCATTGTGACATTTGTCATTTGACATCTTTGACATTTGCCATCTTGAAATTTGTCATTTTTGACATTTTTCATGGTGACACTTTTTATTTTTGACATTTAGCATTGTGACATTTGTCATTTGACATCTTTGACATTTGCCATCTTGAAATTTGTCATTTTTGACATTTAGCATTGTGACATTTGTCATTTGACATCTTTGACATTTGCCATCTTGAAATTTCTCATTTTTGACATTTTTCACGGTGACACTTTTTATTTTTGACATTTAGCATTGTGACATTTGTAATTTGACATCTTTGATATTTGCCATCTTGAAATTTGTCATTTTTGACATTTTTCATGGTGACACTTTTCATTTTTGACATTTAGCATTGTGACAGTTGTCATTTGACATCTTTGACATTTGCCATCTTGAAATTTGTCAGTTTTGACATTTAGCATTGTGACATTTGTCATTTGACATCTTGGACATTTGCCATCTTGAAATTTGTTATTTTTGACATTTTTCATGGTGACACTTTTCATTTTTGACATTTAGCATTGTGACATTTGTCATTTGACATCTTTGACATTTGCCATCTTGAAATTTGTCATTTTTGACATTTTTCATGGTGACACTTTTTATTTTTGACATTTAGCATTGTGACATTTGTCATTTGACATCTTTGACATTTGCCATCTTGAAATTTGTCATTTTTGACATTTAGCATTGTGACATTTGTCATTTGACATCTTTGACATTTGCCATCTTGAAATTTGTCATTTTTGACATTTTTCATGGTGACACTTTTTATTTTTGACATTTAGCATTGTGACATTTGTCATTTGACATCTTTGATATTTGCCATCTTGAAATTTGTCATTTTTAACATTTTTCATGGTGACACTTTTCATTTTTGACATTTAGCATTGTGACATTTGTCATTTGACATCTTTGACATTTGCCATCTTGAAATTTGTCAGTTTTGACATTTAGCATTGTGACATTTGTCATTTGACATCTTGGACATTTGCCATCTTGAAATTTGTCATTTTTGACATTTTTCATGGTGACACTTATCATTTTTGACATTTAGCATTGTGACATTTGTCAGTTTTGACATCTTTGACATTTGCCATCTTGAAATTTGTTATTTTTGACATTTTTCATGGTGACACTTTTTATTTTTGACATTTAGCATTGTGACAGTTGTCATTTGACATCTTTGACATTTGCCATCTTGAAATTTGTCAGTTTTGACATTTAGCATTGTGACATTTGTCATTTGACATCTTGGACATTTGCCATCTTGAAATTTGTTATTTTTGACATTTTTCATGGTGACACTTTTCATTTTTGACATTTAGCATTGTGACATTTGTCATTTGACATCTTTGACATTTGCCATCTTGAAATTTGTCATTTTTGACATTTTTCATGGTGACACTTTTTATTTTTGACATTTAGCATTGTGACATTTGTCATGTGACATCTTTGACATTTGCCATCTTAAAATTTGTCATTTTTGACATTTAGCATTGTGACATTTGTCATTTGACATCTTGGACATTTGCATCTTGAAATTTGTCATTTTTGACATTTTTCATGGTGACACTTATCATTTTTGACATTTAGCATTGTGACATTTGTCAGTTTTGACATTTGCCATCTTGAAATTTGTCATTTTGGACATTTTTCATGGTGACACTTTTCATTTTTGACATTTAGCATTGTGACATTTGTCATTTGACATCTTTGACATTTGCCATCTTGAAATTTGTTATTTTTGACATTTTTCATGGTGACACTTTTCATTTTTGATATTTAGCATTGTGACATTTGTCATTTGACATCTTTGACATTTGCCATCTTGAAATTTGTCATTTTTGACATTTTTTATGGTGACACTTTTCATTTTTGACATTTAGCATTGTGACATTTGTCATTTGACATCTTTGACATTTGCCATCTTGAAACTTGTCATTTTTGACATTTAGCATTGTGACATTTGTCATTTGACATCTTTGATATTTGCCATCTTGAAATTTGTCATTTTTGAAATTTTTCTTGGTGACACTTTTCATTTTTGACATTTAGCATTGTGACATTTGTCATTTGACATCTTTGACATTTGCCATCTTGAAATTTGTCATTTTTGACATTTTTCATGGTGACACTTTTCATTTTTGACATTTAGCATTGTGACATTTGTCATATTCAACATCTTTGACATTTGCCATCTTTAAATTTGTCATTTTTGACATTTTTTATGGTGACACTTTTCATTTTTGACATTAAGCATTGTGACAATTGTCATTTGACATCTTTGACATTTGCCATCTTGAAATTTGTCATTATTGACATTTTTCATGGAGACACTTTTTATTTTTGACATTTAGCATTGTGACATTTGTCATTTGACATCTTTGACATTTGCCATCTTGAAATTTGTCATTTTTGACATTTTTCATGGTGACACTTTTCATGGTGACACTTTTCATTTTTGACATTTAGCATTGTGACATTTGTCATTTGACATCTTTGACATTTGCCAACTTGAAATTTGTCATTTTTGACATTTTTCACGGTGACACTTTTTATTTTTGACATTTAGCATTGTGACATTTGTCATTTGACATCGTAGACATTTGCCATCTTGAAATTTGTCATTTTTGACACTTTTCATTTTTGACATTTAGCATTGTGACATTTGTCATTTGACATCTTTGACATTTGCCATCTTGAAATTTGTCATTTTTGACATTTTTCATGGTGACACTTTTCATTTTTGACATTTAGCATTGTGACATTTGTCATTTGACATTTTGGACATTTGCCATCTTGAAATTTGTCATTTTTGACATTTTTTATGGTGACACTTATTATTTTTGACATTTAGCATTGTGACATTTGTCAGTTTTGACATTTGCCATCTTGAAATTTGTCATTTTTGACATTTTTCATGGTGACACTTTTCATTTTTGACATTGAGCATTGTGACATTTGTCATTTGACATCTTTAACATTTTTGACATTTTTCATGGTGACACTTTTCATTTTTGACATTTAGCATTGTGACATATGTCATTTGACATCTTTGACATTTGCCATCTTAAAATTTGTCATTTTTGACATTTTTCATGGTGACACTTTTCATTTTTGACATTTAGCATTGTGACATTTGTCATTTGACATCTTTGACATTTGCCATCTTGAAATTTGTCATTTTTGACATTTTTTATGGTGACACTTTTTATTTTTGACATTTAGCATTGTGACATTTGTCATTTGACATCTTTGACATTTGCCATTTTGAAATTTTTCATTTTTGACACTTTTCATTTTTGCCATTTAGCATTGTGACATATGTCATTTGACATCTTTGACATTTGCCATCTTGAAATTTGTCATTTTTGACATTTTTTATGGTGACACTTTTCATTTTTGACATTTAGCATTGTGACATTTGTCATTTGACATCTTTGACATTTGTCATCTTGAAATTTGTCATTTGTCATCTTGAAATTTGTCATTTTTGACATTTTTTATGGTGACACTTATCATTTTTGACATTTAGCATTGTGACATTAGTCATTTGACATCTTTGACATTTGCGATCTTGAAATTTGTTATTTTTGACATTTTTTATGGTGACACTTTTCATTTTTGACATTTAGCATTGTGACATTTCTCATTTGACATCTTTGACATTTGCCATCTTGAAATTTGTCATTTTTGACATTTTTCATGGTGACACTTTTCATTTTTGACATTTAGCATTGTGACATTTGTCATTTGACATCTTTGACATTTGCCATCTTGAAATTTGTCATTTTTGACATTTAGCATTGTGACATTCGTCATTTGACATCTTGGACATTTGCCATCTTGAAATTTGTCATTTTTGACATTTTTCATGGTGACACTTATCATTTTTGACATTTAGCATTGTGACATTTGTCAGTTCTGACATTTGCCATCTTGAAATTTGTCATTTTTGACATTTTTCAGGGTGACCCTTTTCATTTTTGACATTTAGCATGGTGACATTTGTCATTTGACATCTTTGACATTTGCCATCTTGAAATTTGTTATTTTTGACATTTTTCATGGTGACACTTTTCATTTTTGACATTTAGCATTGTGACATTTGTTATTTGACATCTTTGACATTTGCCATCTTGAAATTTGTCATTTTTGACATTTTTCATGGTGACACTTTTCATTTTTGACATTTAGCATTGTGACATTTGTCATTTGACATCTTTGACATTTGCCATCTTGAAATTTGTTATTTTTGACATTTTTCATGGTGACACTTTTCATGTTTGACATTTAGCATTGTGACATTTGTCATTTGACATCTTTGACATTTGCCATCTTGAAATTTGTCATTTTTGACATTTTTCATGGTGACACTTTTCATTTTTGACATTTAGCATTGTGACATTTGTCATTTGACATTTTTGACATTTGCCATCTTGAAATTTGTCATTTTTGACATTTAGCATTGTGACATTTGTCAGTTTTGACATTTGCCATCTTGAAATTTGTCATTTTTGACATTTTTCACGGTGACACTTTTCATTTTTGACATTTAGCATTGTGACATTTGTCATTTGACATCTTAGAAATTTGCCATCTTGAAATTTTTCATTTTTGACACTTTTCATTTTTGACATTTAGCATTGTGACATATGTCATTTGACATCTTTGACATTTGCCATCTTGAAATTTGTCATTTTTGACATTTTTCATGGTGACACTTTTCATTTTTGACATTTAGCATTGTGACATTTGTCATTTGACATCTTTGACATTTGCCATCTTGAAATTTGTCATTTTTGACATTTTTCATGGTGACACTTTTCATTTTTGACATTTAGCATTGTGACATTTGTCATTTGACATCTTTGACATTTGCCATCTTGAAATTTGTTATTTTTGACATTTTTCATGGTGACACTTTTCATTTTTGACATTTAGCATTGTGACATTTGTCATTTGACATCTTTGACATTTGCCATCTTGAAATTTGTCATTTTTGACATTTTTCATGGTGACACTTTTCATTTTTGACATTTAGCATTGTGACATTTGTCATTTGACATCTTTGACATTTGCCATCTTGAAATTTGTCATTTTTGACATTTAGCATTGTGACATTCGTCATTTGACATCTTTGACATTTGCCATCTTGAAATTTGTCATTTTTGACATTTTTCATGGTGACACTTATCATTTTTGACATTTAGCATTGTGACATTTGTCATTTGACATCTTTGACATTTGCCATCTTGAAATTTGTTATTTTTGACATTTTTCATGGTGACACTTTTCATTTTTGACATTAAGCATTGTGACATTTGTTATTTGACATCTTTGACATTTGCCATCTTGAAGTTTGTCATTTTTGACATTTTATGGTGACACTTTTCATTTTTGACATTTAGCATTGTGACATTTGTCATTTGACATCTTTGACATTTGCCATCTTAAAATTTGTTATTTTTGACATTTTTCATGGTGACACTTTTCATTTTTGACATTTAGCATTGTGACATTTGTCATTTGACATTTTTGACATTTGCCATCTTGAAATTTGTCATTTTTGACATTTAGCATTGTGACATTTGTCATTTGACATCTTTGATATTTGCCATCTTGAAATTTGTCAATTTTGACATTTTTCATGGTGACACTTTTCATTTTTGACATTTAGCATTGTGACATTTGTCATTTGACATCTTTGACATTTGTCATCGTGAAATTTGTCATTTTTGACATTTTTCATGGGGACACTTTTTATTTTTGACATTTAGCATTGTGACATTTGTCATTTGACATCTTTGACATTTGCCATCTTGAAATTTGTCATTTTTGACATTTAGCATTGTGACATTTGTCATTTGACAACTTGGACATTTGCCATCTTGAAATTTGTCATTTTTGACATTTTTCATGGTGACACTTATCATTTTTGACATTTAGCATTGTGACATTTGTCATTTGACATCTTTGATATTTGGCATCTTGAAATTTGTCATTTTTGGCATTTTTCATGGTGACACTTTTCATTATTGACATTTAGCATTGTGACATTTGTCATTTGACATCTTTGACATTTGCCATCTTAAAATTTGTCATTTTTGACATTTTTCATGGTGACACTTTTCATTTTTGACATTTAGCATTGTGACATTTGTCATTTGACATCTTTGACATTTGCCATCTTGAAATTTGTCATTTTTAACATTTAGCATTGTGACATTTGTCATTTGACATCTTGGACATTTGCCATTTTGAAATTTGTCATTTTTGACATTTTTCATGGTGACACTTATCATTTTTGACATTTAGCATTGTGACATTTGTGCTTTGACATCTTTGACATTTGCTATCTTGAAATTTGTCATTTTTGACATTTAGCATTGTGACATTTGTCATTTGACATCTTTGACATTTGCCATCTTGAAATTTGTTATTTTTGACATTTTTCATGGTGACACTTTTCATTTTTGACATTTAGCATTGTGACATTTGTCATTTGACATCTTTGACATTTGCCATCTTGAAATTTGTCATTTTTAACATTTTTTATGGTGACACTTTTCATTTTTGACATTTAGCATTGTGACATTTGTCATTTGACATCTTTGACATTTGCCATCTTAAAATTTGTCATTTTTGACATTTAGCATTGTGACATTTGTCATTTGACATCTTGGACATTTGCCATCTTGAAATTTGTCATTTTTGACATTTTTCATGGTGACACTTATCATTTTTGACATTTAGCATTGTGACATTTGTCAGTTTTGACATTTGCCATCTTGAAATTTGTCATTTTTGTCATTTTTCATGGTGACACTTTTCATTTTTGACATTTAGCATTGTGACATTTGTCATTTGACATCTTTGACATTTGCCATCTTGAAATTTGTCATTATTGACATTTTTTATGGGGACACTTTTCATTTTTGACATTTAGCATTGTGACATTTGTCATTTGACATCTTTGACATTTGCCATCTTGAAATTTGTCATTTTTGACATTTTTCATGGTGACAATTTTCATTTTTGACATTTAGCATTGTGACATTTGTCATTTGACATCTTAGACATTTGCCATCTTGAAATTTGTCATTTTTGACACTTTTCATTTTTGACATTTAGCATGGTGACATTTGTCATTTGACATCTTTGACATTTGCCATCTTGAAATTTGTTATTTTTGACATTTTTCATGGTGACACTTTTCATTTTTGACATTTAGCATTGTGACATTTGTTATTTGACATCTTTGACATTTGCCATCTTGAAATTTGTCATTTTTGACATTTTTCATGGTGACACTTTTCATTTTTGACATTTAGCATTGTGACATTTGTCATTTGACATCTTTGACATTTGCCATCTTGAAATTTGTTATTTTTGACATTTTTCATGGTGACACTTTTCATGTTTGACATTTAGCATTGTGACATTTGTCATTTGACATCTTTGACATTTGCCATCTTGAAATTTGTCATTTTTGACATTTTTCATGGTGACACTTTTCATTTTTGACATTTAGCATTGTGACATTTGTCATTTGACATTTTTGACATTTGCCATCTTGAAATTTGTCATTTTTGACATTTACCATTGTGACATTTGTCAGTTTTGACATTTGCCATCTTAAAATTTGTCATTTTTGACATTTTTCACGGTGACACTTTTCATTTTTGACATTTAGCATTGTGACATTTGTCATTTGACAACTTAGAAATTTGCCATCTTGAAATTTTTCTTTTTTGACACTTTTCTTTTTTGACATTTAGCATTGTGACATATGTCATTTGACATCTTTGACATTTGCCATCTTGAAATTTGTCATTTTTGACATTTTTCATGGTGACACTTTTCATTTTTGACATTTAGCATTGTGACATTTGTTATTTGACATCTTTGACATTTGCCATCTTGAAATTTGTCATTTTTGACCTTTTTCATGGTGACACTTTTCATTTTTGACATTTAGCATTGTGACATTTGTCATTTGACATCTTTGACATTTGCCATCTTGAAATTTGTTATTTTTGACATTTTTCATGGTGACACTTTTCATTTTTGACATTTAGCATTGTGACATTTGTCATTTGACATCTTTGACATTTGCCATCTTGAAATTTGTCATTTTTGACATTTTTCATGGTGACACTTTTCATTTTTGACATTTAGCATTGTGACATTTGTCATTTGACATCTTTGACATTTGCCATCTTGAAATTTGTCATTTTTGACATTTAGCATTGTGACATTCGTCATTTGACATGTTGGACATTTGCCATCTTGAAATTTGTCATTTTTGACATTTTTCATGGTGACACTTATCATTTTTAACATTTAGCATTGTGACATTTGTCATTTGACATCTTTGACATTTGCCATCTTGAAATTTGTTATTTTTGACATTTTTCATGGTAACACTTTTCATTTTTGACATTTAGCATTGTGACATTTGTTATTTGACATCTTTGACATTTGCCATCTTGAAGTTTGTCATTTTTGACATTTTTCATAGTGACACTTTTTATTTTTGACATTTAGCATTGTGACATTTGTCATTTGACATCTTTGACATTTGCCATCTTTAAATTTGTTATTTTTGACATTTTTCATGGTGACACTTTTCATTTTTGACATTTAGCATTGTGACATTTGTCATTTGACATCTTTGACATTTGCCATCTTGAAATTTGTCATTTTTGACATTTTTTATGGTGACACTTTTCATTTTTGACATTTAGCATTGTGACATTTGTCATTTGACATTTTTGACATTTGCCATTTTGAAATTTGTCATTTTTGACATTTAGCATTGTGACATTTGTCATTTGACATCTTTGACATTTGTCATCGTGAAATTTGTCATTTTTGACATTTTTCATGGTGACACTTTTCATTTTTGACATTTAGCATTGTGACATTTGTCATTTGACATCTTTGACATTTGCCATCTTGAAATTTGTAATTTTTGACATTTAGCATTGTGACATTTGTCATTTGACAACTTGGACATTTGCCATCTTGAAATGTGTCATTTTTGACATTTTTCATGGTGACACTTATCATTTTTGACATTTAGCATTGTGACATTTGTCATTTGACATCTTTGATATTTGCCATCTTGAAATTTGTCATTTTTGACATTTTTCATGGTGACACTTTTCATTTTTGACATTTAGCATTGTGACATTTGTCATTTGACATCTTTGACATTTGCCATCTTGAAATTTGTCATTTTTGACATTTTTCATGGTGACACTTTTCATTTTTGACATTTAGCATTGTGACATTTGTCATTTGACATCTTTGACATTTGCCATCTTGAAATTTGTCATTTTGGACATTTAGCATTGTGACATTTGTCATTTGACATCTTGGACATTTGCCATCTTGAAATTTGTCATTTTTGACATTTTTCATGGTGACACTTATCATTTTTGACATTTAGCATTGTGACATTTGTCCATTGACATCTTTGACATTTGCTATCTTGAAATTTGTCATTTTTGACATTTAGCATTGTGACATTTGTCATTTGACATCTTTGACATTTGCCATCTTGAAATTTGTTATTTTTGACATTTTTTATGGTGACACTTTTCATTTTTGACATTTAGCATTGTGACATTTGTCATTTGACATCTTTGCCATTTGCCATCTTGAAATTTGTCATTTTTGACATTTTTCATGGTGACACTTTTCATTTTTGACATTTAGCATTGTGACATTTGTCATTTGACATCTTTGACATTTGCCATCTTGAAATTTGTCATTTTGGACATTTAGCATTGTGATATTTGTCATTTGACATCTTGGACATTTGCCATCTTGAAATTTGTCATTTTTGACATTTTTCATCGTGACACTTATCATTTTTGACATTTAGCATTGTGACATTTGTCCATTGACATCTTTGACATTTGCTATCTTGAAATTTGTCATTTTGGACATTTAGCATTGTGACATTTGTCATTTGACATCTTGGACATTTGCCATCTTGAAATTTGTCATTTTTGACATTTTTCATGGTGACACTTATCATTTTTGACATTTAGCATTGTGACATTTGTCCATTGACATCTTTGACATTTGCTATCTTGAAATTTGTCATTTTTGACATTTAGCATTGTGACATTTGTCATTTGACATCTTGGACATTTGCCATCTTGAAATTTGTCATTTTTGACATTTTTCATGGTGACACTTATCATTTTTGACATTTAGCATTGTGACATTTGTCCATTGACATCTTTGACATTTGCTATCTTGAAATTTGTCATTTTTGACATTTAGCATTGTGACATTTGTCATTTGACATCTTTGACATTTGCCATCTTGAAATTTGTTATTTTTGCCATTTTTTATGGTGACACTTTTCATTTTTGACATTTAGCATTGTGACATTTGTCATTTGACATCTTTGACATTTGCCATCTTGAAATTTGTCATTTTTGACATTTAGCATTGTGACATTTGTCATTTGACATCTTGGACATTTGCCATCTTGAAATTTGTCATTTTTAACATTTTTAATGGTGACACTTATCATTTTTGACATTTAGCATTGTGACATTTGCCATCTTGAAATTTGTCATTGTTGAGATTTTTCATGGTGACACTTTCCATTTTTGACATTTAGCATTGTGACATTTGTCATTTGACATCTTTGACATTTGCCATCTTGAAATTTGTCATTATTGACATTTTTTATGGGGACACTTTTCATTTTTGACATTTAGCATTGTGACATTTGTCATTTGACATCTTTGACATTTGCCATCTTGAAATTTGTCATTTTTGACATTTTTCATGGTGACAATTTTCATTTTTGACATTTAGCATTGTGACATTTGTCATTTGACATCTTTGACATTTGCCATCTTGAAATTTGTCATTTTTGACATTTTTCACGGTGACACTTTTCATTTTTGACATTTAGCATTGTGACATTTCTCATTTGACATCTTAGAAATTTGCCATCTTGAAATTTTTCATTTTTGACACTTTTCATTTTTGACATTTAGCATTGTGACATTTGTCATTTGACATCTTTGACATTTGCCATTTTGAAATTTGTCATTTTTGACATTTTTCATGGTGACACTTTTCATTTTTGACATTTAGCATTGTGACATTTGTCAGTTTTGACATTTGCCATCTTGAAATTTGTCATTTTTGACATTTTTCATGGTGACACTTTTCATTTTTGACATTTAGCATTGTGACATTTGTCATTTGACATCTTTGACATTTGCCATCTTGAAATTTGTCATTTTTGACATTTTTCATGGTGACACTTTTCATTTTTGACATTTAGCATTGTGACATTTGTCATTTGACATCTTTGACATTTGCCATCTTGAAATTTGTCATTTTTGACATTTTTCATGGTGACACTTATCATTTTTGACATTTAGCATTGTGACATTTGTCCATTGACATCTTTGACATTTGCTATCTTGAAATTTGTCATTTTTGACATTTAGCATTGTGACATTTGTCATTTGACATCTTGGACATTTGCCATCTTGAAATTTGTCATTTTTGACATTTTTCATGGTGACACTTATCATTTTTGACATTTAGCATTGTGACATTTGTCCATTGACATCTTTGACATTTGCTATCTTGAAATTTGTCATTTTTGACATTTAGCATTGTGACATTTGTCATTTGACATCTTTGACATTTGCCATCTTGAAATTTGTTATTTTTGCCATTTTTTATGGTGACACTTTTCATTTTTGACATTTAGCATTGTGACATTTGTCATTTGACATCTTTGACATTTGCCATCTTGAAATTTGTCATTTTTGACATTTAGCATTGTGACATTTGTCATTTGACATCTTGGACATTTGCCATCTTGAAATTTGTCATTTTTGACATTTTTAATGGTGACACTTATCATTTTTGACATTTAGCATTGTGACATTTGTCAGTTTTGACATTTGCCATCTTGAAATTTGTCATTGTTGAGATTTTTCATGGTGACACTTTCCATTTTTGACATTTAGCATTGTGACATTTGTCATTTGACATCTTTGACATTTGCCATCTTGAAATTTGTCATTATTGACATTTTTTATGGGGACACTTTTCATTTTTGACATTTAGCATTGTGACATTTGTCATTTGACATCTTTGACATTTGCCATCTTGAAATTTGTCATTTTTGACATTTTTCATGGTGACAATTTTCATTTTTGACATTTAGCATTGTGACATTTGTCATTTGACATCTTTGACATTTGCCATCTTGAAATTTGTCATTTTTGACATTTTTCACGGTGACACTTTTCATTTTTGACATTTAGCATTATGACATTTCTCATTTGACATCTTAGAAATTTGCCATCTTGAAATTTTTCATTTTTGACACTTTTCATTTTTGATTTAGCATTGTGACATTTGTCATTTGACATCTTTGACATTTGCCATTTTGAAATTTGTCATTTTTGACATTTTTCATGGTGACACTTTTCATTTTTGACATTTAGCATTGTGACATTTGTCAGTTTTGACATTTGCCATCTTGAAATTTGTCATTTTTGACATTTTTCATGGTGACACTTTTCATTTTTGACATTTAGCATTGTGACATTTGTCATTTGACATCTTTGACATTTGCCATCTTGAAATTTGTCATTTTTGACATTTTTCATGGTGACACTTTTCATTTTTGACATTTAGCATTGTGACATTTGTCATTTGACATCTTTGACATTTGCCATCTTGAAATTTGTCATTTTTGACATTTTTCATGGTGACACTTTTCATTTTTGACATTTAGCCTTGTGACATTTGTCATTTGACATCTTTGACATTTGCCATCTTGAAATTTATCATTTTTGACATTTTTCATTGTGACACTTTTCATTTTTGACATTTAGCATTGTGACATTTGTCATTTGACATCTTTGACATTTGCCATCTTGAAATTTGTTATTTTTGACATTTTTCATGGTGACACTTTTCATTTTTGACATTTAGCATTGTGACATTTGTAATTTGACATCTTTGACATTTGCCATCTTGAAATTTGTCATTTTTGACATTTTTCATGGTGACACTTTTTATTTTTGACATTTAGCATTGTGACATTTGTCATTTGACATCTTTAACATTTGCCATCTTGAAATTTGTCATTTTTGACATTTAGCATTGTGACATTTGTCATTTAACATCTTGGACATTTGCCATGTCAAATGACAAATGTCACAATGCTAAATGTCAAAAATGAAAAGTGTCACCATAAAAAATGTCAAAAATAACAAATTTCAAGATGGCAAATGTCAAAGATGTCAAATGACAAATGTCACAATGCTAAATGTCAAAAATGAAAAGTGTCACCATAAAATATGTCAAAAATGACAAATTTCAAGATGGCAAATGTCAAAACTGACAAATGTCACAATGCTAAATGTCAAAAATGATAAGTGTCACCATGAAAAATGTCAAAAATGACAAATTTCAAGATGGCAAATGTCAAAGATGTCAAATGACAAATGTCACAATGCTAAATGTCAAAAATGGAAAGTGTCAAAAATGACAAATTTCAAGATGGCAAATGTCTAAGATGTCAAATGACAAATGTCACAATGCTAAATGTCAAAAATGAAAAGTGACACCGTGAAAAATGTCAAAAATGACAAATTTCAAGATGGCAAATGTCAAAGATGTCAAATGACAAATGTCACAATGCTAAATGTCAAAAATGAAAAGTGTCACCATGAAAAATGTCAAAAATGACAAATTTCAAGATGGCAAATATCAAAGATGTCAAATGTCATATGTCACAATGCTAAATGTCAAAAATGAAAAGTGTCCCCATGAAAAATGTCAATAATGACAAATTTCAAGATGGCAAATGTCAAAGATGTCAAATGACAAATGTCACAATGCTAAATGTCAAAAATGAAAAGTGTCACCATGAAAAATGTCAAAAATCACAAATTTCAAGATGGCAAATGTCAAAGATGTCGAATATGACAAATGTCACAATGCTTAATGTCAAAAATGAAAAGTGTCACCATGAAAAATGTCAAAAATGACAAATTTCAAGATGGCAAATGTCAAAGATGTTAAATGACAAATGTCACAATGCTAAATGTCAAAAATGAAAAGTGTCACCATGAAAAATGTCAAAAATGACAAATTTCAAGATGGCAAATATCAAAGATGTCAAATGACAAATGTCACAATGCTAAATGTCAAAAATGACAAATTTCAAGATGGCAAATGTCAAAGATGTCAAATGACAAATGTCACAATGCTAAATGTCAAAAATGAATAGTGTCACCATGAAAAATGTCAAAAATCACAAATTTCAAGATGGCAAATGTCAAAGATGTCGAATATGACAAATGTCACAATGCTAAATGTCAAAAATGAAAAGTGTCACCATAAAAAATGTAAAAAATGACAAATTTCAAGATGGCAAATATCAAAGATGTCAAATGACAAATGTCACAATGCACAATGTCAAAAATGACAAATTTCAAGATGGCAAATGTTAAAAATGTCAAATGACAAATGTCACAATGCTAAATGTCAAAAACGAAAAGTGTCACCATGAAAAATGTCAAAAATGACAAATTTCAAGATGGCAAATGTCAAAGATGTCAAATGACAAATGTCACAATGCTAAATGTCAAAAATAAAAAGTGTCACCATGAAAAATGTCAAAAATAACAAATTTCAAGATGGCAAATGGCAAATGTCAAAGATGTCAAATGACAAATGTCACAATGCTAAATGTCAAAAATGAAAAGTGTCACCATGAAAAATGTCAAAAATGACAAATTTCAAGATGGCAAATGTCAAAGATGTCAAATAATAAATGTCACAATGCTAAATGTCAAAAATGAAAAGTGTCACCATGAAAAATGTCAAAAATAACAAATTTCAAGATGGCAAATGGCAAATGTCAAAGATGTCAAATGACAAATGTCACAATGCTAAATGTCAAAAATGAAAAGTGTCACCATGAAAAATGTCAAAAATGACAAATTTCAAGATGGCAAATGTCAAAGATGTCAAATGACAAATGTCACAATGCTAAATGTCAAAAATGAAAAGTGTCACCATGAAAAATGTCAAAAATGACAAATTTCAAGTTGGCAAATGTCAAAGATGTCAAATGACATATGTCACAATGCTAAATGTCAAAAATTAAAAGTGTCAAAAATGATAAATTTCAAGATGGCAAATGTCAAAGATGTCAAATGACAAATGTCACAATGCTAAATGTCAAAAATGAAAAGTGTTACCATGAAAAATGTCAAAAATAACAAATTTCAAGATGGCAAATGTCAAAGATGTCAAATGACCAATGTCACAATGCTAAATGTCAAAAATGAAAAGTGTCACCATGAAAAATGTCAAAAATGACAAATTTCAAGATGGCAAATGTCAAAACTGACAAATGTCACAATGCTAAATGTCAAAAATGATAAGTGTCACTATGAAAAATGTCAAAAATGACCAATTTCAAGATGGCAAATGTCCAAGATGTCAAATGACGAATGTCACAATGCTAAATGTCAAAAATGACAAATTTCAAGATGGCAAATGTCAAAGATGTCAAATGACAAATGTTACAATGCTAAATGTCAAAAATGAAAAGTGTCAACATGAAAAATGTCAAAAATGACAAATTTCAAGATGGCAAATGTCAAAGATGTCAAATGACAAATGTCACAATGCTAAATGTCAAAAATGAAAAGTGTCACCATAAACAATGTCAAAAATGACAAATTTCAAGATGGCAAATGTCAAAGATGTCAAATGACAAATGTCACAATGCTAAATGTCAAAAATGAAAAGTGTCACCATGAAAAATGTCAAAAATAACAAATTTCAAGATGGCAAATGTCAAAGATGTCAAATGACAAATGTCACAATGCTAAATGTCAAAAATGAAAAGTGTCACCATAAAATATGTCAAAAATGACAAATTTCAAGATAGCAAATGTCAAAACTGACAAATGTCACAATGCTAAATGTCAAAAATGATAAGTGTCACCATGAAAAATGTCAAAAATGACAAATTTCAAGATGGCAAATGTCAAAGATGTCAAATGACAAATGTCACAATGCTATATGTCAAAAATGGAAAGTGTCAAAAATGACAAATTTCAAGATGGCAAATGTCTAAGATGTCAAATGACAAATGTCACAATGCTAAATGTCAAAAATGAAAAGTGACACCGTGAAAAATGTCAAAAATGACAAATTTCAAGATGGCAAATGTCAAAGATGTCAAATGACAATTGTCACAATGCTAAATGTCAAAAATGAAAAGTGTCACCATGAAAAATGTCAAAAATGACAAATTTCAAGATGGCAAATGTCAAAGATGTCAAATGTCAAATGTCACATTGCTAAATGTCAAAAATGAAAAGTGTCCCCATGAAAAATGTCAATAATGACAAATTTCAAGATGGCAAATGTCAAAGATGTCAAATGACAAATGTCACAATGCTAAATGTCAAAAATGAAAAGTGTCACCATGAAAAATGTCAAAAATCACAAATTTCAAGATGGCAAATGTCAAAGATGTCGAATATGACAAATGTCACAATGCTAAATGTCAAAAATGAAAAGTGTCACCATAACAAATGTCAAAAATGACAAATTTTAAGATGGCAAATGTCAAAGATGTTATATGACAAATGTCACAATGCTAAATGTCAAAAATGAAAAGTGTCACCATGAAAAATGTCAAAAATGACAAATTTCAAGATGGCAAATATCAAAGATGTCAAATGACAAATGTCACAATGCTAAATGTCAAAAATGACAAATTTCAAGATGGCAAATGTCAAAGATGTCAAATGACAAATGTCACAATGCTAAATGTCAAAAATGATAAGTGTCACCATAAAAAATGTCAAAAATGACAAATTTCAAGATGCAAATGTCCAAGATGTCAACTGACAAATGTCACAATGCTAAATGTCAAAAATGACAAATTTCAAGATGGCAAATGTCAAAGATGTCAAATGACAAATGTCACAATGCTAAATGTCAAAAATGAAAAGTGTCACCATAAAATATGTCAAAAATGACAAATTTCAAGATGGCAAATGTCAAAACTGACAAATGTCACAATGCTAAATGTCAAAAATGATAAGTGTCACCATGAAAAATGTCAAAAATGACAAATTTCAAGATGCAAATGTCCAAGATGTCAAATGACAAATGTCACAATGCTAAAGGTCAAAAATGACAAATTTCAAGATGGCAAATGTCAAAGATGTCAAATGACAAATGTCACAATGCTAAATGTCAAAAATGAAAAGTGTCACCATGAAAAATGTCAAAAATGAAAAATTTCAAGATGGCAAATGTCAAAGATGTCAAATGACAAATGTCACAATGCTAAATGTCAAAAATGAAAAGTGTCACCATAAAAAATGTCAAAAATAACAAATTTCAAGATGGCAAATGTCAAAGATGTCGAATATGACAAATGTCACAATGCTAAATGTCAAAAATGAAAAGTGTCACCATGAAAAATGTCAAAAATGACAAATTTCAAGATGGCAAATGTCAAAGATGTCAAATGACAAATGTCACAATGCTAAATGTCAAAAATGAAAAGTGTCACCAAGAAAAATGTCAAAAATGACAAATTTCAAGATGGCAAATATCAAAGATGTCAAATGACAAATGTCACAATGGTAAATGTCAAAAATGACAAATTTCAAGATGGCAAATGTCAAAGATGTCAAATGACAAATGTCACAATGCTAAATGTCAAAAATGAAAAGTGTCACCATGAAAAATGTCAAAAATGATAAATTTCAAGATGGCAAATGTCAAAGATGTCAAATGACAAATGTCACAATGCTAAATGTCAAAAATGAAAAGTGTCACCATGAAAAATGTCAAAAATGACAAATTTCAAGATGGCAAATGTCAAAACTGACAAATGTCACAATGCTAAATGTCAAAAATGATAAGTGTCACCATGAAAAATGTCAAAAATGACAAATTTCAAGATGGCAAATGTCCAAGATGTCAAATGACGAATGTCACAATGCTAAATGTTTAAAATGACAAATTTCAAGATGGCAAATGTCAAAGATGTCAAATGACAAATGTCACAATGCTAAATGTCAAAAATGAAAAGTGTCACCATGAAAAATGTCAAAAATGACAAATTTCAAGATGGCAAATGTCAAAGATGTCAAATGACAAATGTCACAATGCTAAATGTCAAAAATGAAAAGTGTCACCATAAAAAATGTCAAAAATGACAAATTTCAAGATGGCAAATGTCAAAGATGTCAAATGACAAATGTCACAATGCTAAATGTCAAAAATGAAAAGTGTCACCATGAAAAATGTCAAAAATGACAAATTTCAAGTTGGCAAATGTCAAAGATGTCAAATGACATATGTCGCAATGCTAAATGTCAAAAATGAAAAGTGTCAAAAATGAAAAATTTCAAGATGGCAAATGTCAAAGATGTCAAAAATGAAAAGTGTCACTATGAAAAATGTCAAAAATAACAAATTTCAAGATGGCAAATGTCAAAGATGTCGAATATGACAAATGTCACAATGCTAAATGTCAAAAATGAAAAGTGTCACCATGAAAAATGTCAAAAATGACAAATTTCAAGATGGCAAATGTCAAAGATGTCAAATGACAAATGTCACAATGCTAAATGTCAAAAATGAAAAGTGTCACAATGAAAAATATCAAAAATGACAAATTTCAAGATGGCAAATGTCAAAGATGTCAAATGACAAATGTCACAATGCTAAATGTCAAAAATGAAAAGTGTCACCATGAAAAATGTCAAAAATGACAAATTTCAAGATGGCAAAGGTCAAAGATGTCAAATGACAAATGTCACAATGCTAAATGTCAAAAATGAAAAGTGTCACCATGAAAAATGTCAAAAATAACAAATTTCAAGATGGCAAATGTCAAAGATGTCAAATGACAAATGTCACAATGCTAAATGTCAAAAATGAAAAGTGTCACCATAAAATATGTCAAAAATGACAAATTTCAAGATGGCAAATGTCAAAACTGACAAATGTCACAATGCTAAATGTCAAAAATGATAAGTGTCACCATAAAAAATGTCAAAAATGACAAATTTCAAGATGCAAATGTCCAAGATGTCAACTGACAAATGTCACAATGCTAAATGTCAAAAATGACAAATTTCAAGATGGCAAATGTCAAAGATGTCAAATGACAAATGTCACAATGTTAAATGTCAAAAATGAAAAGTGTCACCATAAAATATGTCAAAAATGACAAATTTCAAGATGGCAAATGTCAAAACTGACAAATGTCACAATGCTAAATGTCAAAAATGATAAATGTCACCATGAAAAATGTCAAAAATGACAAATTTCAAGATGCAAATGTCCAAGATGTCAAATGACAAATGTCACAATGCTAAATGTCAAAAATGACAAATTTCAAGATGGCAAATGTCAAAGATGTCAAATGACAAATGTCACAATGCTAAATGTCAAAAATGAAAAGTGTCACCATGAAAAATGTCAAAAATGAAAAATTTCAAGATGGCAACTGTCAAAGATGTCAAATGACAAATGTCACAATGCTAAATGTCAAAAATGAAAAGTGTCACCATAAAAAATGTCAAAAATAACAAATTTCAAGATGGCAAATGTCAAAGATGTCGAATATGACAAATGTCACAATGCTAAATGTCAAAAATGAAAAGTGTCACCATGAAAAATGTCAAAAATGACAAATTTCAAGATGGCAAATGTCAAAGATGTCAAATGACAAATGTCACAATGCTAAATGTCAAAAATGAAAAGTGTCAATAAGAAAAATGTCAAAAATGACAAATTTCAAGATGGCAAATATCAAAGATGTCAAATGACAAATGTCACAATGGTAAATGTCAAAAATGACAAATTTCAAGATGGCAAATGTCAAAGATGTCAAATGACAAATGTCACAATGCTAAATGTCAAAAATGAAAAGTGTCACCATGAAAAATGTCAAAAATGACAAATTTCAAGATGGCAAATGTCAAAGATGTCAAATGACAAATGTCACAATGCTAAATGTCAAAAATGAAAAGTGTCACCATGAAAAATTTCAAAAATGACAAATTTCAAGATGGCAAATGTCAAAGATGTCAAATGACAAATGTCACAATGCTAAATGTCAAAAATGAAAAGTGTCACCATAAAAAATGTCAAAAATAACAAATTTCAAAATGGCAAATGTCAAAGATGTCAAATGACAAATGTCACAATGCTAAATGTCAAAAATGAAAAGTGTCACCATAAAATATGTCAAAAATGACAAATTTCAAGATGGCAAATGTCAAAACTGACAAATGTCACAATGCTAAATGTCAAAAATGATAAGTGTCACCATGAAAAATGTCAAAAATGACAAATTTCAAGATGGCAAATGTCAAAGATGTCAAATGACAAATGTCACAATGCTAAATGTCAAAAATGGAAAGTGTCAAAAATGACAAATTTCAAGATGGCAAATGTCTAAGATGTCAAATGACAAATGTCACAATGCTAAATGTCAAAAATGAAAAGTGACACCGTGAAAAATGTCAAAAATGACAAATTTCAAGATGGCAAATGTCAAAGATGTCAAATGACAAATGTCACAATGCTAAATGTCAAAAATGAAAAGTGTCACCATGAAAAATGTCAAAAATGACAAATTTCAAGATGGCAAATATCAAAGATGTCAAATGTCATATGTCACAATGCTAAATGTCAAAAATGAAAAGTGTCCCCATGAAAAATGTCAATAATGACAAATTTCAAGATGGCAAATGTCAAAGATGTCAAATGACAAATGTCACAATGCTAAATGTCAAAAATGAAAAGTGTCACCATGAAAAATGTCAAAAATCACAAATTTCAAGATGGCAAATGTCAAAGATGTCGAATATGACAAATGTCACAATGCTAAATGTCAAAAATGAAAAGTGTCACCATGAAAAATGTCAAAAATGACAAATTTCAAGATGGCAAATGTCAAAGATGTTAAATGACAAATGTCACAATGCTAAATGTCAAAAATGAAAAGTGTCAGCATGAAAAATGTCAAAAATGACAAATTTCAACATGGCAAATATCAAAGATGTCAAATGACAAATGTCACAATGCTAAATGTCAAAAATGACAAATTTCAAGATGGCAAATGTCAAAGATGTCAAATGACAAATGTCACAATGCTAAATGTCAAAAATGAAAAGTGTCACCATGAAAAATGTCAAAAATCACAAATTTCAAGATGGCAAATGTCAAAGATGTCGAATATGACAAATGTCACAATGCTAAATGTCAAAAATGAAAAGTGTCACCATAAAAAATGTAAAAAATGACAAATTTCAAGATGGCAAATATCAAAGATGTCAAATGACAAATGTCACAATGCACAATGTCAAAAATGACAAATTTCAAGATGGCAAATGTTAAAAATGTCAAATGACAAATGTCACAATGCTAAATGTCAAAAACGAAAAGTGTCACCATGAAAAATGTCAAAAATGACAAATTTCAAGATGGCAAATGTCAAAGATGTCAAATGACAAATGTCACAATGCTAAATGTCAAAAATAAAAAGTGTCACCATGAAAAATGTCAAAAATAACAAATTTCAAGATGGCAAATGGCAAATGTCAAAGATGTCAAATGACAAATGTCACAATGCTAAATGTCAAAAATGAAAAGTGTCACCATGAAAAATGTCAAAAATGACAAATTTCAAGATGGCAAATGTCAAAGATGTCAAATAATAAATGTCACAATGCTAAATGTCAAAAATGAAAAGTGTCACCATGAAAAATGTCAAAAATAACAAATTTCAAGATGGCAAATGGCAAATGTCAAAGATGTCAAATGACAAATGTCACAATGCTAAATGTCAAAAATGAAAAGTGTCACCATGAAAAATGTCAAAAATGACAAATTTCAAGATGGCAAATGTCAAAGATGTCAAATGACAAATGTCACAATGCTAAATGTCAAAAATGAAAAGTGTCACCATGAAAAATGTCAAAAATGACAAATTTCAAGTTGGCAAATGTCAAAGATGTCAAATGACATATGTCACAATGCTAAATGTCAAAAATTAAAAGTGTCAAAAATGAAAAATTTCAAGATGGCAAATGTCAAAGATGTCAAATGACAAATGTCACAATGCTAAATGTCAAAAATGAAAAGTGTTACCATGAAAAATGTCAAAAATAACAAATTTCAAGATGGCAAATGTCAAAGATGTCAAATGACCAATGTCACAATGCTAAATGTCAAAAATGAAAAGTGTCACCATGAAAAATGTCAAAAATGACAAATTTCAAGATGGCAAATGTCAAAACTGACAAATGTCACAATGCTAAATGTCAAAAATGATAAGTGTCACTATGAAAAATGTCAAAAATGACCAATTTCAAGATGGCAAATGTCCAAGATGTCAAATGACGAATGTCACAATGCTAAATGTCAAAAATGACAAATTTCAAGATGGCAAATGTCAAAGATGTCAAATGACAAATGTCACAATGCTAAATGTCAAAAATGAAAAGTGTCAACATGAAAAATGTCAAAAATGACAAATTTCAAGATGGCAAATGTCAAAGATGTCAAATGACAAATGTCACAATGCTAAATGTCAAAAATGAAAAGTGTCACCATAAAAAATGTCAAAAATGACAAATTTCAAGATGGCAAATGTCAAAGATGTCAAATGACAAATGTCACAATGCTAAATGTCAAAAATGAAAAGTGTCACCATGAAAAATGTCAAAAATAACAAATTTCAAGATGGCAAATGTCAAAGATGTCAAATGACAAATGTCACAATGCTAAATGTCAAAAATGAAAAGTGTCACCATAAAATATGTCAAAAATGACAAATTTCAAGATAGCAAATGTCAAAACTGACAAATGTCACAATGCTAAATGTCAAAAATGATAAGTGTCACCATGAAAAATGTCAAAAATGACAAATTTCAAGATGGCAAATGTCAAAGATGTCAAATGACAAATGTCACAATGCTATATGTCAAAAATGGAAAGTGTCAAAAATGACAAATTTCAAGATGGCAAATGTCTAAGATGTCAAATGACAAATGTCACAATGCTAAATGTCAAAAATGAAAAGTGACACCGTGAAAAATGTCAAAAATGACAAATTTCAAGATGGCAAATGTCAAAGATGTCAAATGACAATTGTCACAATGCTAAATGTCAAAAATGAAAAGTGTCACCATGAAAAATGTCAAAAATGACAAATTTCAAGATGGCAAATGTCAAAGATGTCAAATGTCAAATGTCACATTGCTAAATGTCAAAAATGAAAAGTGTCCCCATGAAAAATGTCAATAATGACAAATTTCAAGATGGCAAATGTCAAAGATGTCAAATCACAAATATCACAATGCTAAATGTCAAAAATGAAAAGTGTCACCATGAAAAATGTCAAAAATCACAAATTTCAAGATGGCAAATGTCAAAGATGTCGAATATGACAAATGTCACAATGCTAAATGTCAAAAATGAAAAGTGTCACCATAACAAATGTCAAAAATGACAAATTTTAAGATGGCAAATGTCAAAGATGTTATATGACAAATGTCACAATGCTAAATGTCAAAAATGAAAAGTGTCACCATGAAAAATGTCAAAAATGACAAATTTCAAGATGGCAAATATCAAAGATGTCAAATGACAAATGTCACAATGCTAAATGTCAAAAATGACAAATTTCAAGATGGCAAATGTCAAAGATGTCAAATGACAAATGTCACAATGCTAAATGTCAAAAATGATAAGTGTCACCATAAAAAATGTCAAAAATGACAAATTTCAAGATGCAAATGTCCAAGATGTCAACTGACAAATGTCACAATGCTAAATGTCAAAAATGACAAATTTCAAGATGGCAAATGTCAAAGATGTCAAATGACAAATGTCACAATGCTAAATGTCAAAAATGAAAAGTGTCACCATAAAATATGTCAAAAATGACAAATTTCAAGATGGCAAATGTCAAAACTGACAAATGTCACAATGCTAAATGTCAAAAATGATAAGTGTCACCATGAAAAATGTCAAAAATGACAAATTTCAAGATGCAAATGTCCAAGATGTCAAATGACAAATGTCACAATGCTAAAGGTCAAAAATGACAAATTTCAAGATGGCAAATGTCAAAGATGTCAAATGACAAATGTCACAATGCTAAATGTCAAAAATGAAAAGTGTCACCATAAAAAATGTCAAAAATAACAAATTTCAAGATGGCAAATGTCAAAGATGTCGAATATGACAAATGTCACAATGCTAAATGTCAAAAATGAAAAGTGTCACCATGAAAAATGTCAAAAATGACAAATTTCAAGATGGCAAATGTCAAAGATGTCAAATGACAAATGTCACAATGCTAAATGTCAAAAATGAAAAGTGTCACCAAGAAAAATGTCAAAAATGACAAATTTCAAGATGGCAAATATCAAAGATGTCAAATGACAAATGTCACAATGGTAAATGTCAAAAATGACAAATCTCAAGATGGCAAATGTCAAAGATGTCAAATGACAAATGTCACAATGCTAAATGTCAAAAATGAAAAGTGTCACCATGAAAAATGTCAAAAATGACAAATTTCAAGATGGCAAATGTCAAAGATGTCAAATGACAAATGTCACAATGCTAAATGTCAAAAATGAAAAGTGTCACCATGAAAAATTTCAAAAATGACAAATTTCAAGATGGCAAATGTCAAAGATGTCAAATGACAAATGTCACAATGCTAAATGTCAAAAAATGAAAAGTGTCACCATGAAAAATGTCAAAAATAACAAATTTCAAGATGGCAAATGTCAAAGATGTCAAATGACAAATGTCACAATGCTAAATGTCAAAAATGAAAAGTGTCACCATGAAAAATGTCAAAAATGACAAATTTCAAGATGGCAAATGTCAAAACTGACAAATGTCACAATGCTAAATGTCAAAAATGATAAGTGTCACCATGAAAAATGTCAAAAATGACAAATTTCAAGATGGCAAATGTCCAAGATGTCAAATGACGAATGTCACAATGCTAAATGTTAAAAATGACAAATTTTAAGATGGCAAATGTCAAAGATGTCAAATGACAAATGTCACAATGCTAAATGTCAAAAATGAAAAGTGTCACCATGAAAAATGTCAAAAATGACAAATTTCAAGATGGCAAATGTCAAAGATGTCAAATGACAAATGTCACAATGCTAAATGTCAAAAATGAAAAGTGTCACCATAAAAAATGTCAAAAATGACAAATTTCAAGATGGCAAATGTCAAAGATGTCAAATGACAAATGTCACAATGCTAAATGTCAAAAATGAAAAGTGTCACCATGAAAAATGTCAAAAATGACAAATTTCAAGTTGGCAAATGTCAAAGATGTCAAATGACATATGTCGCAATGCTAAATGTCAAAAATGAAAAGTGTCAAAAATGAAAAATTTCAAGATGGCAAATGTCAAAGATGTCAAATGACAAATGTCACAATGCTAAATGTCAAAAATGAAAAGTGTCACTATGAAAAATGTCAAAAATAACAAATTTCAAGATGGCAAATGTCAAAGATGTCGAATATGACAAATGTCACAATGCTAAATGTCAAAAATGAAAAGTGTCACCATGAAAAATGTCAAAAATGACAAATTTCAAGATGGCAAATGTCAAAGATGTCAAATGACAAATGTCACAATGCTAAATGTCAAAAATGAAAAGTGTCACAATGAAAAATATCAAAAATGACAAATTTCAAGATGGCAAATGTCAAAGATGTCAAATGACAAATGTCACAATGCTAAATGTCAAAAATGAAAAGTGTCACCATGAAAAATGTCAAAAATGACAAATTTCAAGATGGCAAATGTCAAAGATGTCAAATGACAAATGTCACAATGCTAAATGTCAAAAATGAAAAGTGTCACCATGAAAAATGTCAAAAATAACAAATTTCAAGATGGCAAATGTCAAAGATGTCAAATGACAAATGTCACAATGCTAAATGTCAAAAATGAAAAGTGTCACCATAAAATATGTCAAAAATGACAAATTTCAAGATGGCAAATGTCAAAACTGACAAATGTCACAATGCTAAATGTCAAAAATGATAAGTGTCACCATAAAAAATGTCAAAAATGACAAATTTCAAGATGCAAATGTCCAAGATGTCAACTGACAAATGTCACAATGCTAAATGTCAAAAATGACAAATTTCAAGATGGCAAATGTCAAAGATGTCAAATGACAAATGTCACAATGTTAAATGTCAAAAATGAAAAGTGTCACCATAAAATATGTCAAAAATGACAAATTTCAAGATGGCAAATGTCAAAACTGACAAATGTCACAATGCTAAATGTCAAAAATGATAAGTGTCACCATGAAAAATGTCAAAAATGACAAATTTCAAGATGCAAATGTCCAAGATGTCAAATGACAAATGTCACAATGCTAAATGTCAAAAATGACAAATTTCAAGATGGCAAATGTCAAAGATGTCAAATGACAAATGTCACAATGCTAAATGTCAAAAATGAAAAGTGTCACCATGAAAAATGTCAAAAATGAAAAATTTCAAGATGGCAACTGTCAAAGATGTCAAATGACAAATGTCACAATGCTAAATGTCAAAAATGAAAAGTGTCACCATAAAAAATGTCAAAAATAACAAATTTCAAGATGGCAAATGTCAAAGATGTCGAATATGACAAATGTCACAATGCTAAATGTCAAAAATGAAAAGTGTCACCATGAAAAATGTCAAAAATGACAAATTTCAAGATGGCAAATGTCAAAGATGTCAAATGACAAATGTCACAATGCTAAATGTCAAAAATGAAAAGTGTCAATAAGAAAAATGTCAAAAATGACAAATTTCAAGATGGCAAATATCAAAGATGTCAAATGACAAATGTCACAATGGTAAATGTCAAAAATGACAAATTTCAAGATGGCAAAAGTCAAAGATGTCAAATGACAAATGTCACAATGCTAAATGTCAAAAATGAAAAGTGTCACCATGAAAAATGTCAAAAATGACAAATTTCAAGATGGCAAATGTCAAAGATGTCAAATGACAAATGTCACAATGCTAAATGTCAAAAATGAAAAGTGTCACCATGAAAAATTTCAAAAATGACAAATTTCAAGATGGCAAATGTCAAAGATGTCAAATAACAAATGTCACAATGCTAAATGTCAAAAATGAAAAGTGTCACCATAAAAAATGTCAAAAATAACAAATTTCAAGATGGCAAATGTCAAAGATGTCAAATGACAAATGTCACAATGCTAAATGTCAAAAATGAAAAGTGTCACCATAAAATATGTCAAAAATGACAAATTTCAAGATGGCAAATGTCAAAACTGACAAATGTCACAATGCTAAATGTCAAAAATGATAAGTGTCACCATGAAAAATGTCAAAAATGACAAACTTCATGATGGCAAATGTCAAAGATGTCAAATGACAAATGTAACAATGCTAAATGTCAAAAATGGAAAGTGTCAAAAATGACAAATTTCAAGATGGCAAATGTCTAAGATGTCAAATGACAAATGTCACAATGCTAAATGTCAAAAATGAAAAGTGACACCGTGAAAAATGTCAAAAATGACAAATTTCAAGATGGCAAATGTCAAAGATGTCAAATGACAAATGTCAAAAATGAAAAGTGTCACCATGAAAAATGTCAAAAATGACAAATTTCAAGATGGCAAATATCAAAGATGTCAAATGTCATATGTCACAATGCTAAATGTCAAAAATGAAAAGTGTCCCCATGAAAAATGTCAATAATGACAAATTTCAAGATGGCAAATGTCAAAGATGTCAAATGACAAATGTCACAATGCTAAATGTCAAAAATGAAAAGTGTCACCATGAAAAATGTCAAAAATCACAAATTTCAAGATGGCAAATGTCAAAGATGTCGAATATGACAAATGTCACAATGCTTAATGTCAAAAATGAAAAGTGTCACCATGAAAAATGTCAAAAATGACAAATTTCAAGATGGCAAATGTCAAAGATGTTAAATGACAAATGTCACAATGCTAAATGTCAAAAATGAAAAGTGTCACCATGAAAAATGTCAAAAATGACAAATTTCAAGATGGCAAATATCAAAGATGTCAAATGACAAATGTCACAATGCTAAATGTCAAAAATGACAAATTTCAAGATGGCAAATGTCCAAGATGTCAAATGACAAATGTCACAATGCTAAATGTCAAAAATGAAAAGTGTCACCATAAAAAATGTAAAAAATGACAAATTTCAAGATGGCAAATATCAAAGATGTCAAATGACAAATGTCACAATGCACAATGTCAAAAATGACAAATTTCAAGATGGCAAATGTTAAAAATGTCAAATGACAAATGTCACAATGCTAAATGTCAAAAACGAAAAGTGTCACCATGAAAAATGTCAAAAATGACAAATTTCAAGATGGCAAATGTCAAAGATGTCAAATGACAAATGTCACAATGCTAAATGTCAAAAATGAAAAGTGTCACCATGAAAAATGTCAAAAATAACAAATTTCAAGATGGCAAATGGCAAATGTCAAAGATGTCAAATGACAAATGTCACAATGCTAAATGTCAAAAATGAAAAGTGTCACCATGAAAAATGTCAAAAATGACAAATTTCAAGATGGCAAATGTCAAAGATGTCAAATAATAAATGTCACAATGCTAAATGTCAAAAATGAAAAGTGTCACCATGAAAAATGTCAAAAATAACAAACTTCATGATGGCAAATGTCAAAGATGTCAAATGACAAATGTCACAATGCTAAATGTCAAAAATGAAAAGTGTCACCATGAAAAATGTCAAAAATGACAAATTTCAAGATGGCAAATGTCAAAACTGACAAATGTCACAATGCTAAATGTCAAAAATGATAAGTGTCACCATGAAAAATGTCAAAAATGACAAATTTCAAGATGTCAAATGACGAATGTCACAATGCTAAATGTCAAAAATGACAAATTTCAAGATGGCAAATGTCAAAGATGTCAAATGACAAATGTCACAATGCTAAATGTCAAAAATGAAAAGTGTCACCATGAAAAATGTCAAAAATGACAAATTTCAAGATGGCAAATGTCAAAGATGTCAAATGACAAATGTCACAATGCTAAATGTCAAAAATGAAAAGTGTCACCATAAAAAATGTCAAAAATGACAAATTTCAAGATGGCAAATGTCAAAGATGTCAAATGACAAATGTCACAATGCTAAATGTCAAAAATGAAAAGTGTCACCATGAAAAATGTCAAAAATGACAAATTTCAAGTTGGCAAATGTCAAAGATGTCAAATGACATATGTCACAATGCTAAATGTCAAAAATGAAAAGTGTCAAAAATGAAAAATTTCAAGATGGCAAATGTCAAAGATGTCAAATGACAAATGTCACAATGCTAAATGTCAAAAATGAAAAGTGTCACCATGAAAAATGTCAAAAATAACAAATTTCAAGATGGCAAATGTCAAAGATGTCGAATATGACAAATGTCACAATGCTAAATGTCAAAAATGAAAAGTGTCACCAAGAAAAATGTCAAAAATGACAAATTTCAAGATGGCAAATATCAAAGATGTCAAATGACAAATGTCACAATGCTTAATGTCAAAAATGACAAATTTCAAGATGGCAAATGTCAAAGATGTCAAATGACAAATGTCACAATGCTAAATGTCAAAAATGAAAAGTGTCACCATGAAAAATGTCAAAAATGACAAATTTCAAGATGGCAAATGTCAAAGATGTCAAATGACAAATGTCACAATGCTAAATGTCAAAAATGAAAAGTGTCACCATGAAAAATGTCAAAAATGACAAATTTCAAGATGGCAAATATCAAAGATGTCAAATGTCAAATGTCATAATGCTAAATGTCAAAAATGAAAAGTGTCCCCATAAAAAATGTCAATAATGACAAATTTCAAGATGGCAAATGTCAAAGATGTCAAATGACAAATGTCACAATGCTAAATGTCAAAAATGAAAAGTGTCACCATGAAAAATGTCAAAAATCACAAATTTCAAGATGGCAAATGTCAAAGATGTCGAATATGACAAATGTCACAATGCTAAATGTCAAAAATGAAAAAGTGTCACCATGAAAAATGTCAAAAATGACAAATTTCAAGATGGCAAATGTCAAAGATGTTAAATGACAAATGTCACAATGCTAAATGTCAAAAATAAAAAGTGTCACCATGAAAAATGTCAAAAATGACAAATTTCAAGATGGCAAATATCAAAGATGTCAAATGACAAATGTCACAATGCTAAATGTCAAAAATGAAAAGTGTCACTATAAAATATGTCAAAAATGACAAATTTCAGGATGGCAAATGTCAAAACTGACAAATGTCACAATGCTAAATGTCAAAAATGATAAGTGTCACCATGAAAAATGTCAAAAATGACAAATTTCAAGATGGCAAATGTCAAAGATGTCAAATGACAAATGTCACAATGCTAAATGTCAAAAATGGAAAGTGTCAAAAATGACAAATTTCAAGATGGCAAATGTCTAAGATGTCAAATGACAAATGTCACAATGCTAAAAGTCAAAAATGAAAAGTGACACCGTGAAAAATGTCAAAAATGACAAATTTCAAGATGGCAAATGTCAAAGATGTCAAATGACAAATGTCACAATGCTAAATGTCAAAAATGAAAAGTGTCACCATGAAAAATGTCAAAAATGACAAATTTCAAGATGGCAAATATCAAAGATGTCAAATGTCAAATGTCACAATGCTAAATGTCAAAAATGAAAAGTGTTCCCATGAAAAATGTCAATAATGACAAATTTCAAGATGGCAAATGTCAAAGATGTCAAATGACAAATGTCACAATGCTAAATGTCAAAAATGAAAAGTGTCACCATGAAAAATGTCAAAAATCACAAATTTCAAGATGGCAAATGTCAAAGATGTCGAATATGACAAATGTCACAATGCTAAATTTCAAAAATGAAAAGTGTCACCATGAAAAATGTCAAAAATGACAAATTTCAAGATGGCAAATGTCAAAGATGTTAAATGACAAATGTCACAATGCTAAATGTCAAAAATGAAAAGTGTCACCATGAAAAATGTCAAAAATGACAAATTTCAAGATGGCAAATATCAAAGATGTCAAATGACAAATGTCACAATGCTAAATGTCAAAAATGACAAATTTCAAGATGGCAAATGTCAAAGATGTCAAATGACAAATGTCACAATGCTAAATGTCAAAAATGAAAAGTGTCACCATGAAAAATGTCAAAAATCACAAATTTCAAGATGGCAAATGTCAAAGATGTCGAATATGACAAATGTCACAATGCTAAATGTCAAAAATGAAAAGTGTCACCATAAAAAATGTCAAAAATGACAAATTTCAAGATGGCAAATATCAAAGATGTCAAATGACAAATGTCACAATGCTAAATGTCAAAAATGACAAATTTCAAGATGGCAAATGTTAAAAATGTCAAATGACAAATGTCACAATGCTAAATGTCAAAAACGAAAAGTGTCACCATGAAAAATGTCAAAAATGACAAATTTCAAGATGGCAAATGTCAAAGATGTCAAATGACAAATGTCACAATGCTAAATGTCAAAAATGAAGTGTCACCATGAAAAATGTTAAAAATAACAAATTTCAAGATGGCAAATGGCAAATGTCAAAGATGTCAAATGACAAATGTCACAATACTAAATGTCAAAAATGAAAAGTGTCACCATGAAAAATGTCAAAAATGACAAATTTCAAGATGGCAAATGTCAAAGATGTCAAATGACAAATGTCACAATGCTAAATGTCAAAAATGAAAAGTGTCACCATGAAAAATGTCAAAAATGACAAATTTCAAGATGGCAAATGTCAAAACTGACAAATGTCACAATGCTAAATGTCAAAAATGATAAGTGTCACCATGAAAAATGTCAAAAATGACAAATTTCAAGATGGCAAATGTCCAAGATGTCAAATGACGAATGTCACAATGCTAAATGTCAAAAATGACAAATTTCAAGATGGCAAATGTCAAAGATGTCAAATGACAAATGTCACAATGCTAAATGTCAAAAATGAAAAGTGTCACCATGAAAAATGTCAAAAATGACAAATTTCAAGATGGCAAATGTCAAAGATGTCAAATGACAAATGTCACAATGCTAAATGTCAAAAATGAAAAGTGTCACCATAAAAAATGTCAAAAATGAAAAATTTCAAGATGGCAAATGTCAAAGATGTCAAATGACAAATGTCACAATGCTAAATGTCAAAAATGAAAAGTGTCACCATGAAAAATGTCAAAAATAACAAATTTCAAGATGGCAAATGTCAAAGATGTCGAATATGACAAATGTCACAATGCTAAATGTCAAAAATGAAAAGTGTCACCATGAAAAATGTCAAAAATGACAAATTTCAAGATGGCAAATGTCAAAGATGTCAAATGACAAATGTCACAATGCTAAATGTCAAAAATGAAAAGTGTCGCCAAGAAAAATGTCAAAAATGACAAATTTCAAGATGGCAAATGTCCAAGATGTCAAATGACGAATGTCACAATGCTAAATGTCAAAAATGACAAATTTCAAGATGGCAAATGTCAAAGATGTCAAATGACAAATGTCACAATGCTAAATGTCAAAAATGAAAAGTGTCACCATGAAAAATGTCAAAAATGACAAATTTCAAGATGGCAAATGTCAAAGATGTCAAATGACAAATGTCACAATGCTAAATGTCAAAAATGAAAAGTGTCACCATAAAGAATGTCAAAAATGACAAATTTCAAGATGGCAAATGTCAAAGATGTCAAATGACAAATGTCACAATGCTAAATGTCAAAAATGAAAAGTGTCACCATGAAAAATGTCAAAAATGACAAATTTCAAGTTGGCAAATGTCAGAGATGTCAAATGACATATGTCACAATGCTAAATGTCAAAAATGAAAAGTGTCAAAAATGAAAAATTTCAAGATGGCAAATGTCAAAGATGTCAAATGACAAATGTCACAATGCTAAATGTCAAAAATGAAAAGTGTCACCATGAAAAATGTCAAAAATGACAAATTTCAAGTTGGCAAATGTCAAAGATGTCAAATGACAAATGTCACAATGCTAAATGTCAAAAATGAAAAGTGTCAAAAATGAAAAATTTCAAGATGGCAAATGTCAAAGATGTCAAATGACAAATGTCACAATGCTAAATGTCAAAAATGAAAAGTGTCACCATGAAAAATGTCAAAAATAACAAATTTCAAAATGGCAAATGTCAAAGATGTCGAATATGACAAATGTCACAATGCTAAATGTCAAAAATGAAAAGTGTCACCATGAAAAATGTCAAAAATGACAAATTTCAAGATGGCAAATGTCAAAGATGTCAAATGACAAATGTCACAATGCTAAATGTCAAAAATGAAAAGTGTCACCAAGAAAAATGTCAAAAATGACAAATTTCAAGATGGCAAATGTCCAAGATGTCAAATGACGAATGTCACAATGCTACATGTCAAAAATGACAAATTTCAAGATGGCAAATGTCAAAGATGTCAAATGACAAATGTCACAATGCTAAATGTCAAAAATGAAAAGTGTCACCATGAAAAATGTCAAAAATGACAAATTTCAAGATGGCAAATGTCAAAGATGTCAAATGACAAATGTCACAATGCTAAATGTCAAAAATGAAAAGTGTCACCATAAAAAATGTCAAAAATGACAAATTTCAAGATGGCAAATGTCAAAGATGTCAAATGACAAATGTCACAATGCTAAATGTCAAAAATGAAAAGTGTCACCATGAAAAATGTCAAAAATGACAAATTTCAAGTTGGCAAATGTCAAAAATGTCAAATGACATATGTCACAATGCTAAATGTCAAAAATGAAAAGTGTCAAAAATGAAAAATTTCAAGATGGCAAATGTCAAAGATGTCAAATGACAAATGTCACAATGCTAAATGTCAAAAATGAAAAGTGTCACCATGAAAAATGTCAAAAATAACAAATTTCAAGATGGCAAATGTCAAAGATGTCGAATATGACAAATGTCACAATGCTAAATGTCAAAAATGAAAAGTGTCACCATGAAAAATGTCAAAAATGACAAATTTCAAGATGGCAAATGTCAAAGATGTCAAATGACAAATGTCACAATGCTAAATGTCAAAAATGAAAAGTGTCACCAAGAAAAATGTCAAAAATGACAAATTTCAAGATGGCAAATGTTAAAAATGTCAAATGACAAATGTCACAATGCTAAATGTCAAAAACGAAAAGTGTCACCATGAAAAATGTCAAAAATGACAAATTTCAAGATGGCAAATGTCAAAGATGTCAAATGACAAATGTCACAATGCTAAATGTCAAAAATGAAAAGTGTCACCATGAAAAATGTTAAAAATAACAAATTTCAAGATGGCAAATGGCAAATGTCAAAGATGTCAAATGACAAATTTCACAATGCTAAATGTCAAAAATGAAAAGTGTCACCATGAAAAATGTCAAAAATGACAAATTTCAAAGATGGCAAATGTCAAAGATGTCAAATGACAAATGTCACAATCCTAAATGTCAAAAATGAAAAGTGTCACCATGAAAAATGTCAAAAATGACAAATTTCAAGATGGCAAATGTCAAAACTGACAAATGTCACAATGCTAAATGTCAAAAATGATAAGTGTCACCATGAAAAATGTCAAAAATGACAAATTTCAAGATGGCAAATGTCCAAGATGTCAAATGACGAATGTCACAATGCTAAATGTCAAAAATGACAAATTTCAAGATGGCAAATGTCAAAAATGACAAATTTCAAGATGGCAAATGTCAAAGATGTCAAATGACAAATGTCACAATGCTAAATGTCAAAAATGAAAAGTGTCACCATGAAAAATGTCAAAAATGACAAATTTCAAGATGGCAAATGTCAAAGATGTCAAATGACAAATGTCACAATGCTAAATGTCAAAAATGAAAAGTGTCACCATAAAAAATGTCAAAAATGACAAATTTCAAGATGGCAAATGTCAAAGATGTCAAATGACAAATGTCACAATGCTAAATGTCAAAAATGAAAAGTGTCACCATGAAAAATGTCAAAAATGACAAATTTCAAGTTGGCAAATATCAAAGATGTCAAATGACATATGTCACAATGCTAAATGTCAAAAATGAAAAGTGTCAAAAATGAAAAATTTCAAGATGGCAAATGTCAAAGATGTCAAATGACAAATGTCACAATGCTAAATGTCAAAAATGACAAATTTCAAGATGGCAAATGTTAAAAATGTCAAATGACAAATGTCACAATGCTAAATGTCAAAAACGAAAAGTGTCACCATGAAAAATGTCAAAAATGACAAATTTCAAGATGGCAAATGTCAAAGATGTCAAATGACAAATGTCACAATGCTAAATGTCAAAAATGAAAAGTGTCACCATGAAAAATGTTAAAAATAACAAATTTCAAGATGGCAAATGGCAAATGTCAAAGATGTCAAATGACAAATGTCACAATGCTAAATGTCAAAAATGAAAAGTGTCACCATGAAAAATGTCAAAAATGACAAATTTCAAGATGGCAAATGTCAAAGATGTCAAATGACAAATGTCACAATGCTAAATGTCAAAAATGAAAAGTGTCACCATGAAAAATGTCAAAAATGACAAATTTCAAGATGGCAAATGTCAAAACTGAGAAATGTCACAATGCTAAATGTCAAAAATGATAAGTGTCACCATGAAAAATGTCAAAAATGACAAATTTCAAGATGGCAAATGTCCAAGATGTCAAATGACGAATGTCACAATGCTAAATGTCAAAAATGACAAATTTCAAGATGGCAAATGTCCAAGATGTCAAATGACAAATGTCACAATGCTAAATGTCAAAAATGACAAATTTCAAGATGGCAAATGTCAAAGATGTCAAATGACAAATGTCACAATGCTAAATGTCAAAAATGAAAAGTGTCACCATGAAAAATGTCAAAAATGACAAATTTCAAGATGGCAAATGTCAAAGATGTCAAATGACAAATGTCACAATGCTAAATGTCAAAAATGAAAAGTGTCACCATAAAAAATGTCAAAAATGACAAATTTCAAGATGGCAAATGTCAAAGATGTCAAATGACAAATGTCACAATGCTAAATGTCAAAAATGAAAAGTGTCACCATGAAAAATGTCAAAAATGACAAATTTCAAGTTGGCAAATATCAAAGATGTCAAATGACATATGTCACAATGCTAAATGTCAAAAATGAAAAGTATCAAAAATGAAAATTTTCAAGATGGCAAATGTCAAAGATGTCAAATGACAAATGTCACAATGCTAAATGTCAAAAATGAAAAGTGTCACCCTGAAAAATGTCAAAAATAACAAATTTCAAGATGGCAAATGTCAAAGATGTCGAATATGACAAATGTCACAATGCTAAATGTCAAAAATGAAAAGTGTCACCATGAAAAATGTCAAAAATGACAAATTTCAAGATGACAAATGTCAAAGATGTCAAATGACAAATGTCACAATGCTAAATGTCAAAAATGAAAAGTGTCACCAAGAAAAATGTCAAAAATAACAAATTTCAAGATGGCAAATGTCCAAGATGTCAAATGACGAATGTCACAATGCTAAATGTCAAAAATGACAAATTTCAAGATGGCAAATGTCAAAGATGTCAAATGACAAATGTAACAATGCTAAATGTCAAAAATGAAAAGTGTCACCATGAAAAATGTCAAAAATGACAAATTTCAAGATGGCAAATGTCAAAGATGTCAAATGACAAATGTCACAATGCTAAATGTCAAAAATGAAAAGTGTCACCATAAAAAATGTAAAAATGACAAATTTCAAGATGGCAAATGTCAAAGATGTCAAATGACAAATGTCACAATGCTAAATGTCAAAAATGAAAAGTGTCACCATGAAAACTGTCAAAAAAGACTAATTTCAAGTTGGCAAATGTCAGAGATGTCAAATGACATATGTCACAATGCTAAATGTCAAAAATGAAAAGTGTCAAAAATGAAAAATTTCAAGATGGCAAATGTCAAAGATGTCAAATGACAAATGTCACAATGCTAAATGTCAAAAATGAAAAGTGTCACCATGAAAAATGTCAAAAATGACAAATTTCAAGTTGGCAAATGTCAAAGATGTCAAATGACATATGTCACAATGCTAAATGTCAAAAATGAAAAGTGTCAAAAATGAAAAATTTCAAGATGGCAAATGTCAAAGATGTCAAATGACAAATGTCACAATGCTAAATGTCAAAAATGAAAAGTGTCACCATGAAAAATGTCAAAAATAACAAATTTCAAAATGGCAAATGTCAAAGATGTCGAATATGACAAATGTCACAATGCTAAATGACAAAAATGAAAAGTGTCACCATGAAAAATGTCAAAAATGACAAATTTCAAGATGGCAAATGTCAAAGATGTCAAATGACAAATGTCACAATGCTAAATGTCAAAAATGAAAAGTGTCACCAAGAAAAATGTCAAAAATGACAAATTTTAAGATGGCAAATGTCCAAGATGTCAAATGACGAATGTCACAATGCTACATGTCAAAAATGACAAATTTCAAGATGGCAAATGTCAAAGATGTCAAATGACAAATGTCACAATGCTAAATGTCAAAAATGAAAAGTGTCACCATGAAAAATGTCAAAAATGACAAATTTCAAGATGGCAAATGTCAAAGATGTCAAATGACAAATGTCACAATGCTAAATGTCAAAAATGAAAAGTGTCACCATAAAAAATGTCAAAAATGACAAATTTCAAGATGGCGAATGTCAAAGATGTCAAATGACAAATGTCACAATGCTAAATGTCAAAAATGAAAAGTGTCACCATGAAAAATGCCAAAAATGACAAATTTCAAGTTGGCAAATGTCAAAGATGTCAAATGACATATGTCACAATGCTAAATGTCAAAAATGAAAAGTGTCAAAAATGAAAAATTTCAAGATGGCAAATGTCAAAGATGTCAAATGACAAATGTCACAATGCTAAATGTCAAAAATGAAAAGTGTCACCATGAAAAATGTCAAAAATAACAAATTTCAAGATGGCAAATGTCAAAGATGTCGAATATGACAAATGTCACAATGCTAAATGTCAAAAATGAAAAGTGTCACCATGAAAAATGTCAAAAATGACAAATTTCAAGATGGCAAATGTCAAAGATGTCAAATGACAAATGTCACAATGCTAAATGTCAAAAATGAAAAGTGTCACCAATAAAAATGTCAAAAATGACAAATTTCAAGATGGCAAATGTTAAAAATATCAAATGACAAATGTCACAATGCTAAATGTCAAAAACGAAAAGTGTCACCATGAAAAATGTCAAAAATGACAAATTTCAAGATGGCAAATGTCAAAGATGTCAAATGGCAAATGTCACAATGCAAAATGTCAAAAATGAAAAGTGTCACCATGAAAAATGTTAAAAATAACAAATTTCAAGATGGCAAATGGCAAATGTCAAAGATGTCAAATGACAAATGTCACAATGCTAAATGTCAAAAATGAAAAGTGTCACCATGAAAAATGTCAAAAATGACAAATTTCAAGATGGCAAATGTCAAAGATGTCAAATGACAAATGTCCCAATGCTAAATGTCAAAAATGAAAAGTGTCACCATGAAAAATGTCAAAAATGACAAATTTCAAGATGGCAAATGTCAAAACTGACAAATGTCACAATGCTAAATGTCAAAAATGATAAGTGTCACCATGAAAAATGTCAAAAATGACAAATTTCAAGATGGCAAATGTCCAAGATGTCAAATAACGAATGTCACAATGCTAAATGTCAAAAATGACAAATTTCAAGATGGCAAATGTCAAAAATGACAAATTTCAAGATGGCAAATGTCAAAGATGTCAAATGACAAATGTCACAATGCTAAATGTCAAAAATGAAAAGTGTCACCATGAAAAATGTCAAAAATGACAAATTTCAAGATGGCAAATGTCAAAGATGTCAAATGACAAACGTCACAATGCTAAATGTCAAAAATGAAAAGTGTCACCATAAAAAATGTCAAAAATGACAAATTTCAAGATGGCAAATGTCAAAGATGTCAAATGACAAATGTCACAATGCTAAATGTCAAAAATGAAAAGTGTCACCATGAAAAATGTCAAAAATGACAAATTTCAAGTTGGCAAATATCAAAGATGTCAAATGACATATGTCACAATGCTAAATGTCAAAAATGAAGAGTGTCAAAAATGAAAAATTTCAAGATGGCAAATGTCAAAGATGTCAAATGACAAATGTCACAATGCTAAATGTCAAAAATGACAAATTTCAAGATGGCAAATGTTAAAAATGTCAAATGACAAATGTCACAATGCTAAATGTCAAAAACGAAAAGTGTCACCATGAAAAATGTCAAAAATGACAAATTTCAAGATGGCAAATGTCAAAGATGTCAAATGACAAATGTCACAATGCTAAATGTCAAAAATGAAAAGTGTCACCATGAAAAATGTTAAAAATAACAAATTTCAAGATGGCAAATGGCAAATGTCAAAGATGTCAAATGACAAATGTCACAATGCTAAATGTCAAAAATGAAAAGTGTCACCATGAAAAATGTCAAAAATGACAAATTTTAAGATGGCAAATGTCAAAGATGTCAAATGACAAATGTCACAATGCTAAATGTCAAAAATGAAAAGTGTCACCATGAAAAATGTCAAAAATGACAAATTTCAAGATGGCAAATGTCAAAACTGAGAAATGTCACAATGCTAAATGTCAAAAATGATAAGTGTCACCATGAAAAATGTCAAAAATGACAAATTTCAAGATGGCAAATGTCCAAGATGTCAAATGACGAATGTCACAATGCTAAATGTCAAAAATGACAAATTTCAAGATGGCAAATGTCCAAGATGTCAAATGACGAATGTCACAATGCTAAATGTCAAAAATGACAAATTTCAAGATGGCAAATGTCAAAGATGTCAAATGACAAATGTCACAATGCTAAATGTCAAAAATGAAAAGTGTCACCATGAAAAATGTCAAAAATGACAAATTTCAAGATGGCAAATGTCAAAGATGTCAAATGACAAATGTCACAATGCTAAATGTCAAAAATGAAAAGTGTCACCATAAAAAATGTCAAAAATGACAAATTTCAAGATGGCAAATGTCAAAGATGTCAAATGACAAATGTCACAATGCTAAATGTCAAAAATGAAAAGTGTCACCATGAAAAATGTCAAAAATGACAAATTTCAAGTTGGCAAATATCAAAGATGTCAAATGACATATGTCACAATGCTAAATGTCAAAAATGAAAAGTATCAAAAATGAAAAATTTCAAGATGGCAAATGTCAAAGATGTCAAATGACAAATGTCGCAATGCTAAATGTCAAAAATGAAAAGTGTCACCATGAAAAATGTCAAAAATAACAAATTTCAAGATGGCAAATGTCAAAGATGTCGAATATGACAAATGTCACAATGCTAAATGTCAAAAATGAAAAGTGTCACCATGAAAAATGTCAAAAATGACAAATTTCAAGATGACAAATGTCAAAGATGTCAAATGACAAATGTCACAATGCTAAATGTCAAAAATGAAAAGTGTCACCAAGAAAAATGTCAAAAATAACAAATTTCAAGATGGCAAATGTCCAAGATGTCAAATGACGAATGTCACAATGCTAAATGTCAAAAATGACAAATTTCAAGATGGCAAATGTCAAAGATGTCAAATGACAAATGTAACAATGCTAAATGTCAAAAATGAAAAGTGTCACCATGAAAAATGTCAAAAATGACAAATTTCAAGATGGCAAATGTCAAAGATGTCAAATGACAAATGTCACAATGCTAAATGTCAAAAATGAAAAGTGTCACCATAAAAAATGTCAAAAATTACAAATTTCAAGATGGCAAATGTCAAAGATGTCAAATGACAAATGTCACAATGCTAAATGTCAAAAATGAAAAGTGTTACCATGAAAACTGTCAAAAAAGACTAATTTCAAGTTGGCAAATGTCAGAGATGTCAAATGACATATGTCACAATGCTAAATGTCAAAAATGAAAAGTGTCAAAAATGAAAAATTTCAAGATGGCAAATGTCAAAGATGTCAAATGACAAATGTCACAATGCTAAATGTCAAAAATGAAAAGTGTCACCATGAAAAATGTCAAAAATGACAAATTTCAAGTTGGCAAATGTCAAAGATGTCAAATGACATATGTCACAATGCTAAATGTCAAAAATGAAAAGTGTCAAAAATGAAAAAATTTCAAGATGGCAAATGTCAAAGATGTCAAATGACAAATGTCACAATGCTAAATGTCAAAAATGAAAAGTGTCACCATGAAAAATGTCAAAAATAACAAATTTCAAGATGGCAAATGTCAAAGATGTCGAATATGACAAATGTCACAATGCTAAATGTCAAAAATGAAAAGTGTCACCATGAAAAATGTCAAAAATGACAAATTTCAAGATGGCAAATGTCAAAGATGTCAAATGACAAATGTCACAATGCTAAATGTCAAAAATGAAAAGTGTCACCAAGAAAAATGTCAAAAATGACAAATTTCAAGATGGCAAATGTCCAAGATGTCAAATGACGAATGTCACAATGCTAAATGTCAAAAATGACAAATTTCAAGATGGCAAACGTCAAAGATGTCAAATGACAAATGTCACAATGCTAAATGTCAAAAATGAAAAGTGTCACCATGAAAAATGTCAAAAATGACAAATTTCAAGATGGCAAATGTCAAAGATGTCAAATGACAAATGCCACAATGCTAAATGTCAAAAATGAAAAGTGTCACCATAAAAAATGTCAAAAATGACAAATTTCAAGATGGCAAATGTCAAAGATGTCAAATGACAAATGTCACAATGCTAAATGTCAAAAATGAAAAGTGTCACCATGAAAAATGTCAAAAATGACAAATTTCAAGTTGGCAAAAGTCAAAGATGTCAAATGACATATGTCACAATGCTAAATGTCAAAAATGAAAAGTGTCAAAAATGAAAAATTTCAAGATGGCAAATGTCAAAGATGTCAAATGACAAATGTCACAATGCTAAATGTCAAAAATGAAAAGTGTCACCATGAAAAATGTCAAAAATAACAAATTTCAAGATGGCAAATGTCAAAGATGTCGAATATGACAAATGTCACAATGCTAAATGTCAAAAATGAAAAGTGTCACCATGAAAAATGTCAAAAATGACAAATTTCAAGATGGCAAATGTCAAAGATGTCAAATGACAAATGTCACAATGCTAAATGTCAAAAATGAAAAGTGTCACCAAGAAAAATGTCAAAAATGACAAATTTCAAGATGGCAAATATCAAAGATGTCAAATGACAAATGTCACAATGCTAAATGTCAAAAATGACAAATTTCAAGATGGCAAATATCAAAGATGTCAAATGACAAATGTCACAATGCTAAATGTAAAAAATGAAAAGTGTCACCATAAAAAATGTCAAAAATGACAAATTTCAAGATGGCAAATGTCAAAGATGTCAAATGACAAATGTCACAATGCTAAATGTCAAAAATGAAAAGTGTCACCATGAAAAATGTCAAAAATAACAAATTTCAAGATGGCAAATGTCAAATGACAAATGTCACAATGCCAAATGTCAAAAATGAAAAGTGTCACCATAAAATATGTCAAAAATGACAAATTTCAAGATGGCAAATGTCAAAACTGACAAATGTCACAATGCTAAATGTCAAAAATGATAAGTGTCACCATGAAAAATGTAAAAAATGACAAATTTCAAGATGCAAATGTCCAAGATGTCAAATGACAAATGTCACAATGCTAAATGTCAAAAATGACAAATTTCAAGATGGCAAATGTCAAAGATGTCAAATGACAAATGTCACAATGCTAAATGTCAAAAATGAAAAGTGTCACCATAAAATATGTCAAAAATGACAAATTTCAAGATGGCAAATGTCAAAACTGACAAATGTCACAATGCTAAATGTCAAAAATGATAAGTGTCACCATAAAAAATGTCAAAAATGACAAATTTCAAGATGCAAATGTCCAAGATGTCAAATGACAAATGTCACAATGCTAAATGTCAAAAATGACAAATTTCAAGATGGCAAATGTCAAAGATGTCAAATGACAAATGTCACAATGCTAAATGTCAAAAATGAAAAGTGTCACCATGAAAAATGTCAAAAATGACAAATTTCAAGATGGCAAATGTCAAAGATGTCAAATGACATATGTCACAATGCTAAATGTCAAAAATGAAAAGTGTCAAAAATGAAAAATTTCAAGATGGCAAATGTCAAAGATGTCAAATGCAAATGTCACAATGCTAAATGTCAAAAATGAAAAGTGTCACCATGAAAAATGTCAAAAATGACAAATTTTAAGATGGCAAATGTCAAAGATGTCAAATGACAAATGTCACAATGCTAAATGTCAAAAATGAAAAGTGTCACCAAGAAAAATGTAAAAATGACAAATTTCAAGATGGCAAATATCAAAGATGTCAAATGACAAATGTCACAATGCTTAATGTCAAAAATGAAAAATTTCAAGATGGCAAATGTCAAAGATGTCAAATGACAAATGTCACAATGCTAAATGTCAAAAATGAAAAGTGTCACCATGAAAAATGTCAAAAATGACAAATTTCAAGATGGCAAATGTCAAAGATGTCAAATGACAAATGTCACAATGCTTAATGTCAAAAATGAAAAGTGTCACCATGAAAAATGTCAAAAATAACAAATTTCAAGATGGCAAATGTCAAAGATGTCAAATGACAAATGTCACAATGCTAAATGTCAAAAATGATAAGTGTCACCATGAAAAATGTCAAAAATGACAAATTTCAAGATGCAAATGTCCAAGATGTCAAATGACAAATGTCACAATGCTAAATGTCAAAAATGACAAATTTCAAGATGGCAAATGTCAAAGATGTCAAATGACAAATGTCATAATGCTAAATGTCAAAAATGAAAAGTGTCACCATGAAAAATGTCAAAAATAACAAATTTTAAGATGGCAAATGTCAAAGATGTCAAAACTGACAAATGTCACAATGCTAAATGTCAAAAATGATAAGTGTCACCATGAAAAATGTCAAAAATGACAAATTTCAAGATGGCAAATGTCCAAGATGTCAAATGACAAATGTCACAATGCTAAATGTCAAAAATAACAAATTTCAAGATGGCAAATGTCAAAGATGTCAAATGACAAATGTCACAATGCTAAATGTCAAAAATGAAAAGTGTCACCATGAAAAATGTCAAAAATGACAAATTTCAAGATGGCAAATGTCAAAGATGTCAAATGACAAATGTCACAATGCTAAATGTCAAAAATGAATAGTGTCACCATGAAAAATGTTAAAAATAACAAATTTCAAGATGGCAAATGTCAAAGATGTCAAATGACAAATGTCACAATGCTAAATGTCAAAAATGAAAAGTGTCACCATGAAAAATGTCAAAAAATGACAAATTTCAAGATGGCAAATGTCAAAGATGTCAAATGTCACAATGCTAAATGTCAAAAATGAAAAGTGTCACCATGAAAAATGTCAAAAATGACCAATTTCAAGATGGCAAATATCAAAGATGTCAAATGACAAATGTCACAATGCTAAATGTCAAAAATGACAAATTTCAAGATGGCAAATGTCAAAGATGTCAAATGACAAATGTCACAATGCTAAATGTCAAAAATGAAAAGTGTCACCATGAAAAATGTCAAAAATGACAAATTTCAAGATGGCAAATGTCAAAGATGTCAAATGACAAATGTCACAATGCTAAATGTTAAAAATGAAAAGTGTCACCATGAAAAATGTCAAAAATGACAAATTTCAAGATGGCAAATTTAAAGATGTCAAATGTCACAATGCTAAATGTCAAAAATGACAAATTTCAAGATGGCAAATGTCAAAGATGTCAAATGACAAATGTCACAATGCTAAATGTCAAAAATGAAAAGTGTCACCATGAAAAATGTCAAAAATAACAAATTTCAAGATGGCAAATGTCAAAGATGTCGAATATGACAAATGTCACAATGCTAAATGTCAAAAATGAAAAGTGTCACCATGAAAAATGTCAAAAATGACAAATTTCAAGATGGCAAATGTCAAAGATGTCAAATGACAAATGTCACAATGCTAAATGTCAAAAATGAAAAGTGTCACCAAGAAAAATGTCAAAAATGACAAATTTCAAGATGGCAAATATCAAAGATGTCAAATGACAAATGTCACAATGCTAAATGTCAAAAATGACAAATTTCAAGATGGCAAATGTCAAAGATGTCAAATGACAAATGTCACAATGCTAAATGTCAAAAATGAAAAGTGTCACCATAAAAAATGTCAAAAATGACAAATTTCAAGATGGCAAATGTCAAAGATGTCAAATGACAAATGTCACAATGCTAAATGTCAAAAATGAAAAGTGTCACCATGAAAAATGTCAAAAATGACAAATTTCAAGATGGCAAATGTCAAAGATGTCAAATGACAAATGTCACAATGCTAAATGTCAAAAATGAAAAGTGTCACCATGAAAAATGTCAAAAATAACAAATTTCAAGATGGCAAATGTCAAAGATGTCAAATGACAAATGTCACAATGCTAAATGTCAAAAATGAAAAGTGTCACCATAAAATATGTCAAAAATGACAAATTTCAAGATGGCAAATGTCAAAACTGACAAATGTCACAATGCTAAATGTCAAAAATGATAAGTGTCACCATGAAAAATGTCAAAAATGACAAATTTCAAGATGCAAATGTCCAAGATGTCAAATGACAAATGTCACAATGCTAAATGTCAAAAATGACAAATTTCAAGATGGCAAATGTCAAAGATGTCAAATGACAAATGTCACAATGCTAAATGTCAAAAATGAAAAGTGTCACCATAAAATATGTCAAAAATGACAAATTTCAAGATGGCAAATGTCAAAACTGACAAATGTCACAATGCTAAATGTCAAAAATGATAAGTGTTACCATGAAAAATGTCAAAAATGACAAATTTCAAGATGCAAATGTCCAAGATGTCAAATGACAAATGTCACAATGCTAAATGTCAAAAATGACAAATTTCAAGATGACAAATGTCAAAGATGTCAAATGACAAATGTCACAATGCTAAATGTCAAAAATGAAAAGTGTCACCATGAAAAATGTCAAAAATGACAAATTTCAAGATGGCAAATGTCAAAGATGTCAAATGACATATGTCACAATGCTAAATGTCAAAAATGAAAAGTGTCAAAAATGAAAAATTTCAAGATGGCAAATGTCAAAGATGTCAAATGCAAATGTCACAATGCTAAATGTCAAAAATGAAAAGTGTCACCATGAAAAATGTCAAAAATGACAAATTTCAAGATGGCAAATGTCAAAGATGTCAAATGACAAATGTCACAATGCTAAATGTCAAAAATGAAAAGTGTCACCAAGAAAAATGTCTAAAATGACAAATTTCAAGATGGCAAATATCAAAGATGTCAAATGACAAATGTCACAATGCTAAATGTCAAAAATGACAAATTTCAAGATGGCAAATGTCAAAGATGTCAAATGACAAATGTCACAATGCTAAATGTCAAAAATGAAAAGTGTCACCATGAAAAATGTCAAAAATGACAAATTTCAAGATGGCAAATGTCAAAGATGTCAAATGACAAATGTCACAATGCTTAATGTCAAAAATAAAAAGTGTCACCATGAAAAATGTCAAAAATAACAAATTTCAAGATGGCAAATGTCAAAGATGTCAAATGACAAATGTCACAATGCTAAATGTCAAAAATGTGTTACCATGAAAAATGTCAAAAATGACAAATTTCAAGATGCAAATGTCCAAGATGTCAAATGACAAATGTCACAATGCTAAATGTCAAAAATGACAAATTTCAAGATGGCAAATGTCAAAAATGTCAAATGACAAATGTCACAATGCTAAATGTCAAAAATGAAAAGTGTCACCATGAAAAATGTTAAAAATGACAAATTTTAAGATGGCAAATGTCAAAGATGTCAAATGACAAATGTCACAATGCTAAATGTCAAAAATGAAAAGTGTCACTATGAAAAATGTCAAAAATAACAAATTTCAAGATGGCAAATGTCAAAGATGTCAAAACTGACAAATGTCACAATGCTAAATGTCAAAAATGATAAGTGTCACCATGAAAAATGTCAAAAATGACAAATTTCAAGATGGCAAGTGTCCAAGATGTCAAATGACAAATGTCACAATGCTAAATGTCAAAAATGACAAATTTCAAGATGGCAAATGTCAAAGATGACAAATGTCACAATGCTAAATGTCAAAAATGAAAAGTGTCACCATGAAAAATGTAAAAAATGACAAATTTCAAGATGGCAAATGTCAAAGATGTCAAATGACAAATGTCACAATGCTAAATGTCAAAAATGAATAGTGTCACCATGAAAAATGTCAAAAATAACAAATTTCAAGATGGCAAATGTCAAAGATGTCAAATGACAAATGTCACAATGCTAAATGTCAAAAATGAAAAGTGTCACCATGAAAAATGTCAAAAATGACAAATTTCAAGATGGCAAATGTCAAAGATGTCAAATGTCACAATGCTAAATGTCAAAAATGAAAAGTGTCACCATGAAAAATGTCAAAAATGACAAATTTCAAGATGGCAAATATCAAAGATGTCAAATGACAAATGTCACAATGCTAAATGTCAAAAATGACAAATTTCAAGATGGCAAATGTCAAAGATGTCAAATGACAAATGTCACAATGCTAAATGTCAAAAATGAAAAGTGTCACCATGAAAAATGTCAAAAATGACAAATTTCAAGATGGCAAATGTCAAAGATGTCAAATGACAAATGTCACAATGCTAAATGTCAAAAATGAAAAGTGTCACCATAAAATGTCAAAAATGACAAATTTCAAGATGGCAAATATCAAAGATGTCAAATGACAAATGTCACAATGCTAAATGTCAAAAATGACAAATTTCAAGATGGCAAATGTCAAAGATGTCAAATGACAAATGTCACAATGCTAAATGTCAAAAATGAAAAGTGTCACCATGAAAAATGTCAAAAATGACAAATTTCAAGATGGCAAATGTCAAAGATGTCAAATGACAAATGTCACAATGCTAAATGTCAAAAATGAAAAGTGTCACCATGAAAAATGTCAAAAATGACAAATTTCAAGATGCAAATGTCCAAGATGTCAAATGACAAATGTCACAATGCTAAATGTCAAAAATGACAAATTTCAAGATGGCAAATGTCAAAGATGTCAAATGACAAATGTCACAATGCTAAATGTCAAAAATGAAAAGTGTCACCATGAAAAATGTCAAAAATGACAAATTTCAAGATGGCAAATGTCAAAGATGTCAAATGACAAATGTCACAATGCTAAATGTCAAAAATGAAAAGTGTCACCATGAAAAATGTCAAAAATAACAAATTTCAAGATGGCAAATGTCAAAGATGTCAAAACTGACAAATGTCACAATGCTAAATGTCAAAAATGATAAGTGTCACCCTGAAAAATGTCAAAAATGACAAATTTCAAGATGGCAAATGTCCAAGATGTCAAATGACAAATGTCACAATGCTAAATGTCAAAAATGACAAATTTCAAGATGGCAAATGTCAAAGATGTCAAATGACAAATGTCACAATGCTAAATGTCAAAAATGAAAAGTGTCACCATGAAAAATGTTAAAAATGACAAATTTCAAGATGGCAAATGTCAAAGATGTCAAATGACAAATGTCACAATGCTAAATGTCAAAAATGAATAGTGTCACCATAAAAAATGTCAAAAATAACAAATTTCAAGATGGCAAATGTCAAAGATGTCAAATGACAAATGTCACAATGCTAAATGTCAAAAATGAAAAGTGTCACCATGAAAAATGTCAAAAATGACAAATTTCAAGATGGCAAATGTCAAAGATGTCAAATGTCACAATGCTAAATGTCAAAAATGAAAAGTGTCACCATGAAAAATGTCAAAAATGACAAATTTCAAGATGGCAAATATCAAAGATGTCAAATGACAAATGTCACAATGCTAAATGTCAAAAATGACAAATTTCAAGATGGCAAATGTCAAAGATGTCAAATGACAAATGTCACAATGCTAAATGTCAAAAATGAAAAGTGTCACCATGAAAAATGTCAAAAATGACAAATTTCAAGATGGCAAATGTCAAAGATGTCAAATGACAAATGTCACAATGCTAAATGTCAAAAATGAAAAGTGTCACCATGAAAAATGTCAAAAATAACAAATTTCAAGATGGCAAATGTCAAAGATGTCAAATGACAAATGTCACAATGCTAAATGTCAAAAATGAAAAGTGTCACCATGAAAAATGTCAAAAATAACAAATTTCAAGATGGCAAATGTCAAAGATGTCAAATGACAAATGTCACAATGCTAAATGGCAAAAATGAAAAGTGTCACCATGAAAAATGTCAAAAATGACAAATTTCAAGATGGCAAATATCAAAGATGTCAAATGACAAATGTCACAATGCTAAATGTCAAAAATGACAAATTTCAAGATGGCAAATGTCAAAGATGTCAAATGACAAATGTCACAATGCTAAATGTCAAAAATGAAAAGTGTCACCATGAAAAATGTCAAAAATGACAAATTTCAAGATGGCAAATGTCAAAGATGTCAAATGTCACAATGCTAAATGTCAAAAATGAAAAGTGTCACCATGAAAAATGTCAAAAATGACAAATTTCAAGATGGCAAATGTCAAAACTGACAAATGTCACAATGCTAAATGTCAAAAATGATAAGTGTCACCATGAAAAATGTCAAAAATGACAAATTTCAAGATGGCAAATGTCCAAGATGTCAAATGACAAATGTCACAATGCTAAATGTCAAAAATGACAAATTTCAAGATGGCAAATGTCAAAGATGTCAAATGACAAATGTCACAATGCTAAATGTTAAAAATGAAAAGTGTCACCATGAAAAATGTCAAAAATGACAAATTTCAAGATGGCAAATGTCAAAGATGTCAAATGGCAAATGTCACAATGCTAAATGTCAAAAATGAAAAGTGTCACCATGAAAAATGTCAAAAATGACAAATTTCAAGATGGCAAATGTCAAAGATGTCAAATGACAAATGTCACAATGCTAAATGTCAAAAATGAAATGTGTCAAAAATGACAAATTTCAAGATGGCAAATGTCTAAGATGTCAAATGACAAATTTCAAGATGGCAAATGTCTAAGATGTCAAATGACAAATGTCACAATGCTAAATGTCAAAAATGAAAAGTGTCACAATGCTAAATGTCAAAAATGACAAATTTCAAGATGGCAAATGTCAAAGATGTCAAATGACAAATGTCACAATGCTAAATGTCAAAAACGAAAAGTGTCACCATGAAAAATGTCAAAAATAACAAATTTCAAGATGGCAAATGTCAAAGATGTCGAATATGACAAATGTCACAATGCTAAATGTCAAAAATGAAAAGTGTCACCAAGAAAAATGTCAAAAATGACAAAGTTTAAGATGGCAAATATCAAAGATGTCAAATGACAAATGTCACAATGCCAAATGTCAAAAATGACAAATTTCAAGATGGCAAATGTCAAAGATGTCAAATGACAAATGTCACAATGCTAAATGTCAAAAATGAAATGTGTCAAAAATGACAAATTTCAAGATGGCAAATGTCTAAGATGTCAAATGACAAATTTCAAGATGGCAAATGTCTAAGATGTCAAATGACAAATGTCACAATGCTAAATGTCAAAAATGAAAAGTGTCACCATGAAAAATGTCAAAAATGACAAATTTTAAGATGGCAAATGTCAAAGATGTCAAATGACAAATGTCACAATGCTAAATGTCAAAAATGAAAAGTGTCACCATGAAAAATGTCAAAAATAACAAATTTCAAGATGGCAAATGTCAAAGATGTCAAATGACAAATGTCACAATGCTAAATGTCAAAAATGAAAAGTGTCACCATGAAAAATGTCAAAAATGACAAATTTCAAGATGGCAAATGTCAAAACTGACAAATGTCACAATGCTAAATGTCAAAAATAATAAGTGTCACAATGCTAAATGTCAAAAATGACAAATTTCAAGATGGCAAATGTCAAAGATGTCAAATGACAAATGTCACAATGCTAAATGTCAAAAATAAAAAGTGTCACCATGAAAAATGTCAAAAATGACAAATTTCAAAATAGCAAATGTCAAAGATATCAAATGACAAATGTCACAATGCTAAATGTCAAAAATGAAAAGTGTCACCATGAAAAATGTCAAAAATAACAAATTTCAAGATGGCAAATGTCAAAGATGTCAAATGACAAATGTCACAATGCTAAATGTCAAAAATGAAAAGTGTCACCATGAAAAATGTCAAAAATGACAAATTTCAAGATGGCAAATGTCAAAACTGACAAATGACAAATGTCACAATGCTAAATGTCAAAAATGACAAATTTCATGACGGCAAATGTCAAAGATGTCAAATGACAAATGTCACAATGCTAAATGTCAAAAATGAAAACTGTCACTATGAAAAATGTCAAAAATGACAAATTTCAAGATGGCAAATGTCAAAGATGTCAAATGACAAATGTCACAATGCTAAATGTCAAAAATGAAAAGTGTCACCATGAAAAATGTCAAAAATGACAAATTTCAAGATGGCAAATGTCAAAGATGTCAAATGGCAAATGTCACAATGCTAAAGGTCAAAAATGAAAAGTGTCACTATGAAAAATGTCAAAAATAACAAATTTCAAGATGGCAAATGTCAAAGATGTCAAATGACAAATGTCACAATGCTAAATGTCAAAAATGAAAAGTGTCACCATGAAAAATGTCAAAAATCACAAATTTCAAGATGGCAAATGTCAAAGATGTCGAATATGACAAATGTCACAATGCTAAATGTCAAAAATGAAAAGTGTTACCATGAAAAATGTCAAAAATGACAAATTTCAAGATGGCAAATGTCAAAGATGTTAAATGACAAATGTCACAATGCTAAATGTCAAAAATGAAAAGTGTCACCATGAAAAATGTCAAAAATGACAAATTTTAAGATGGCAAATGTCAAAGATGTCAAATGACAAATGTCACAATGCTAAATGTCAAAAATGACAAATTTCAAGATGGCAAATGTCAAAGATGTCAAATGACAAATGTCACAATGCTAAATGTCAAAAATGAAAAGTGTCACCATGAGAAATGTTAAAAATGACAAATTTTAAGATGGCAAATGTCAAAGATGTCAAATGACAAATGTCACAATGCTAAATGTCAAAAATGAAAAGTGTCACCATGAGAAATGTTAAAAATGACAAATTTTAAGATGGCAAATGTCAAAGATGTCAAATGACAACTGTCACAATGCTAAATGTCAAAAATGAAAAGTGTCACGATGAAAAATGTCAAAAATGACAAATTTCAAGATGGCAAATATCAAAGATGTCAAATGACAAATGTCACAATGCTAAATGTCAAAAATGACAAATTTCAAGATGGCAAATGTCAAAGATGTCAAATGACAAATGTCACAATGCTAAATGTCAAAAATGAAAAGTGTCACCATGAAAAATGTCAAAAATGACAAATTTTAAGATGGCAAATGTCAAAGATGTCAAATGACAAATGTCACAATGCTAAATGTCAAAAATGAAAAGTGTCACCATGAAAAATGTCAAAAATAACAAATTTTAAGATGGCAAATGTCAAAGATGTCAAATGACAAATGTCACAATGTTAAATGTCAAAAATGAAAAGTGTCACCATGAAAAATGTCAAAAATAACAAATTTCAAGATGGCAAATGTTAAAGATGTCAAATGTCACAATGCTAAATGTCAAAAATGAAAAGTGTCACCTTAAAAAATGTCAAAAATGACAAATTTCAAGATGGCAAATGTCAAAACTGACAAATGTCACAATGCTAAATGTCAAAAATGATAAGTGTCACCATGAAAAATGTCAAAAATGACAAATTTCAAGATGGCAAATGTCCAAGATGTCAAATGACAAATGTCACAATGCTAAATGTCAAAAATGACAAATTTCAAGATGGCAAATGTCAAAGATGTCAAATGACAAATGTCACAATGCTAAATGTCAAAAATGAAAAGTGTCACCATGAAAAATGTCAAAAATGACAAATTTCAAGATGGCAAATGTCAAAGATGTCAAATGGCAAATGTCACAATGCTAAAGGTCAAAAATGAAAAGTGTCACTATGAAAAATGTCAAAAATAACAAATTTCAAGATGGCAAATGTCAAAGATGTCAAATGACAAATGTCACAATGCTAAATGTCAAAAATGAAAAGTGTCACCATTAAAAATGTCAAAAATCACAAATTTCAAGATGGCAAATGTCAAAGATGTCGAATATGACAAATGTCACAATGCTAAATGTCAAAAATGAAAAGTGTCACCATGAAAAATGTCAAAAATGACAAATTTCAAGATGGCAAATTTCAAAGATGTTAAATGACAAATGTCACAATGCTAAATGTCAAAAATGAAAAGTGTCACCATGAAAAATGTCAAAAATGACAAATTTCAAGATGGCAAATATCAAAGATGTCAAATGACAAATGTCACAATGCTAAATGTCAAAAATGACAAATTTCAAGATGGCAAATGTCAAAGATGTCAAATGACAAATGTCACAATGCTAAATGTCAAAAATGAAAAGTGTCACCATGAAAAATGTCAAAAATCACAAATTTCAAGATGGCAAATGTCAAAGATGTCGAATATGACAAATGTCACAATGCTAAATGTCAAAAATGAACAGTGTCACCATGAAAAATGTCAAAAATGACAAATTTCAAGATGGCAAATATCAAAGATGTCAAATGACAAATGTCACAATGCCAAATGTCAAAAATGACAAATTTCAAGATGGCAAATGTCAAAAATGTCAAATGACAAATGTCACAATGCTAAATGTCAAAAATGAAAAGTGTCACCATGAAAAATGTCAAAAACGACAAATTTCAAGATGGCAAATGTCAAAGATGTCAAATGACAAATGTCACAATGCTAAATGTCAAAAATGAAAAGTGTCACCATGAAAAATGTCAAAAATAACAAATTTCAAGATGGCACATCTCAAAGATGTCAAATGACAAATGTCACAATGCTAAATGTCAAAAATGAAAAGTGTCACCATGAAAAATGTCAAAAATGACAAATTTCAAGATAGCAAATGTCAAAGATGTCAAATAACAAATGTCGCAATGCTAAATGTCAAAAATGAAAAGTGTCACCATGAAAAATGTCAAAAATAACAAATTTCAAGATGGCAAATGTCAAAGATGTCAAATGACAAATGTCACAATGCTAAATGTCAAAAATGAAAAGTGTCACCATGAAAAATGTCAAAAATGACAAATTTCAAGATGGCAAATGTCAAAACTGACAAATGTCACAATGCTAAATGTCAAAAATGATAGGTGTCACCATGAAAAATGTCAAAAATGACAAATTTCAAGATGGCAAATGTCCAAGATGTCAAATGACGAATGTCACAATGCTAAATGTCAAAAATGACAAATTTCAAGATGGCAAATGTCAAAGATGTCAAATGACAAATGTCACAATGCTAAATGAAAAGTGTCACCATGAAAAATGTCAAAAATGACAAATTTCAAGATGACAAATGTCAAAGATGTCAAATGACAAAAAAATGTCACAATGCTAAATGTCAAAAATGAAAAGTGTCACCATGAAAAATGTCAAAAATAACAAATTTCAAGATGGCAAATGTCAAAGATGTCAAATGACAAATGTCACAATGCTAAATGTCAAAAATGAAAAGTGTCACCATGAAAAATGTCAAAAATGACAAATTTTAAGATGGCAAATGTCAAAGATGTCAAATGACAAATGTCACAATGCTAAATGTCAAAAATGAAAAGTGTCACCATGAAAAATGTCAAAAATGACAAATTTCAAGATAGCAAATGTCAAAGATGTCAAATGACAAATGTCACAATGCTAAATGTCAAAAATGAAAAGTGTCACCATAAAAAATGTCAAAAATGACAAATTTTAAGATGGCAAATGTCAAAACTGACAAATGTCACAATGCTAAATGTCAAAAATGAAAAGTGTCACCATGAAAAATGTCAAAAATGACAAATTTCAAGATGGCAAATGTCAAAGATGTCAAATGACAAATGTCACAATGCTAAATGTCAAAAATGAAAAGTGTCAAAAATGACAAATTTCAAGATGGCAAATGTCTAAGATGTCAAATGACAAATGTCACAATGCTAAATGTCAAAAAAGAAAAGTGTCACCGTGAAAAATGTCAAAAATGACAAATTTCAAGATGGCAAATGTCACAGATGTCAAATGACAAATGTGACAATGCTAAATGTCAAAAATGAGAAGTGTCACCATGAAAAATGTCAAAAATGACAAATTTCAAGTTGGCAAATGTCAAAGATGTCAAATGTCAAATGTCACAATGCTAAATGTCAAAAATGAAAAGTGTCCCCATGAAAAATATCAATAATGACAAATTTCAAGGTGGCAAATGTCAAAGATGTCAAATGACAAATGTCACAATGCTAAATGTCAAAAATGAAAAGTGTCACCATGAAAAATGTCAAAAATCACAAATTTCAAGATGGCAAATGTCAAAGATGTCGAATATGACAAATGTCACAATGCTAAATGTCAAAAATGAAAAGTGTCACCATGAAAAATGTCAAAAAAGACAAATTTCAAGATGGCAAATGTCAAAGATGTTAAATGACAAATGTCACAATGCTAAATGTCAAAAATGAAAAGTGTCACCATGAAAAATGTCAAAAATGACAAATTTCGAGATGGCAAATATCAAAGATGTCAAATGACAAATGTCACAATGCTAAATGTCAAAAATGACAAATTTCAAGATGGCAGATGTCAAAGATGTCAAATGACAAATGTCACAATGCTAAATGTCAAAAATAAAAAGTGTCACCATGAAAAATGTCAAAAATCACAAATTTCAAGATGGCAAATGTCAAAGATGTCGAATATGACAAATGTCACAATGCTAAATGTCAAACATGAAAAGTGTCACCATGAAAAATGTCAAAAATGACAAATTTTAAGATGGCAAATATCAAAGATGTCAAATGACAAATGTCACAATGCTAAATGTCAAAAATAACAAATTTCAAGATGGCAAATGTCAAAAATGTCAAATGACAAATGTCACAATGCTAAATGTCAAAAATGAAAAGTGTCACCATGAAAAATGTCAAAAACGACAAATTTCAAGATGGCAAATGTCAAAGATGTCAAATGACAAATGTCACAATGCTAAATGTCAAAAATAAAAAGTGTCACCATGAAAAATGTCAAAAATAACAAATTTCAAGATGGCAAATGTCAAAGATGTCAAATGACAAATGTCACAATGCTAAATGTCAAAAATGAAAAGTGTCACCATGAAAAATGTCAAACATGACAAATTTCAAGATGGCAAATGTCAAAGATGTCAAATAACAAATGTCACAATGCTAAATGTCAAAAATGAAAAGTGTCACCATGAAAAATGTCAAAAATAACAAATTTCAAGATGGCAAATGTCAAAGATGTCAAATGACAAATTTTACAATGCTAAATGTCAAAAATGAAAAGTGTCATTATGAAAAATGTCAAAAATGACAAATTTCAAGATGGCAAATGTCAAAACTGACAAATGTCACAATGCTAAATGTCAAAAATGATAAGTGTCACCATGAAAAATGTCAAAAATGACAAATTTCAAGATGGCAAATGTTAAAGATGTCAAATGACAAATGTCACAATGCTAAATGTCAAAAATGAAAAGTGTCACCATGAAAAATGTCAAAAATGACAAATTTCAAGATGGCAAATGTCAAAGATGTCAAATGACAAATGTCACAATGCTAAATGTCAAAAATGAAAAGTGTCACCATGAAAAATGTCAAAAATGACAAATTTCAAGATGGCAAATGTCAAAGATGTCAAATGACATATGTCACAATGCTAAATGTCAAAAATGAAAAGTGTCACCATGAAAAATGTCAAAAATGACAAATTTCAAGATGGCAAATGTCAAAGATGTCAAATAACAAATGTCACAATGCTAAATGTCAAAAATGAAAAGTGTCACCATAAAAAATGTCAAAAATGACAAATTTCAAGATGGCCAATGTCAAAACTGACAAATGTCACAATGCTAAATGTCAAAAATGATAAGTGTCACCATGAAAAATGTCAAAAATGACAAATTTCAAGATGGCAAATGTCCAAGATGTCAAATGACAAATGTCACAATGCTAAATGTCAAAAATGAAAAGTGTCACCATGAAAAATGTCAAAAATGACAAATTTCAAGATGGCAAATGTCAAAGATGTCAAATGACAAATGTCACAATGCTAAATGTCAAAAATTAAAAGTGTCAAAAATGACAAATTTCAAGATGGCAAATGTCTAAGATGTCAAATGACAAATGTCACAATGCTAAATGTCAAAAAACAAAAGTGTCACCGTGAAAAATGTCAAAAATGACAAATTTTAAGATGGCAAATGTCAAAGATGTCAAATGACAAATGTTACAATGCTAAATGTCAAAAATGAAAAGTGTCACCATGAAAAATGTCAAAAATGACAAATTTCAAGTTGGCAAATGTCAAAGATGTCAAATGTCAAATGTCACAATGCTAAATGTCAAAAATGAAAAGTGTCCCCATGAAAAATGTCAATAATGACAAATTTCAAGATGGCAAATGTCAAAGATGTCAAATGACAAATGTCACAATGCTAAATGTCAAAAATGAAAAGTGTCACCATGAAAAATGTCAAAAATCACAAATTTCAAGATGGCAAATGTCAAAGATGTCAAATATGACAAATGTCACAATGCTAAATGTCAAAAATGAAAAGTGTCACCATGAAAAATGTCAAAAACGACAAATTTCAAGATGGCAAATGTCAAAGATGTCAAATGACAAATGTCACAATGCTAAATGTCAAAAATGAAAAGTGTCACCATGAAAAATGTCAAAAATAATAAATTTCAAGATGGCAAATGTCAAAGATGTCAAATGACAAATGTCACAATGCTAAATGTCAAAAATGAAAAGTCTCACCATGAAAAATGTCAAAAATGACAAATTTTAAGATGGCAAATGTCAAAGATGTCAAATAACAAATTTCACAATGCTAAATGTCAAAAATAAAAAGTGTCACCATGAAAAATGTCAAAAATAACAAATTTCAAGATGGCAAATGTCAAAGATGTCAAATGACAAATGTCACAATGCTAAATGTCAAAAATGAAAAGTGTCACCATGAAAAATGTCAAAAATGACAAATTTCAAGTTGGCAAATGTCAAAACTGACAAATGTCACAATGCTAAATGTCAAAAATGATAAGTGTCACCATGAAAAATGTCAAAAATGACAAATTTCAAGATGGCAAATGTCCAAGATGTCAAATGACGAATGTCACAATGCTAAATGTCAAAAATGACAAATTTCAAAATGGCAAATGTCAAAGATGTCAAATGACAAATGTCACAATGCTAAATGTCAAAAATGAAAAGTGTCACCATGAAAAATGTCAAAAATGACAAATTTCAAGATGGCAAATGTCAAAGATGTCAAATGACAAATAATACAATGCTAAATGTCAAAAATGAAAAGTGTCACCATGAAAAATGTCAAAAATGACAAATTTCAAGTTGGCAAATGTCAAAGATGTCAAATGTCAAATGTCACAATGCTAAATGTCAAAAATGAAAAGTGTCCCCATGAAAAATTTCAATAATGACAAATTTCAAGATGGCAAATGTCAAAGATGTCAAATGACAAATGTCACAATGCTAAATGTCAAAAATGAAAAGTGTCACCATGAAAAATGTCAAAAATGACAAATTTCAAGATGGCAAATGTCAAAGATGTTACATGACAAATGTCACAATGCTAAATGTCAAAAATGAAAAGTGTCACCATGAAAAATGTCAAAAATGACAAATTTCAAGATGGCAAATATCAAAGATGTCAAATGACAAATGTCACAATGCTAAATGTCAAAAATGACAAATTTCAAGATGGCAGATGTCAAAGATGTCAAATGACAAATGTCACAATGCTAAATGTCAAAAATGAAAAGTGTCACCATGAAAAATGTCAAAAATCACAAATTTCAAGATGGCAAATGCCAAAGATGTCGAATATGACAAATGTCACAATGCTAAATGTCAAAAATGAAAAGTGTCACCATGAAAAATGTCAAAAATGACAAATTTCAAGATGGCAAATATCAAAGATGTCAAATGACAAATGTCACAATGCTAAATGTCAAAAATGACAAATTTCAAGATGGCAAATGCCAAAAATGTCAAATGACAAATGTCACAATGCTAAATGTCAAAAATGAAAAGTGTCACCATGAAAAATGTCAAAAACGACAAATTTCAAGATGGCAAATGTCAAAGATGTCAAATGACAAATGTCACAATGCTAAATGTCAAAAATGAAAAGTGTCAAAAATAACAAATTTCAAGATGGCAAATGTCAAAGATGTCAAATGACAAATGTCACAATGCTAAATGTCAAAAATGAAAAGTGTCACCATGAAAAATGTCAAAAATGACAAATTTCAAGATGGCAAATGTCAAAGATGTCAAATAACAAATGTCACAATGCTAAATGTCAAAAATGAAAAGTGTCACCATGAAAAATGTCAAAAATAACAAATTTCAAGATGGCAAATATCAAAGATGTCAAATGACAAATTTCACAATGCTAAATGTCAAAAATGAAAAGTGTCATTATGAAAAATGTCAAAAATGACAAATTTCAAGATGGCAAATGTCAAAACTGACAAATGTCACAATGCTAAATGTCAAAAATGATAAGTGTCACCATGAAAAATGTCAAAAATGACAAATTTCAAGATGGCAAATGTCCAAGATGTCAAATGACGAATGTCACAATGCTAAATGTCAAAAATGACAAATTTCAAGATGGCAAATGTCAAAGATGTCAAATGACAAATGTCACAATGCTAAATGTCAAAAATGAAAAGTGTCACCATGAAAAATGTCAAAAATGACAAATTTCAAGATGGCAAATGTCAAAGATGTCAAATGACAAATGTCACAATGCTAAATGTCAAAAATGAAAAGTGTCACCATGAAAAATGTCAAAAATGACAAATTTCAAGATGGCAAATGTCAAAGATGTCAAATGACATATGTCACAATGCTAAATGTCAAAAATGAAAAGTGTCACCATAAAAAATGTCAAAAATGACAAATTTCAAGATGGCAAATGTCAAAACTGACAAATGTCACAATGCTAAATGTCAAAAATGATAAGTGTCACCATGAAAAATGTCAAAAATGACAAATTTCAAGATGGCAAATGTCCAAGATGTCAAATGACAAATGTCACAATGCTAAATGTCAAAAATGAAAAGTGTCACCATGAAAAATGTCAAAAATGACAAATTTCAAGATGGCAAATGTCAAAGATGTCAAATGACAAATGTCACAATGCTAAATGTCAAAAATGAAAAGTGTCAAAAATGACAAATTTCAAGATGGCAAATGTCTAAGATGTCAAATGACAAATGTCACAATGCTAAATGTCAAAAATGAAAAGTGTCACCATGAAAAATGTCAAAAATGACAAATTTCAAGATGGCAAATGTCAAAGATGTCAAATGAAAAATGTTACAATGCTAAATGTCAAAAATGAAAAGTGTCACCATGAAAAATGTCAAAAATGACAAATTTCAAGTTGGCAAATGTCAAAGATGTCAAATATGACAAATGTCACAATGCTAAATGTCAAAAATGAAAAGTGTCACCATGAAAAATGTCAAAAATGACAAATTTCAAGATGGCAAATGTCAAAGATGTTAAATGAAAAATGTCACAATGCTAAATGTCAAAAATGAAAAGTGTCACCATGAAAAATGTCAAAAATGACAAATTTTAAGATGGCAAATATCAAAGATGTCAAATGACAAATGTCACAATGCTAAATGTCAAAAATGACAAATTTCAAGATGGCAAATTTCAAAAATGTCAAATGACAAATGTCACAATGCTAAATGTCAAAAATGAAAAGTGTCACCATGAAAAATGTCAAAAATGACAAATTTCAAGATGGCAAATGTCAAAGATGTTAAATGACAAATGTCACAATGCTAAATGTCAAAAATGAAAAGTGTCACCATGAAAAATGTCAAAAACGACAAATTTCAAGATGGCAAATGTCAAAGATGTCAAATGACAAATGTCACAATGCTAAATGTCAAAAATGAAAAGTGTCACCATGAAAAATGTCAAAAATAACAAATTTCAAGATGGCAAATGTCAAAGATGTCAAATGACAAATGTCACAATGCTAAATGTCAAAAATGAAAAGTGTCACCATGAAAAATGTCAAAAATGACAAATTTTAAGATGGCAAATGTCAAAGATGTCAAATAACAAATTTCACAATGCTAAATGTCAAAAATGAAAAATGTCACCATGAAAAATGTCAAAAATGACAAATTTCAAGATGGCAAATGTCAAAACTGACAAATGTCACAATGCTAAATGTCAAAAATGATAAGTGTCACCATGAAAAATGTCAAAAATGACAAATTTCAAGATGGCAAATGTCCAAGATGTCAAATGACGAATGTCACAATGCTAAATGTCAAAAATGACAAATTTCAAAATGGCAAATGTCAAAGATGTCAAATGACAAATGTCACAATGCTAAATGTCAAAAATGAAAAGTGTCACCATGAAAAATGTCAAAAATGACAAATTTCAAGATGGCAAATGTCAAAGATGTCAAATGACAAATGTTACAATGCTAAATGTCAAAAATGAAAAGTGTCACCATGAAAAATGTCAAAAATGACAAATTTCAAGTTGGCAAATGTCAAAGATGTCAAATGTCAAATGTCACAATGCTAAATGTCAAAAATGAAAAGTGTCCCCATGAAAAATGTCAATAATGACAAATTTCAAGATGGCAAATGTCAAAGATGTCAAATGACAAATGTCACAATGCTAAATGCAAAAATGAAAAGTGTCACCATGAAAAATGTCAAAAATGACAAATTTCAAGATGGCAAATGTCAAAGATGTTACATGACAAATGTCACAATGCTAAATGTCAAAAATGAAAAGTGTCACCATGAAAAATGTCAAAAATGACAAATTTCAAGATGGCAAATATCAAAGATGTCAAATGACAAATGTCACAATGCTAAATGTCAAAAATGACAAATTTCAAGATGGCAAATATCAAAGATGTCAAATGACAAATGTCACAATGCTAAATGTCAAAAATGACAAATTTCAAGATGGCAAATGCCAAAAATGTCAAATGACAAATGTCACAATGCTAAATGTCAAAAATGAAAAGTGTCACCATGAAAAATGTCAAAAACGACAAATTTCAAGATGGCAAATGTCAAAGATGTCAAATGACAAATGTCACAATGCTAAATGTCAAAAATGAAAAGTGTCACCATGAAAAATGTCAAAAATAACAAATTTCAAGATGGCAAATGTCAAAGATGTCAAATGACAAATGTCACAATGCTAAATGTCACAAATGAAAAGTGTCACCATGAAAAATGTCAAAAATGACAAATTTCAAGATGGCAAATGTCAAAGATGTCAAATAACAAATGTCACAATGCTAAATGTCAAAAATGAAAAGTGTCATTATGAAAAATGTCAAAAATGACAAATTTCAAGATGGCAAATGTCAAAACTGACAAATGTCACAATGCTAAATGTCAAAAATGATAAGTGTCACCATGAAAAATGTCAAAAATGACAAATTTCAAGATGGCAAATGTCCAAGATGTCAAATGACGAATGTCACAATGCTAAATGTCAAAAATGACAAATTTCAAGATGGCAAATGTCAAAGATGTCAAATGACAAATGTTACAATGCTAAATGTCAAAAATGAAAAGTGTCACCATGAAAAATGTCAAAAATGACAAATTTCAAGATGGCAAATGTCCAAGATGTCAAATGACAAATGTCACAATGCTAAATGTCAAAAATGAAAAGTGTCACCATGAAAAATGTCAAAAATGACAAATTTCAAGATGGCAAATGTCAAAGATGTCAAATGACAAATGTCACAATGCTAAATGTCAAAAATGAAAAGTGTCATTATGAAAAATGTCAAAAATGACAAATTTCAAGATGGCAAATGTCAAAACTGACAAATGTCACAATGCTAAATGTCAAAAATGATAAGTGTCACCATGAAAAATGTCAAAAATGACAAATTTCAAGATAGCAAATGTCCAAGATGTCAAATGACGAATGTCACAATGCTAAATGTCAAAAATGACAAATTTCAAGATGGCAAATGTCAAAGATGTCAAATGACAAATGTCACAATGCTAAATGTCAAAAATGAAAAGTGTCACCATGAAAAATGTCAAAAATGACAAATTTCAAGATGGCAAATGTCAAAGATGTCAAATTACAAATGTCACAATGCTAAATGTCACAAATGAAAAGTGTCACCATGAAAAATGTCAAAAATAACAAATTTCAAGATGGCAAATGTCAAAGATGTCAAATGACAAATGTCACAATGCTAAATGTCAAAAATGAAAAGTGTCATTATGAAAAATGTCAAAAATGACAAATTTCAAGATGGCAAATGTCAAAACTGACAAATGTCACAATGCTAAATGTCAAAAATGATAAGTGTCACCATGAAAAATGTCAAAAATGACAAATTTCAAGATGGCAAATGTCCAAGATGTCAAATGACGAATGTCACAATGCTAAATGTCAAAAATGACAAATTTCAAGATGGCAAATGTCAAAGATGTCAAATGACAAATGTCACAATGCTAAATGTCAAAAATGAAAAGTGTCACCATGAAAAATGTCAAAAATGACAAATTTCAAGATGGCAAATGTCCAAGATGTCAAATGACAAATGTCACAATGCTAAATGTCAAAAATGAAAAGTGTCACCATGAAAAATGTCAAAAATGACAAATTTCAAGATGGCAAATGTCAAAGATGTCAAATGACAAATGTCACAATGCTAAATGTCAAAAATGAAAAGTGTCAAAAATGACAAATTTCAAGATGGCAAATGTCTAAGATGTCAAATGACAAATGTCACAATGCTAAATGTCAAAAAAGAAAAGTGTCACCGTGAAAAATGTCAAAAATGACAAATTTCAAGATGGCAAATGTCAAAGATGTCAAATGACAAATGTCACAATGCTAAATGTCAAAAATGAAAAGTGTCACCATGAAAAATGTCAAAAATGACAAATTTCAAGTTGGCAAATATCAAAGATGTCAAATGACAAATGTCACAATGCTAAATGTCAAAAATGACAAATTTCAAGATGGCAGATGTCAAAGATGTCAAATGACAAATGTCACAATGCTAAATGTCAAAAATGAAAAGTGTCACCATGAAAAATGTCAAAAATCACAAATTTCAAGATGGCAAATGTCAAAGATGTCAAATGACAAATGTCACAATGCTAAATGTCAAAAATGAAAAGTGTCACCATGAAAAATGTCAGAAATGACAAATTTCAAGATGACAAATGTCAAAGATGTTACATGACAAATGTCACAATGCTAAATGTCAAAAATGAAAAGTGTCACCATGAAAAATGTCAAAAATGACAAATTTCAAGATGGCAAATATCAAAGATGTCAAATGACAAATGTCACAATGCTAAATGTCAAAAATGACAAATTTCAAGATGGCAGATGTCAAAGATGTCAAATGACAAATGTCACAATGCTAAATGTCAAAAATGAAAAGTGTCACCATGAAAAATGTCAAAAATCACAAATTTCAAGATGGCAAATGTCAAAGATGTCGAATATGACAAATGTCACAATGCTAAATGTCAAAAATGAAAAGTGTCACCATGAAAAATGTCAAAAATGACAAATTTTAAGATGGCAAATATCAAAGATGTCAAATGACAAATGTCACAATGCTAAATGTCAAAAATGACAAATTTCAAGATGGCAAATGCCAAAAATGTCAAATGACAAATGTCACAATGCTAAATGTCAAAAATGAAAAGTGTCACCATGAAAAATGTCAAAAACGACAAATTTCAAGATGGCAAATGTCAAAGATGTCAAATGACAAATGTCACAATGCTAAATGTCAAAAATGAAAAGTGTCACCATGAAAAATGTCAAAAATAACAAATTTTAAGATGGCAAATGTCACAGATGTCAAATGACAAATGTCACAATGCTAAATGTCAAAAATGAAAAGTGTCACCATGAAAAATGTCAAAAATGACAAATTTTAAGATGGCAAATGTCAAAGATGTCAAATAACAAATGTCACAATGCTAAATGTCAAAAATGAAAAGTGTCACCATGAAAAATGTCAAAAATAACAAATTTCAAGATGGCAAATATCAAAGATGTCAAATGACAAATTTCACAATGCTAAATGTCAAAAATGAAAAGTGTCATTATGAAAAATGTCAAAAATGACAAATTTCAAGATGGCAAATGTCAAAACTGACAAATGTCACAATGCTAAATGTCAAAAATGATAAGTGTCACCATGAAAAATGTCAAAAATGACAAATTTCAAGATGGCAAATGTCCAAGATGTCAAATGACGAATGTCACAATGCTAAATGTCAAAAATGACAAATTTCAAGATGGCAAATGTCAAAGATGTCAAATGACAAATGTCACAATGCTAAATGCCAAAAATGAAAAGTGTCACCATGAAAAATGTCAAAAATGACCAATTTCAAGATGGCAAATGTCAAAGATGTCAAATGACAAATGTCACAATGCTAAATGTCAAAAATGAAAAGTGTCACCATGAAAAATGTCAAAAATGACAAATTTCAAGATGGCAAATGTCAAAGATGTCAAATGACATATGTCACAATGCTAAATGTCAAAAATGAAAAGTGTCACCATGAAAAATGTTAAAAATGACAAATTTCAAGATGGCAAATGTCAAAGATGTCAAATGACAAATGTCACAGTGCTAAATGTCAAAAATGAAAAGTGTCACCATAAAAAATGTCAAAAATGACAAATTTCAAGATGGCAAATGTCAAAACTGACAAATGTCACAATGCTAAATGTCAAAAATGATAAATGTCACCATGAAAAATGTCAAAAATGAGAAATTTCAAGATGGCAAATGTCAAAGATGTTAAATGACAAATGTCACAATGCTTAATGTCAAAAATGAAAAGTGTCACAATGAAAAATGTCAAAAATGACAAATTTCAAGATGGCAAATATCAAAGATGTCAAATGACAAATGTCACAATGCTAAATGACAAATTTCAAGATGGCAAATTTCAAAAATGTCAAATGACAAATGTCACAATGCTAAATGTCAAAAATGAAAAGTGTCACCATGAAAAATGTCAAAAATGACAAATTTCAAGATGGCAAATGTCAAAGATGTTAAATGACAAATGTCACAATGCTAAATGTCAAAAATGAAAAGTGTCACCATGAAAAATGTCAAAAACGACAAATTTCAAGATGGCAAATGTCAAAGATGTCAAATGACAAATGTCACAATGCTAAATGTCAAAAATGAAAAGTGTCACCATGAAAAATGTCAAAAATGACAAATTTCAAGATGGCAAATGTCAAAGATGTCAAATGACATATGTCACAATGCTAAATGTCAAAAATGAAAAGTGTCACCATGAAAAATGTTAAAAATGACAAATTTCAAGATGGCAAATGTCAAAGATGTCAAATGACAAATGTCACAGTGCTAAATGTCAAAAATGAAAAGTGTCACCATAAAAAATGTCAAAAATGACAAATTTCAAGATGGCAAATGTCAAAGATGTCAAATGACAAATGTCACAGTGCTAAATGTCAAAAATGAAAAGTGTCACCATAAAAAATGTCAAAAATGACAAATTTCAAGATGGCAAATGTCAAAACTGACAAATGTCACAATGCTAAATGTCAAAAATGATAAATGTCACCATGAAAAATGTCAAAAATGACAAATTTCAAGTTGGCAAATATCAAAGATGTCAAATGACAAATGTCACAATGCTAAATGTCAAAAATGACAAATTTCAAGATGGCAGATGTCAAAGATGTCAAATGACAAATGTCACAATGCTAAATGTCAAAAATGAAAAGTGTCACCATGAAAAATGTCAAAAATCACAAATTTCAAGATGGCAAATGTCAAAGATGTCAAATGACAAATGTCACAATGCTAAATGTCAAAAATGAAAAGTGTCACCATGAAAAATGTCAAAAATGACAAATTTTAAGATGACAAATGTCAAAGATGTTACATGACAAATGTCACAATGCTAAATGTCAAAAATGAAAAGTGTCACCATGAAAAATGTCAAAAATGACAAATTTCAAGATGGCAAATATCAAAGATGTCAAATGACAAATGTCACAATGCTAAATGTCAAAAATGACAAATTTCAAGATGGCAGATGTCAAAGATGTCAAATGACAAATGTCACAATGCTAAATGTCAAAAATGAAAAGTGTCACCATGAAAAATGTCAAAAATCACAAATTTCAAGATGGCAAATGTCAAAGATGTCAAATATGACAAATGTCACAATGCTAAATGTCAAAAATGAAAAGTGTCACCATGAAAAATGTCAAAAATGACAAATTTTAAGATGGCAAATGTCAAAGATGTCAAATAACAAATGTCACAATGCTAAATGTCAAAAATGAAAAGTGTCACCATGAAAAATGTCAAAAATAACAAATTTCAAGATGGCAAATATCAAAGATGTCAAATGACAAATTTCACAATGCTAAATGTCAAAAATGAAAAGTGTCATTATGAAAAATGTCAAAAATGACAAATTTTAAGATGGCAAATGTCAAAACTGACAAATGTCACAATGCTAAATGTCAAAAATGATAAGTGTCACCATGAAAAATGTCAAAAATGACAAATTTCAAGATGGCAAATGTCCAAGATGTCAAATGACGAATGTCACAATGCTAAATGTCAAAAATGACAAATTTCAAGATGGCAAATGTCAAAGATGTCAAATGACAAATGTCACAATGCTAAATGCCAAAAATGAAAAGTGTCACCATGAAAAATGTCAAAAATGACCAATTTCAAGATGGCAAATGTCAAAGATGTCAAATGACAAATGTCACAATGCTAAATGTCAAAAATGAAAAGTGTCACCATGAAAAATGTCAAAAATGACAAATTTCAAGATGGCAAATGTCAAAGATGTCAAATGACATATGTCACAATGCTAAATGTCAAAAATGAAAAGTGTCACCATGAAACATGTTAAAAATGACAAATTTCAAGATGGCAAATGTCAAAGATGTCAAATGACTAATGTCACAGTGCTAAATGTCAAAAATGAAAAGTGTCACCATAAAAAATGTCAAAAATGACAAATTTCAAGATGGCAAATGTCAAAACTGACAAATGTCACAATGCTAAATGTCAAAAATGATAAATGTCACCATGAAAAATGTCAAAAATGAGAAATTTCAAGATGGCAAATGTCAAAGATGTTAAATGACAAATGTCACAATGCTAAATGTCAAAAATGAAAAGTGTCACAATGAAAAATGTCAAAAATGACAAATTTCAAGATGGCAAATATCAAAGATGTCAAATGACAAATGTCACAATGCTAAATGACAAATTTCAAGATGGCAAATTTCAAAAATGTCAAATGACAAATGTCACAATGCTAAATGTCAAAAATGAAAAGTGTCACCATGAAAAATGTCAAAAATGACAAATTTCAAGATGGCAAATGTCAAAGATGTTAAATGACAAATGTCACAATGCTAAATGTCAAAAATGAAAAGTGTCACCATGAAAAATGTCAAAAACGACAAATTTCAAGATGGCAAATGTCAAAGATGTCAAATGACAAATGTCACAATGCTAAATGTCAAAAATGAAAAGTGTCACCATGAAAAATGTCAAAAATGACAAATTTCAAGATGGCAAATGTCAAAGATGTCAAATGACATATGTCACAATGCTAAATGTCAAAAATGAAAAGTGTCACCATGAAAAATGTTAAAAATGACAAATTTCAAGATGGCAAATGTCAAAGATGTCAAATGACAAATGTCACAGTGCTAAATGTCAAAAATGAAAAGTGTCACCATAAAAAATGTCAAAAATGACAAATTTCAAGATGGCAAATGTCAAAACTGACAAATGTTACAATGCTAAATGTCAAAAATGATAAGTGTCACCATGAAAAATGTCAAAAATGACAAATTTCAAGATGGCAAATGTCCAAGATGTCAAATGACAAATGTCACAATGCTAAATGTCAAAAATGAAAAGTGTCACCATGAAAAATGTCAAAAATGACAAATTTCAAGATGGCAAATGTCAAAGATGTCAAATGACAAATGTCACAATGCTAAATGTCAAAAATGAAAAGTGTCAAAAATGACAAATTTCAAGATGGCAAATGTCTAAGATGTCAAATGACAAATGTCACAATGCTAAATGTCAAAAAAGAAAAGTGTCACCGTGAAAAATGTCAAAAATGACAAATTTCAAGATGGCAAATGTCAAAGATGTCAAATGAAAAATGTTACAATGCTAAATGTCAAAAATGAAAAGTGTCACCATGAAAAATGTCAAAAATGACAAATTTCAAGTTGGCAAATATCAAAGATGTCAAATGACAAATGTCACAATGCTAAATGTCAAAAATGACAAATTTCAAGATGGCAGATGTCAAAGATGTCAAATGACAAATGTCACAATGCTAAATGTCAAAAATGAAAAGTGTCACCATGAAAAATGTCAAAAATCACAAATTTCAAGATGGCAAATGTCAAAGATGTCGAATATGACAAATGTCACAATGCTAAATGTCAAAAATGAAAAGTGTCCCCATGAAAAATGTCAATAATGACAAATTTCAAGATGGCAAATGTCAAAGATGTCAAATGACAAATGTCACAATGCTACATGTCAAAAATGAAAAGTGTCACCATGAAAAATGTCAAAAATGACAAATTTCAAGATGGCAAATGTCAAAGATGTTACATGACAAATGTCACAATGCTAAATGTCAAAAATGAAAAGTGTCACCATGAAAAATGTCAAAAATGACAAATTTCAAGATGGCAAATATCAAAGATGTCAAATGACAAATGTCACAATGCTAAATGTCAAAAATGACAAATTTCAAGATGGCAGATGTCAAAGATGTCAAATGACAAATGTCACAATGCTAAATGTCAAAAATGAAAAGTGTCACCATGAAAAATGTCAAAAATCACAAATTTCAAGATGGCAAATGTCAAAGATGTCGAATATGACAAATGTCACAATGCTAAATGTCAAAAATGAAAAGTGTCACCATAAAAAATGTCAAAAATGACAAATTTCAAGATGGCAAATATCAAAGATGTCAAATGACAAATGTCACAATGCTAAATGTCAAAAATGACAAATTTCAAGATGGCAAATGCCAAAAATGTCAAATGACAAATGTCACAATGCTAAATGTCAAAAATGAAAAGTGTCACCATGAAAAATGTCAAAAACGACAAATTTCAAGATGGCAAATGTCAAAGATGTCAAATGACAAATGTCACAATGCTAAATGTCAAAAATGAAAAGTGTCACCATGAAAAATGTCAAAAATAACAAATTTCAAGATGGCAAATGTCAAAGATGTCAAATGACAAATGTCACAATGCTAAATGTCAAAAATGAAAAGTGTCACCATGAAAAATGTCAAAAATGACAAATTTCAAGATGGCAAATGTCAAAGATGTCAAATAACAAATGTCACAATGCTAAATGTCAAAAATGAAAAGTGTCACCATGAAAAATGTCAAAAATAACAAATTTCAAGATGGCAAATATCAAAGATGTCAAATGACAAATTTCACAATGCTAAATGTCAAAAATGAAAAGTGTCATTATGAAAAATGTCAAAAATGACAAATTTTAAGATGGCAAATGTCAAAACTGACAAATGTCACAATGCTAAATGTCAAAAATGATAAGTGTCACCATGAAAAATGTCAAAAATGACAAATTTCAAGATGGCAAATGTCCAAGATGTCAAATGACGAATGTCACAATGCTAAATGTCAAAAATGACAAATTTTAAGATGGCAAATGTCAAAGATGTCAAATGACAAATGTCACAATGCTAAATGTCAAAAATGAAAAGTGTCACCATGAAAAATGTCAAAAATGACAAATTTCAAGATGGCAAATGTCAAAGATGTCAAATGACAAATGTCACAATGCTAAATGTCAAAAATGAAAAGTGTCACCATGAAAAATGTCAAAAATGACAAATTTCAAGATGGCAAATGTCAAAGATGTCAAATGACATATGTCACAATGCTAAATGTCAAAAATGAAAAGTGTCACCATGAAAAATGTTAAAAATGACAAATTTCAAGATGGCAAATGTCAAAGATGTCAAATGACAAATGTCACAGTGCTAAATGTCAAAAATGAAAAGTGTCACCATAAAAAATGTCAAAAATGACAAATTTCAAGATGGCAAATGTCAAAACTGACAAATGTCACAATGCTAAATGTCAAAAATGATAAATGTCACCATGAAAAATGTCAAAAATGACAAATTTCAAGATGGCAAATGTCCAAGATGTCAAATGACAAATGTCACAATGCCAAATGTCAAAAATGAAAAGTGTCACCATGAAAAATGTCAAAAATGACAAATTTCAAGATGGCAAATGTCAAAGATGTCAAATGACAAATGTCACAATGCTAAATGTCAAAAATGAAAAGTGTCAAAAATGACAAATTTCAAGATGGCAAATGTCTAAGATGTCAAATGACAAATGTCACAATGCTAAATGTCAAAAAAGAAAAGTGTCACCGTGAAAAATGTCAAAAATGACAAATTTCAAGATGGCAAATGTCAAAGATGAAAAATGAAAAATGTTACAATGCTAAATGTCAAAAATGAAAAGTGTCACCATGAAAAATGTCAAAAATGACAAATTTCAAGTTGGCAAATGTCAAAGATGTCAAATGTCAAATGTCACAATGCTAAATGTCAAAAATGAAAAGTGTCCCCATGAAAAATGTCAATAATGACAAATTTCAAGATGGCAAATGTCAAAGATGTCAAATGACAAATGTCACAATGCTAAATGTCAAAAATGAAAAGTGTCACCATGAAAAATGTCAAAAATCACAAATTTCAAGATGGCAAATGTCAAAGATGTCGAATATGACAAATGTCACAATGCTAAATGTCAAAAATGAAAAGTGTCACCATGAAAAATGTCAAAAATGACAAATTTCAGGATGGCAAATGTCAAAGATGTTAAATGACAAATGTCACAATGCTAAATGTCAAAAATGAAAAGTGTCACCCTGAAAAATGTCAAAAATGACAAATTTCAAGATGGCAAATATCAAAGATGTCAAATGACAAATGTCACAATGCTAAATGACAAATTTCAAGATGGCAAATTTCAAAAATGTCAAATGACAAATGTCACAATGCTAAATGTCAAAAATGAAAAGTGTCACCATGAAAAATGTCAAAAATGACAAATTTCAAGATGGCAAATGTCAAAGATGTTAAATGACAAATGTCACAATGCTAAATGTCAAAAATGAAAAGTGTCACCATGAAAAATGTCAAAAACGACAAATTTCAAGATGGCAAATGTCAAAGATGTCAAATGACAAATGTCACAATGCTAAATGTCAAAAATGAAAAGTGTCACCATGAAAAATGTCAAAAATAACAAATTTCAAGATGGCAAATGTCAAAGATGTCAAATGACAAATGTTACAATGCTAAATGTCAAAAATGAAAAGTGTCACCATGAAAAATGTCAAAAATAACAAATTTCAAGATGGCAAATGTCAAAGATGTCAAATGACAAATGTCACAACGCTAAATGTCAAAAATGAAAAGTGTCACCATGAAAAATGTCAAAAATAACAAATTTCAAGATGGAAAATGTCAAAGATTTCAAATGACAAATGTCACAATGCTAAATGTCAAAAATGAAAAGTGTCACCATGAAAAATGTCAAAAATGACAAATTTCAAGATGGCAAGTGTCAAAACTGACAAATGTCACAATGCTAAATGTCAAAAATAATAAGTGTCACCATGAAAAATGTCAAAAATGACAAATTTCAAGATGGCAAATGTCCAAGATGTCAAATGACGAATGTCACAATGCTAAATGTCAAAAATGACAAATTTCAAAATGGCAACTGTCAAAGATGTCAAATGACAAATGTCACAATGCTAAATGTCAAAAATGAAAAGTGTCACCATGAAAAATGTCAAAAATGACAAATTTCAAGATGGCAAATGTCAAAGATGTTAAATGACAAATGTCACAATGCTAAATGTCAAAAATGAAAAGTGTCACCATGAAAAATGTCAAAAATGACAAATTTCAAGATGGCAAATATCAAAGATGTCAAATGACAAATGTCACAATGCTAAATGACAAATTTCAAGATGGCAAATGTCAAAGATGTCAAATGACAAATGTCACAATGCTAAATGTCAAAAATGAAAAGTGTCACCATGAAAATTGTTAAAAATGACAAATTTCAAGATGGCAAATATCAAAGATGTCAAATGACAAATGTCACAATGCTAAATGTCAAAAATGACAAATTTCAAGATGGCAAATGTCAAAAATGTCAAATGACAAATGTCACAATGCTAAATGTCAAAAATGAAAAGTGTCACCATGAAAAATGTCAAAAATGACAAATTTCAAGATGGCTAATGTCAAAGATGTCAAATGACAAATGTCACAATGCTAAATGTCAAAAATGAAAAGTGTCACTATGAAAAATGTCAAAAATAACAAATTTCAAGATGGCAAATGTCAAAGATGTCAAATGACAAATGTCACAATGCTAAATGTCAAAAATGAAAAGTGTCACCATGAAAAATGTCAAAAATGACAAATTTCAAGATGGCAAATGTCAAAGATGTCAAATAACAAATGTCACAATGCTAAATGTCAAAAATGAAAAGTGTCACCATGAAAAATGTCAAAAATAACAAATTTCAAGATGGCAAATGTCAAAGATGTCAAATGACAAATGTCACAATGCTAAATGTCAAAAATGAAAAGTGTCACCATGAAAAATGTCAAAAATGACAAATTTTAAGATGGCAAATGTCAAAACTGACAAATGTCACAATGCTAAATGTCAAAAATAATAAGTGTCCCCATGAAAAATGTCAAAAATGACAAATTTCAAGATGGCAAATGTCCAAGATGTCAAATGACGAATGTCACAATGCTAAATGTCAAAAATGACAAATTTCAAGATGGCAAATGTCAAAGATGTCAAATGACAAATGTCACAATGCTAAATGTCAAAAATGAAAAGTGTCACCATGAAAAATGTCAAAAATGACAAATTTCAAGATGGCAAATGTCAAAGATGTTAAATGACAAATTTCACAATGCTAAATGTCAAAAATAAAAAGTGTCACCATGAAAAATGTCAAAAATGACAAATTTCAAGATGGCAAATGTCAAAGATGTCAAATGGCAAATGTCACAATGCTAAATGTCAAAAATGAAAAGTGTCACCATGAAAAATGTCAAAAATAACAAATTTCAAGATGGCAAATGTCAAAGATGTCAAATGACAAATGTCACAATGATAAATGTCAAAAATGAAAAGTGTCACCATGAAAAATGTCAAAAATGACAAATGTCAAGATGGCAAATGTCAAAGATGTCAAATGACAAATGTCACAATGCTAAATGTCAAAAATGAAAAGTGTCACCATGAAAAATGTCAAAAATGACAAATTTCAAGATGGCAAATGTCAAAGATGTCAAATGACAAATGTCACAATGCTAAATGTCAAAAATGAAAAGTGTCACCATAAAAAATGTCAAAAATGACAAATTTCAAGATGGCAAATGTCAAAGATGTCAAATGGCAAATGTCACAATGCTAAATGTCAAAAATGAAAAGTGTCACCATGAAAAATGTCAAAAATAACAAATTTCAAGATGGCAAATGTCAAAGATGTCAAATGACAAATGTCACAATGATAAATGTCAAAAAAGAAAAGTGTCACCATGAAAAATGTCAAAAATGACAAATTTCAAGATGGCAAATGTCAAAGATGTCAAATGACAAATGTCACAATGCTAAATGTCAAAAATGAAAAGTGTCACCATGAAAAATGTCAAAAATGACAAATTTCAAAATGGCAAATGTCAAAGATGTCAAATGTCAAAGATGTCAAATGTCAAAGATGTCAAATGGCAAATGTCACAATGCTAAATGTCAAAAATGAAAAGTGTCACCATGAAAAATGTCAAAAATAACAAATTTCAAGATGGCAAATGTTAAAGATGTCAAATGACAAATGTCACAATGCTAAATGTCAAAAATGAAAAGTGTCACCATAAAAAATGTCAAAAATGACAAATTTCAAGATGGCAAATGTCAAAACTGACAAATGTCACAATGCTAAATGTCAAAAATGATAAGTGTCATGAAAAATGTCAAAAATGACAAATTTCAAGATGGCAAATGTCCAAGATGTCAAATGACAAATGTCACAATGCTAAATGTCAAAAATGAAAAGTGTCACCATAAAAAATGTCAAAAATGACAAATTTCAAGATGGCAAATGTCAAAGATGTCAAATGACAAATGTCACAATGCTAAATGTCAAAAATGAAAAGTGTCAAAAATGACAAATTTTAAGATGGCAAATGTCTAAGATGTCAAATGACAAATGTCACAATGCTAAATGTCAAAAATGAAAAGTGTCACCGTGAAAAATGTCAAAAATGACAAATTTCAAGATGGCAAATGTCAAAGATGTCAAATGTCACAATGCTAAATGTCAAAAATGAAATGTGTCCCCATGAAAAATGTCAATAATGACAAATTTCAAGATGGCAAATGTCAAAGATGTCAAATGACAAATGTCACAATGCTAAATGTCAAAAATGAAAAGTGTCACCATGAAAAATGTCAAAAATCACAAATTTCAAGATGGCAAATGTCAAAGATGTCGAATATGACAAATGTCACAATGATAAATGTCAAAAATGAAAAGTGTCACCATGAAAAATGTCAAAAATGACAAATTTCAAGATGGCAAATGTCAAAGATGTTAAATGACAAATGTCACAATGCTAAATGTCAAAAATGAAAAGTGTCACCATGAAAAATGTCAAAAATGACAAATTTCAAGATGGCAAATATCAAAGATGTCAAATGACAAATGTCACAATGCTAAATGTCAAAAATGACAAATTTCAAGATGGCAAATGTCAAAGATGTCAAATGACAAATTTCAAGATGGCAAATGTCAAAGATGTCAAATGACAAATGTCACAATGCTAAATGTCAAAAATGAAAAGTGTCACCATGAAAAATGTCAAAAATCACAAATTTCAAGATGGCAAATGTCAAAGATGTCGAATATGACAAATGTCACAATGCTAAATGTCAAAAATGAAAAGTGGCACCATGAAAAATGTCAAAAATGACAAAGTTCAAGATGGCAAATATCAAAGATGTCAAATGACAAATGTCACAATGCTAAATGTCAAAAATGACAAATTTCAAGATGGCAAATGTCAAAAATGTCAAATGACAAATGTCACAATGCTAAATGTCAAAAATGAAAAGTGTCACCATGAAAAATGTCAAAAATAACAAATTTCAAGATGGCAAATGTCAAAGATGTCAAATGACAAATGTCACAATGCTAAATGTCAAAAATGAAAAGTGTCACCATGAAAAATGTCAAAAATGACAAATTTCAAGATGGCAAATGTCAAAGATGTCAAATAACAAATGTCACAATGCTAAATGACAAAAATGAAAAGTGTCACCATGAAAAATGTCAAAAATAACAAATTTCAAGATGGCAAATATCAAAGATGTCAAATGACAAATGTCACAATGCTAAATGTCAAAAATGAAAAGTGTCACCATGAAAAATGTCAAAAATAACAAATTTCACGATGGCAAATGTCAAAGATGTCAAATGACAAATGTCACAATGCTAAATGTCAAAAATGAAAAGTGTCACCATGAAAAATGTCAAAAATGACAAATTTCAAGATGGCAAATGTCAAAGATGTCAAATAACAAATGTCACAATGCTAAATGTCAAAAATGAAAAGTGTCACCATGAAAAATGTCAAAAATAACAAATTTCAAGATGGCAAATGTCAAAGATGTCAAATGACAAATGTCACAATGCTAAATGTCAAAAATGACAAATTTCAAGATGGCAAATGTCAAAAATGTCAAATGACAAATGTCACAATGCTAAATGTCAAAAATGAAAAGTGTCACCATGAAAAATGTCAAAAATGACAAATTTCAAGATGTCAAATGTCAAAGATGTCAAATGAAAAATTTCACAATGCTAAATGTCAAAAATGAAAAGTGTCACCATGAAAAATGTCAAAAATAACAAATTTCAAGATGGCAAATGTCAAAGATGTCAAATGACAAATGTCACAATGCTAAATGTCAAAAATGAAAAGTGTCACCATGAAAAATGTCAAAAATGACAAATTTCAAAATGGCAAATGTCAAAGATGTCAAATAACAAATGTCACAATGCTAAATGTCAAAAATGAAAAGTGTCACCATGAAAAATGTCACAAATAACAAATTTCAAGATGGCAAATGTCAAAGATGTCAAATGACAAATGTCACAATGCTAAATGTCAAAAATGAAAAGTGTCACCATGAAAAATGTCAAAAATGACAAATTTCAAGATGGCAAATGTCAAAACTGACAAATGTCACAATGCTAAATGTCAAAAATGAAAAGTGTCACCATGAAAAATGTCACAAATAACAAATTTCAAGATGGCAAATGTCCAAGATGTCAAATGAAAAATTTCACAATGCTAAATGTCAAAAATGAAAAGTGTCACCATGAAAAATGTCAAAAATAACAAATTTCAAGATGGCAAATGTCAAAGATGTCAAATGACAAATGTCACAATGCTAAATGTCAAAAATGAAAAGTGTCACCATGAAAAATGTCAAAAATGACAAATTTCAAGATGGCAAATGTCAAAGATGTCAAATAACAAATGTCACAATGCTAAATGTCAAAAATGAAAAGTGTCACCATAAAATATGTCAAAAATAACAAATTTCAAGATGGCAAATGTCAAAGATGTCAAATGACAAATGTCACAATGCTAAATGTCAAAAATGACAAATTTCAAGATGGCAAATGTCAAAAATGTCAAATGACAAATGTCACAATGCTAAATGTCAAAAATGAAAAGTGTCACCATGAAAAATGTCAAAAATGACAAATTTCAAGATGTCAAATGTCAAAGATGTCAAATGAAAAATTTCACAATGCTAAATGTCAAAAATGAAAAGTGTCACCATGAAAAATGTCAAAAATAACAAATTTCAAGATGGCAAATGTCAAAGATGTCAAATGACAAATGTCACAATGCTAAATGTCAAAAATGAAAAGTGTCACCATGAAAAATGTCAAAAATGACAAATTTCAAAATGGCAAATGTCAAAGATGTCAAATAACAAATGTCACAATGCTAAATGTCAAAAATGAAAACTGTCACCATGAAAAATGTCACAAATAACAAATTTCAAGATGGCAAATGTCAAAGATGTCAAATGACAAATGTCACAATGCTAAATGTCAAAAATGAAAAGTGTCACCATGAAAAATGTCAAAAATCACAAATTTCAAGATGGCAAATGTCAAAGATGTCAAATATGACAAATGTCACAATGCTAAATGTCAAAAATGAAAAGTGGCACCATGAAAAATGTCAAAAATGACAAAGTTCAAGATGGCAAATATCAAAGATGTCAAATGACAAATGTCACAATGCTAAATGTCAAAAATGACAAATTTCAAGATGGCAAATGTCAAAAATGTCAAATGACAAATGTCACAATGCTAAATGTCAAAAATGAAAAGTGTCACCATGAAAAATGTCAAAAATAACAAATTTCAAGATGGCAAATGTCAAAGATGTCAAATGACAAATGTCACAATGCTAAATGTCAAAAATGAAAAGTGTCACCATGAAAAATGTCAAAAATGACAAATTTCAAGATGGCAAATGTCAAAGATGTCAAATAACAAATGTCACAATGCTAAATGACAAAAATGAAAAGTGTCACCATGAAAAATGTCAAAAATAACAAATTTCAAGATGGCAAATATCAAAGATGTCAAATGACAAATGTCACAATGCTAAATGTCAAAAATGAAAAGTGTCACCATGAAAAATGTCAAAAATAACAAATTTCAAGATGGCAAATGTCAAAGATGTCAAATGACAAATGTCACAATGCTAAATGTCAAAAATAAAAAGTGTCACCATGAAAAATGTCAAAAATGACAAATTTCAAGATGGCAAATGTCAAAGATGTCAAATAACAAATGTCACAATGAAAAGTGTCACCATGAAAAATGTCAAAAATAACAAATTTCAAGATGGCAAATGTCAAAGATGTCAAATGACAAATGTCACAATGCTAAATGTCAAAAATGACAAATTTCAAGATGGCAAATGTCAAAAATGTCAAATGACAAATGTCACAATGCTAAATGTGTCACCATGAAAAATGTCAAAAATGACAAATTTCAAGATGTCAAATGTCAAAGATGTCAAATGAAAAATTTCACAATGCTAAATGTCAAAAATGAAAAGTGTCACCATGAAAAATGTCAAAAATAACAAATTTCAAGATGGCAAATGTCAAAGATGTCAAATGACAAATGTCACAATGCTAAATGTCAAAAATGAAAAGTGTCACCATGAAAAATGTCAAAAATGACAAATTTCAAAATGGCAAATGTCAAAGATGTCAAATAACAAATGTCACAATGCTAAATGTCAAAAATGAAAAGTGTCACCATGAAAAATGTCACAAATAACAAATTTCAAGATGGCAAATGTCAAAGATGTCAAATGACAAATGTCACAATGCTAAATGTCAAAAATGAAAAGTGTCACCATAAAAAATGTCAAAAATGACAAATTTCAAGATGGCAAATGTCAAAACTGACAAATGTCACAATGCTAAATGTCAAAAATGAAAAGTGTCACCATGAAAAATGTCACAAATAACAAATTTCAAGATGGCAAATGTCCAAGATGTCAAATGACGAATGTCACAATGCTAAATGTCAAAAATGACAAAGTTCAAGATGGCAAATGTCAAAGATGTCAAATGACAAATGTCACAATGCTAAATGTCAAAAATGAAAAGTGTCACCATAAAAAATGTCAAAAATGACAAATTTCAAGATGGCAAATGTCAAAGATGTCAAATGACAAATGTCACAATGCTAAATGTCAAAAATGAAAAGTGTCACCATGAAAAATGTCAAAAATAACAAATTTCAAGATGGCAAATGTCAAAGATGACAAATGTCACAATGCTAAATGTCAAAAATGAAAAGTGTCACCATGAAAAATGTCAAAAATGACAAATTTTAAGATGGCAAATGTCAAAGATGTCAAATGACAAATGCCACAATGCTAAATGTCAAAAATGAAAAGTGTCACCATAAAAAATGTCAAAAATGACAAATTTCAAGATGGCAAATGTCAAAGATGTCAAATGACATATGTCACAATGCTAAATGTCAAAAATGAAAAGTGTCAAAAATGAAAAATTTCAAGATGGCAAATGTCAAAGATGTCAAATGACAAATGTCACAATGCTAAATGTCAAAAATATAAAGTGTCACCATGAAAAATGTCAAAAATGACAAATTTCAAGATGGCAAATGTCAAAACTGACAAATGTCACAATGCTAAATGTCAAAAATGATAAGTGTCACCATGAAAAATGTCAAAAATGACAAATTACAAGATGGCAAATGTCCAAGATATCAAATGACGAATGTCACAATGCTAAATGTCAAAAATGACAAATTTCAAGATGGCAAATGTCAAAGATGTCAAATGACAAATGTCACACTGCTAAATGTCAAAAATGAAAAGTGTCACCATGAAAAATGTCAAAAATGACAAATTTCAAGATGGCAAATGTCAAAGATGTCAAATGACAAATGTCACAATGCTAAATGTCAAAAATGAAAAGTGTCACCATGAAAAATGTCAAAAATAACAAATTTCAAGATGGCAAATGTCAAAGATGTCAAATGACAAATGTCACAATGCTAAATGTCAAAAATGAAAAGTGTCACCATGAAAAATGTCAAAAATGACAAATTTCAAGATGGCAAATGTCAAAGATGTCAAATGACAAATGTCACAATGCTATATGTCAAAAATGAAAAGTGTCACCATGAAAAATGTCACAAATCACAAATTTCAAGATGGCAAATATCAAAGATGTCGAATATGACAAATGTCACAATGCTAAATGTCAAAAATGAAAAGTGTCACCATGAAAAATGTCAAAAATGACAAATTTCAAGATGGCAAATGTCCAAGATGTCAAATGACGAATGTCACAATGGTAAATGTCAAAAATGACAAATTTCAAGATGGCAAGTGTCAAAGATGTCAAATGACAAATGTCACAATGCTAAATGTCAAAAATGAAAAGTGTCACCATAAAAAATGTCAAAAATGACAAATTTCAAGATGGCAAATGTCAAAGATGTCAAATGACAAAAAATGTCACAATGCTAAATGTCAAAAATGAAAAGTGTCACCATGAAAAATGTCAAAAATAACAAATTTCAAGATGGCAAATATCAAAGATGTCAAATGACAAATGTCACAATGCTAAATGTCAAAAATGAAAAGTGTCACCATGAAAAATGTCAAAAATGACAAATTTCAAGATGGCAAATGGCAAAGATGTCAAATGACAAATGTCACAATGCTAAATGTCAAAAATGAAAAGTGTCACCATGAAAAATGTCAAAAATGACAAATTTCAAGATGGCAAATCTCAAAGATGTCAAATGACATATGTCACAATGCTAAATGTCAAAAATGAAAAGTGTCAAAAATGAAAAATTTCAAGATGGCAAATGTCAAAGATGTCAAATGACAAATGTCACAATGCTAAATGTCAAAAATGAAAAGTGTCACCATGAAAAATGTCAAAAATAACAAATTTTAAGATGGCAAATGTCAAAGATGTCAAATAACAAATGTCACAATGCTAAATGTCAAAAATGAAAAGTGTCACCATGAAAAATGTCAAAAATAACAAATTTCAAGATGGCAAATGTCAAAGATGTCAAATGACAAATGTCACAATGCTAAATGTCAACAATGAAAAGTGTCACCATGAAAAATGTCAAAAATGACAAATTTCAAGATGGCAAATGTCAAAACTGACAAATGTCACAATGCTAAATGTCAAAAATGATAAGTGTCACCATGAAAAATGTCAAAAATGACAAATTTCAAGATGGCAAATGTCAAAGATGTCAAATAACAAATGTCACAATGCTAAATGTCAAAAATGAAAAGTGTCACCATGAAAAATGTCAAAAATAACAAATTTCAAGATGGCAAATGTCAAAGATGTCAAATGACAAATGTCACAATGCTAAATGTCAAAAATGAAAAGTGTCACCATGAAAAATGTCAAAAATGACAAATTTCAAGATGGCAAATGTCAAAACTGACAAATCTCACAATGCTAAATGTCAAAAATGATAAGTGTCACCATGAAAAATGTCAAAAATGACAAATTTCAAAATGGCAAATGTCCAAGATGTCAAATGACGAATGTCACAATGCTAAATGTCAAAAATGACAAATTTCAAGATGGCAAATGTCAAAGATGTCAAATGACAAATGTCACAATGCTAAATGTCAAAAATGAAAAGTGTCACCATGAAAAATGTCAAAAATGACAAATTTCAAGATGGCAAATGTCAAAGATGTCAAATGACAAATGTCACAATGCTAAATGTCAAAAATGAAAAGTGTCACCATGAAAAATGTCAAAAATGACAAATTTCAAGATGGCAAATGGCAAAGATGTCAAATGACAAATGTCACAATGCTAAATGTCAAAAATGAAAAGTGTCACCATGAAAAATGTCAAAAATGACAAATTTCAAGATGGCAAATCTCAAAGATGTCAAATGACATATGTCACAATGCTAAATGTCAAAAATGAAAAGTGTCAAAAATGAAAAATTTCAAGATGGCAAATGTCAAAGATGTCAAATGACAAATGTCACAATGCTAAATGTCAAAAATGAAAAGTGTCACCATGAAAAATGTCAAAAATAACAAATTTTAAGATGGCAAATGTCAAAGATGTCAAATAACAAATGTCACAATGCTAAATGTCAAAAATGAAAAGTGTCACCATGAAAAATGTCAAAAATAACAAATTTCAAGATGGCAAATGTCAAAGATGTCAAATGACAAATGTCACAATGCTAAATGTCAACAATGAAAAGTGTCACCATGAAAAATGTCAAAAATGACAAATTTCAAGATGGCAAATGTCAAAACTGACAAATGTCACAATGCTAAATGTCAAAAATGATAAGTGTCACCATGAAAAATGTCAAAAATGACAAATTTCAAGATGGCAAATGTCAAAGATGTCAAATAACAAATGTCACAATGCTAAATGTCAAAAATGAAAAGTGTCACCATGAAAAATGTCAAAAATAACAAATTTCAAGATGGCAAATGTCAAAGATGTCAAATGACAAATGTCACAATGCTAAATGTCAAAAATGAAAAGTGTCACCATGAAAAATGTCAAAAATGACAAATTTCAAGATGGCAAATGTCAAAACTGACAAATCTCACAATGCTAAATGTCAAAAATGATAAGTGTCACCATGAAAAATGTCAAAAATGACAAATTTCAAAATGGCAAATGTCCAAGATGTCAAATGACGAATGTCACAATGCTAAATGTCAAAAATGACAAATTTCAAGATGGCAAATGTCAAAGATGTCAAATGACAAATGTCACAATGCTAAATGTCAAAAATGAAAAGTGTCACCATGAAAAATGTCAAAAATGACAAATTTCAAGATGGCAAATGTCAAAGATGTCAAATGACAAATGTCACAATGCTAAATGTCAAAAATGAAAAGTGTCACCATGAAAAATGTCAAAAATGACAAATTTCAAGATGGCAAATGTCCAAGATGTCAAATGACAAATGTCACAATGCTAAATGTCAAAAATGACAAATTTCAAGATGGCAAATATCAAAGATGTCAAATGACAAATGTCACAATGCTAAATGTCAAAAATGAAAAGTGTCACCATGAAAAATGTCAAAAATGACAAATTTCAAGATGGCAAATGTCAAAGATGTCAAATGACAAATGTCACAATGCTATATGTCAAAAATGAAAAGTGTCACCATGAAAAATGTCAAAAATCACAAATTTCAAGATGGCAAATATCAAAGATGTCGAATATGACAAATGTCACAATGCTAAATGTCAAAAATGAAAAGTGTCACCATGAAAAATGTCAAAAATGACAAATTTCAAGATGGCAAATGTCCAAGATGTCAAATGACGAATGTCACAATGGTAAATGTCAAAAATGACAAATTTCAAGATGGCAAGTGTCAAAGATGTCAAATGACAAATGTCACAATGCTAAATGTCAAAAATGAAAAGTGTCACCATAAAAAATGTCAAAAATGACAAATTTCAAGATGGCAAATGTCAAAGATGTCAAATGACAAAAAATGTCACAATGCTAAATGTCAAAAATGAAAAGTGTCACCATGAAAAATATCAAAAATAACAAATTTCAAGATGGCAAATATCAAAGATGTCAAATGACAAATGTCACAATGCTAAATGTCAAAAATGAAAAATGTCACCATGAAAAATGTCAAAAATGACAAATTTCAAGATGGCAAATGGCAAAGATGTCAAATGACAAATGTCACAATGCTAAATGTCAAAAATGAAAAGTGTCACCATGAAAAATGTCAAAAATGACAAATTTCAAGATGGCAAATCTCAAAGATGTCAAATGACATATGTCACAATGCTAAATGTCAAAAATGAAAAGTGTCAAAAATGAAAAATTTCAAGATGGCAAATGTCAAAGATGTCAAATGACAAATGTCACAATGCTAAATGTCAAAAATGAAAAGTGTCACCATGAAAAATGTCAAAAATAACAAATTTTAAGATGGCAAATGTCAAAGATGTCAAATAACAAATGTCACAATGCTAAATGTCAAAAATGAAAAGTGTCACCATGAAAAATGTCAAAAATAACAAATTTCAAGATGGCAAATGTCAAAGATGTCAAATGACAAATGTCACAATGCTAAATGTCAAAAATGAAAAGTGTCACCATGAAAAATGTCAAAAATGACAAATTTCAAGATGGCAAATGTCAAAACTGACAAATGTCACAATGCTAAATGTCAAAAATGATAAGTGTCACCATGAAAAATGTCAAAAATGACAAATTTCAAGATGGCAAATGTCAAAGATGTCAAATAACAAATGTCACAATGCTAAATGTCAAAAATGAAAAGTGTCACCATGAAAAATGTCAAAAATGACAAATTTCAAGATGGCAAATGTCAAAGATGTCAAATGACAAATGTCACAATGCTAAATGTCAAAAATGAAAAGTGTCACCATGAAAAATGTCAAAAATGACAAATTTCAAGATGGCAAATGTCCAAGATGTCAAATGACAAATGTCACAATGCTAAATGTCAAAAATGACAAATTTCAAGATGGCAAATATCAAAGATGTCAAATGACAAATGTCACAATGCTAAATGTCAAAAATGAAAAGTGTCACCATGAAAAATGTCAAAAATGACAAATTTCAAGATGGCAAATGTCAAAGATGTCAAATGACAAATGTCACAATGCTATATGTCAAAAATGAAAAGTGTCACCATGAAAAATGTCAAAAATCACAAATTTCAAGATGGCAAATATCAAAGATGTCGAATATGACAAATGTCACAATGCTAAATGTCAAAAATGAAAAGTGTCACCATGAAAAATGTCAAAAATGACAAATTTCAAGATGGCAAATGTCAAAACTGACAAATGTCACAATGCTAAATGTCAAAAATGATAAGTGTCACCATGAAAAATGTCAAAAATGACAAATTTCAAGATGGCAAATGTCAAAGATGTCAAATAACAAATGTCACAATGCTAAATGTCAAAAATGAAAAGTGTCACCATGAAAAATGTCAAAAATAACAAATTTCAAGATGGCAAATGTCAAAGATGTCAAATGACAAATGTCACAATGCTAAATGTCAAAAATGAAAAGTGTCACCATGAAAAATGTCAAAAATGACAAATTTCAAGATGGCAAATGTCAAAGATGTCAAATGACAAATGTCACAATGCTAAATGTCAAAAATGAAAAGTGTCACCATGAAAAATGTCAAAAATGACAAATTTCAAGATGGCAAATGTCAAAGATGTCAAATGACAAATGTCACAATGCTAAATGTCAAAAATGAAAAGTGTCACCATGAAAAATGTCAAAAATAACAAATTTCAAGATGGCAAATGTCAAAGATGTCAAATGACAAATGTCACAATGCTAAATGTCAAAAATGAAAAGTGTCACCATGAAAAATGTCAAAAATGACAAATTTCAAGATGGCAAATGTCAAAGATGTCAAATGACAAATGTCACAATGCTAAATGTCAAAAATGAAAAGTGTCACCATGAAAAATGTCAAAAATAACAAATTTCAAGATGGCAAATGTCAAAGATGTCAAATGTCACAATGCTAAATGTCAAAAATGAAAAGTGTCACCATAAAAAATGTCAAAAATGACAAATTTCAAGATGGCAAATGTCAAAACTGACAAATGTCACAATGCTAAATGTCAAAAATGATAAGTGTCACCATGAAAAATGTCAAAAATGACAAATTTCAAGATGGCAAATGTCCAAGATGTCAAATGACAAATGTCACAATGCTAAATGTCAAAAATGACAAATTTCAAGATAGCAAATGTCAAAGATGTCAAATGACAAATTTCACAATGCTAAATGTCAAAAATGAAAAGTGTCACCATGAAAAATGTCAAAAATGACAAATTTCAAGATGGCAAATGTCAAAGATGTCAAATAACAAATGTCACAATGCTAAATGTCAAAAATGAAAAGTGTCACCATGAAAAATGTCAAAAATAACAAATTTCAAGATGGCAAATATCAAAGATGTCAAATGACAAATTTCACAATGCTAAATGTCAAAAATGAAAAGTGTCATTATGAAAAATGTCAAAGATGACAAATTTCAAGATGGCAAATGTCAAAACTGACAAATGTCACAATGCTAAATGTCAAAAATGATAAGTGTCACCATGAAAAATGTCAAAAATGACAAATTTCAAGATGGCAAATGTCCAAGATGTCAAATGACGAATGTCACAATGCTAAATGTCAAAAATGACAAATTTCAAGATGGCAAATGTCAAAGATGTCAAATGACAAATGTCACAATGCTAAATGTCAAAAATGAAAAGTGTCACCATGAAAAATGTCAAAAATGACAAATTTCAAGATGGCAAATGTCCAAGATGTCAAAAGACAAATGTCACAATGCTAAATGTCAAAAATGAAAAGTGTCACCATGAAAAATGTCAAAAATGACAAATTTCAAGATGGCAAATGTCAAAGATGTCAAATGACAAATGTCACAATGCTAAATGTCAAAAATGAAAAGTGTCAAAAATGACAAATTTCAAGATGGCAAATGTCTAAGATGTCAAATGACAAATGTCACAATGCTAAATGTCAAAAAAGAAAAGTGTCACCGTGAAAAATGTCAAAAATGACAAATTTCAAGATGGCAAATGTCAAAGATGTCAAATGAAAAATGTTACAATGCTAAATGTCAAAAATGAAAAGTGTCACCATGAAAAATGTCAAAAATCACAAATTTCAAGATGGCAAATGTCAAAGATGTCGAATATGACAAATGTCACAATGCTAAATGTCAAAAATGAAAAGTGTCACCATGAAAAATGTCAAAAATGACAAATTTCAAGATGGCAAATGTCAAAGATGTTAAATGACAAATGTCACAATGCTAAATGTCAAAAATGAAAAGTGTCACCATGAAAAATGTCAAAAATGACAAATTTCAAGATGGCAAATATCAAAGATGTCAAATGACAAATGTCACAATGCTAAATGTCAAAAATGACAAATTTCAAGATGGCAAATGTCAAAGATGTCAAATGACAAATGTCACAATGCTAAATGTCAAAAATGAAAAGTGTCACCATGAAAAATGTCAAAAATAACAAATTTCAAGATGGCAAATGTCAAAGATGTCAAATGACAAATGTCACAATGCTAAATGTCAAAAATGAAAAGTGTCACCATGAAAAATGACAAAAATGACAAATTTTAAGATGGCAAATGTCAAAGATGTCAAATAACAAATTTCACAATGCTAAATGTCAAAAATGAAAAGTGTCACCATGAAAAATGTCAAAAATAACAAATTTCAAGATGGCAAATGTCAAAGATTTCAAATGACAAATGTCACAATGCTAAATGTCAAAAATGAAAAGTGTCACCATGAAAAATGTCAAAAATGACAAATTTCAAGATGGCAAGTGTCAAAACTGACAAATGTCACAATGCTAAATGTCAAAAATGATAAGTGTCACCATGAAAAATGTCAAAAATGACAAATTTCAAGATGGCAAATGTCCAAGATGTCAAATGACGAATGTCACAATGCTAAATGTCAAAAATGACAAATTTCAAAATGGCAACTGTCAAAGATGTCAAATGACAAATGTCACAATGCTAGATGTCAAAACTGAAAAGTGTCACCATGAAAAATGTCAAAAATGACAAATTTCAAGATGGCAAATGTCCAAGATGTCAAATGACAAATGTCACAATGCTAAATGTCAAAAATGACAAATTTCAAGATGGCAAATGTCAAAGATGTCAAATGACAAATGTCACAATGCTAAATGTCAAAAATGAAAAGTGTCACCATGAAAAATGTCAAAAATGACAAATTTCAAGATGGCAAATGTCCAAGATGTCAAATGACAAATGTCACAATGCTAAATGTCAAAAATGACAAATTTCAAGATGGCAAATATCAAAGATGTCAAATGACAAATGTCACAATGCTAAATGTCAAAAATGAAAAGTGTCACCATGAAAAATGTCAAAAATGACAAATTTCAAGATGGCAAATGTCAAAGATGTCAAATGACAAATGTCACAATGCTATATGTCAAAAATGAAAAGTGTCACCATGAAAAATGTCAAAAATCACAAATTTCAAGATGGCAAATATCAAAGATGTCGAATATGACAAATGTCACAATGCTAAATGTCAAAAATGAAAAGTGTCACCATGAAAAATGTCAAAAATGACAAATTTCAAGATGGCAAATGTCCAAGATGTCAAATGACGAATGTCACAATGGTAAATGTCAAAAATGACAAATTTCAAGATGGCAAGTGTCAAAGATGTCAAATGACAAATGTCACAATGCTAAATGTCAAAAATGAAAAGTGTCACCATAAAAAATGTCAAAAATGACAAATTTCAAGATGGCAAATGTCAAAGATGTCAAATGACAAAAAATGTCACAATGCTAAATGTCAAAAATGAAAAGTGTCACCATGAAAAATGTCAAAAATAACAAATTTCAAGATGGCAAATATCAAAGATGTCAAATGACAAATGTCACAATGCTAAATGTCAAAAATGAAAAATGTCACCATGAAAAATGTCAAAAATGACAAATTTCAAGATGGCAAATGGCAAAGATGTCAAATGACAAATGTCACAATGCTAAATGTCAAAAATGAAAAGTGTCACCATGAAAAATGTCAAAAATGACAAATTTCAAGATGGCAAATCTCAAAGATGTCAAATGACATATGTCACAATGCTAAATGTCAAAAATGAAAAGTGTCAAAAATGAAAAATTTCAAGATGGCAAATGTCAAAGATGTCAAATGACAAATGTCACAATGCTAAATGTCAAAAATGAAAAGTGTCACCATGAAAAATGTCAAAAATAACAAATTTTAAGATGGCAAATGTCAAAGATGTCAAATAACAAATGTCACAATGCTAAATGTCAAAAATGAAAAGTGTCACCATGAAAAATGTCAAAAATAACAAATTTCAAGATGGCAAATGTCAAAGATGTCAAATGACAAATGTCACAATGCTAAATGTCAAAAATGAAAAGTGTCACCATGAAAAATGTCAAAAATGACAAATTTCAAGATGGCAAATGTCAAAACTGACAAATGTCACAATGCTAAATGTCAAAAATGATAAGTGTCACCATGAAAAATGTCAAAAATGACAAATTTCAAGATGGCAAATGTCAAAGATGTCAAATAACAAATGTCACAATGCTAAATGTCAAAAATGAAAAGTGTCACCATGAAAAATGTCAAAAATAACAAATTTCAAGATGGCAAATGTCAAAGATGTCAAATGACAAATGTCACAATGCTAAATGTCAAAAATGAAAAGTGTCACCATGAAAAATGTCAAAAATGACAAATTTCAAGATGGCAAATGTCAAAGATGTCAAATGACAAATGTCACAATGCTAAATGTCAAAAATGAAAAGTGTCACCATGAAAAATGTCAAAAATAACAAATTTCAAGATGGCAAATATCAAAGATGTCAAATGACAAATGTCACAATGCTAAATGTCAAAAATGAAAAGTGTCACCATGAAAAATGTCAAAAATGACAAATTTCAAGATGGCAAATGTCAAAGATGTCAAATGACAAATGTCACAATGCTAAATGTCAAAAATGAAAAGTGTCACCATGAAAAATGTCAAAAATGACAAATTTCAAGATGGCAAATGTCAAAGATGTCAAATGACATATATTATGTCACAATGCTAAATGTCAAAAATAAAAAGTGTCAAAAATGAAAAATTTCAAGATGGCAAATGTCAAATGACAAATGTCACAATGCTAAATGTCAAAAATGAAAAGTGTCACCATGAAAAATGTCAAAAATGACAAATTTCAAGATGGCAAATGTCAAAACTGACAAATGTCACAATGCTAAATGTCAAAAATGATAAGTGTCACCATGACAAATGTCAAAAATAACAAATTTCAAGATGGCAAATGTCCAAGATGTCAAATGACGAATGTCACAATGCTAAATGTCAAAAATGACGAATTTCAAGATGGCAAATGTCAAAGATGTCAAATGACAAATTTCAAGATGGCAAATGTCAAAGATGTCAAATGACAAATGTCACAATGCTAAATGTCAAAAATGAAAAGTGTCACCATGAAAAATGTCAAAAATGACAAATTTCAAGATGGCAAATGTCAAAGATGTCAAATGACAAATGTTACAATGCTAAATGTCAAAAATGAAAAGTGTCACCATGAAAAATGTCAAAAATAACAAATTTCAAGATGGCAAATGTCAAAGATGTCAAATGACAAATGTCACAATGCTAAATGTCAAAAATGAAAAGTGTCACCATGAAAAATGTCAAAAATGACAAATTTCAAGATGGCAAATGTCAAAGATGTCAAATGACAAATGTCACAATGCTAGATGTCAAGAATGAAAAGTGTCACCATGAAAAATGTCAAAAATAACAAATTTCAAGATGGCAAATGTCAAAGATGTCAAATGACAAATGTCACAATGCTAAATGTAAAAAATGAAAAGTGTCACCATAAAAAATGTCAAAAATGACTAATTTCAAGATGGCAAATGTCAAAACTGACAAATGTCACAATGCTAAATGTCAAAATTGATAAGTGTCACTATAAAAAATGTCAAAAATGACAAATTTCAAGATGACAAATGTCAAAGATGTCAAATGACAAATGTCACAATGCTAAATGTCAAAAATGACAAATTTCAAGATGGCAAATGTCAAAGATGTCAAATAACAAATGTCACAATGCTAAATGTCAAAAATGAAAAGTGTCACCATGAAAAATGTCAAAAATAACAAATTTCAAGATGGCAAATGTTAAAGATGTCAAATGACAAATGTCACAATGCTAAATGTCAAAAATGAAAAGTGTCACCATGAAAAATGTCAAAAATGACAAATTTTAAGATGGCAAATGTCAAAACTAACAAATGTCACAATGCTAAATGTCAAAAATGATAAGTGTGACCATGAAAAATGTCAAAAATGACAAATTTCAAGATGGCAAATGTCCAAGATGTCAAATGACGAATGTCAAAATGCTAAATGTCAAAAATGACAAATTTCAAGATGGCAAATGTCAAAGATGTCAAATGACAAATGTCACAATGCTAAATGTCAAAAATGAAAAGTGTCACCATGAAAAATGTCAAAAATGACAAATTTCAAGATGGCAAATGTCAAAGATTTCAAATGACAAATGTCACAATGCTAAATGTCAAAAATGAAAAGTGTCACCATGAAAAATGTCAAAAATAACAAATTTCAAGATGGCAAATGTCAAAGATGTCAAATGACAAATGTCACAATGCTAAATGTCAAAAATGAAAAGTGTCACCATGAAAAATGTCAAAAATGACAAATTTCAAGATGGCAAATGTCAAAGATGTCAAATGACAAATGTCACAATGCTAAATGTCAAAAATGAAAAGTGTCACCATGAAAAATGTCAAAAATAACAAATTTCAAGATGGCAAATGTCAAAGATGTCAAATGTCACAATGCTAAATGTCAAAAATGAAAAGTGTCACCATAAAAAATGTCAAAAATGACAAATTTCAAGATGGCAAATGTCAAAACTGACAAATGTCACAATGCTAAATGTCAAAAATGATAAGTGTCACCATGAAAAATGTCAAAAATGACAAATTTCAAGATGGCAAATGTCCAAGATGTCAAATGACAAATGTCACAATGCTAAATGTCAAAAATGACAAATTTCAAGATAGCAAATGTCAAAGATGTCAAATGACAAATTTCACAATGCTAAATGTCAAAAATGAAAAGTGTCACCATGAAAAATGTCAAAAATGACAAATTTCAAGATGGCAAATGTCAAAGATGTCAAATAACAAATGTCACAATGCTAAATGTCAAAAATGAAAAGTGTCACCATGAAAAATGTCAAAAATAACAAATTTCAAGATGGCAAATATCAAAGATGTCAAATGACAAATTTCACAATGCTAAATGTCAAAAATGAAAAGTGTCATTATGAAAAATGTCAAAAATGACAAATTTCAAGATGGCAAATGTCAAAACTGACAAATGTCACAATGCTAAATGTCAAAAATGATAAGTGTCACCATGAAAAATGTCAAAAATGACAAATTTCAAGATGGCAAATGTCCAAGATGTCAAATGACGAATGTCACAATGCTAAATGTCAAAAATGACAAATTTCAAGATGGCAAATGTCAAAGATGTCAAATGACAAATGTCACAATGCTAAATGTCAAAAATGAAAAGTGTCACCATGAAAAATGTCAAAAATGACAAATTTCAAGATGGCAAATGTCCAAGATGTCAAAAGACAAATGTCACAATGCTAAATGTCAAAAATGAAAAGTGTCACCATGAAAAATGTCAAAAATGACAAATTTCAAGATGGCAAATGTCAAAGATGTCAAATGACAAATGTCACAATGCTAAATGTCAAAAATGAAAAGTGTCAAAAATGACAAATTTCAAGATGGCAAATGTCTAAGATGTCAAATGACAAATGTCACAATGCTAAATGTCAAAAAAGAAAAGTGTCACCGTGAAAAATGTCAAAAATGACAAATTTCAAGATGGCAAATGTCAAAGATGTCAAATGAAAAATGTTACAATGCTAAATGTCAAAAATGAAAAGTGTCACCATGAAAAATGTCAAAAATCACAAATTTCAAGATGGCAAATGTCAAAGATGTCGAATATGACAAATGTCACAATGCTAAATGTCAAAAATGAAAAGTGTCACCATGAAAAATGTCAAAAATGACAAATTTCAAGATGGCAAATGTCAAAGATGTTAAATGACAAATGTCACAATGCTAAATGTCAAAAATGAAAAGTGTCACCATGAAAAATGTCAAAAATGACAAATTTCAAGATGGCAAATATCAAAGATGTCAAATGACAAATGTCACAATGCTAAATGTCAAAAATGACAAATTTCAAGATGGCAAATGTCAAAGATGTCAAATGACAAATGTCACAATGCTAAATGTCAAAAATGAAAAGTGTCACCATGAAAAATGTCAAAAATAACAAATTTCAAGATGGCAAATGTCAAAGATGTCAAATGACAAATGTCACAATGCTAAATGTCAAAAATGAAAAGTGTCACCATGAAAAATGACAAAAATGACAAATTTTAAGATGGCAAATGTCAAAGATGTCAAATAACAAATTTCACAATGCTAAATGTCAAAAATGAAAAGTGTCACCATGAAAAATGTCAAAAATAACAAATTTCAAGATGGCAAATGTCAAAGATTTCAAATGACAAATGTCACAATGCTAAATGTCAAAAATGAAAAGTGTCACCATGAAAAATGTCAAAAATGACAAATTTCAAGATGGCAAGTGTCAAAACTGACAAATGTCACAATGCTAAATGTCAAAAATGATAAGTGTCACCATGAAAAATGTCAAAAATGACAAATTTCAAGATGGCAAATGTCCAAGATGTCAAATGACGAATGTCACAATGCTAAATGTCAAAAATGACAAATTTCAAAATGGCAACTGTCAAAGATGTCAAATGACAAATGTCACAATGCTAGATGTCAAAACTGAAAAGTGTCACCATGAAAAATGTCAAAAATGACAAATTTCAAGATGGCAAATGTCAAAGATGTCAAATGACAAAAAATGTCACAATGCTAAATGTCAAAAATGTAAAGTGTCACCATGAAAAATGTCAAAAATAACAAATTTCAAGATGGCAAATGTCAAAGATGTCAAATGACAAATGTCACAATGCTAAATGTCAAAAATGAAAAGTGTCACCATGAAAAATGTCAAAAATGACAAATTTCAAGATAGCAAATGTCAAAGATGTCAAATGACATATGTCACAATGCTAAATGTCAAAAATGAAAAGTGTCAAAAATGAAAAATTTCAAGATGGCAAATGTCAAAGATGTCAAATGACAAATGTCACAATGCTAAATGTCAAAAATGAAAAGTGTCACCATGAAAAATGTCAAAAATAACAAATTTCAAGATGGCAAATGTCAAAGATGTCAAATGTCACAACGCTAAATGTCAAAAATGAAAAGTGTCACCATGAAAAATGTCAAAAATGACAAATTTCAAGATGGCAAATGTCAAAGATGTCAAATGACAAATGTCACAATGCTAAATGTCAAAAATGAAAAGTGTCACCATGAAAAATGTCAAAAATAACAAATTTCAAGATGGCAAATGTCAAAGATGTCAAATGACAAATGTCACAATGCTAAATGTCAAAAATGAAAAGTGTCACCATGAAAAATGTCAAAAATGACAAATTTCAAGATGGCAAATGTCAAAGATGTCAAATAACAAATGTCACAATGCTAAATGTCAAAAATGAAAAGTGTCACCATGAAAAATGTCAAAAATAACAAATTTCAAGATGGCAAATGTCAAAGATGTCAAATGACAAATGTCACAATGCTAAATGTCAAAAATGAAAAGTGTCACCATGAAAAATGTCAAAAATGACAAATTTCAAGATGGCAAATGTCCAAGATGTCAAATGACGAATGTCACAATGCTAAATGTCAAAAATGACAAATTTCAAGATGGCAAATGTCAAAGATGTCAAATGACAAATGTCACAATGCTAAATGTCAAAAATGAAAAGTGTCACCATGAAAAATGTCAAAAATGACAAATTTCAAGATGGCAAATGTCAAAGATGTCAAATGACAAATGTCACAATGCTAAATGTCAAAAATGAAAAGTGTCACTATGAAAAATGTCAAAAATAACAAATTTCAAGATGGCAAATATCAAAGATGTCAAATGACAAATGTCACAATGCTAAATGTCAAAAATGAAAAGTGTCACCATGAAAAATGTCAAAAATGACAAATTTCAAGATGGCAAATGTCAAAGATGTCAAATGACAAATGTCACAATGCTAACTGTCAAAAATGAAAAGTGTCACCATGAAAAATGTCAAAAATGACAAATTTCAAGATGGCAAATGTCAAAGATGTCAAATGACATATATTATGTCACAATGCTAAATGTCAAAAATGAAAAGTGTCAAAAATGAAAAATTTCAAGATGGCAAATGTCAAAGATGTCAAATGACAAATGTCACAATGCTAAATGTCAAAAATGAAAAGTGTCACCATGAAAAATGTCAAAAATGACAAATTTCAAGATGGCAAATGTCAAAACTGACAAATGTCACAATGCTAAATGTCAAAAATGATAATTGTCACCATGAAAAATGTCAAAAATGACAAATTTCAAGATGGCAAATGTCCAAGATGTCAAATGACGAATGTCACAATGCTAAATGTCAAAAATGACAAATTTCAAGATGGCAAATGTCAAAGATGTCAAATGACAAATTTCAAGATGGCAAATGTCAAAGATGTCAAATGACAAATGTCACAATGCTAAATGTCAAAAATGAAAAGTGTCACCATGAAAAATGTCAAAAATGACAAATTTCAAGATGGCAAATGTCAAAGATGTCAAATGACAAATGTCACAATGCTAAATGTCAAAAATGAAAAGTGTCACCATGAAAAATGTCAAAAATAACAAATTTCAAGATGGCAAATGTCAAAGATGTCAAATGACAAATGTCACAATGCTAAATGTCAAAAATGAAAAGTGTCACCATGAAAAATGTCAAAAATGACAAATTTCAAGATGGCAAATGTCAAAGATGTCAAATGACAAATGTCACAATGCTAAATGTCAAAAATGAAAAGTGTCACCATGAAAAATGTCAAAAATCACAAATTTCAAGATGGCAAATATCAAAGATGTCGAATATGACAAATGTCACAATGCTAAATGTCAAAAATAAAAAGTGTCACCATGAAAAATGTCAAAAATGACAAATTTCAAGATGGCAAATGTCAAAGATGTTAAATGACAAATGTCACAATGCTAAATGTCAAAAATGAAAAGTGTCACCATGAAAAATGTCAAAAATGACAAATTTCAAGATGGCAAATATCAAAGATGTCAAATGACAAATGTCACAATGCTAAATGTCAAAAATGACAAATTTCAAGATGACAAATGTCAAAGATGTCAAATGACAAATGTCACAATGCTAAATGTCAAAAATGAAAAGTGTCACCATGAAAATTGTCAAAAATGACAAATTTCAAGATGGCAAATATCAAAGATGTCAAATGACAAATGTCACAATGCTAAATGTCAAAAATGACAAATTTCAAGATGGCAAATGTCAAAAATGTCAAATGACAAATGTCACAATGCTAAATGTCAAAAATGAAAAGTGTCACCATGAAAAATGTCAAAAATGACAAATTTCAAGATGGCTAATGTCAAAGATGTCAAATGACAAATGTCACAATGCTAAATGTCAAAAATGAAAAGTGTCACCATGAAAAATGTCAAAAATAACAAATTTCAAGATGGCAAATGTCAAAGATGTCAAATGACAAATGTCACAATGCTAAATGTCAAAAATGAAAAGTGTCACCATGAAAAATGTCAAAAATGACAAATTTCAAGATGGCAAATGTCAAAGATGTCAAATAACAAATGTCACAATGCTAAATGTCAAAAATGAAAAGTGTCACCATGAAAAATGTCAAAAATAACAAATTTCAAGATGGCAAATGTCAAAGATGTCAAATGACAAATGTCACAATGCTAAATGTCAAAAATGAAAAGTGTCACCATGAAAAATGTCAAAAATGACAAATTTTAAGATGGCAAATGTCAAAACTGACAAATGTCACAATGCTAAATGTCAAAAATGATAAGTGTCATCATGAAAAATGTCAAAAATGACAAATTTCAAGATGGCAAATGTCCAAGATGTCAAATGACGAATGTCACAATGCTAAATGTCAAAAATGACAAATTTCAAGATGGCAAATGTCAAAGATGTCAAATGACAAATGTCACAATGCTAAATGTCAAAAATGAAAAGTGTCACCATGAAAAATGTCAAAAATGACAAATTTCAAGATGGCAAATGTCAAAGATGTTAAATGACAAATTTCACAATGCTAAATGTCAAAAATGAAAAGTGTCACCATGAAAAATGTCAAAAATGACAAATTTCAAGATGGCAAATGTCAAAGCTGTCAAATGGCCAATGTCACAATGCTAAATGTCAAAAATGAAAAGTGTCACCATGAAAAATGTCAAAAATAACAAATTTCAAGATGGCAAATGTCAAAGATGTCAAATGACAAATGTCACAATGATAAATGTCAAAAATGAAAAGTGTCACCATGAAAAATGTCAAAAATGACAAATTTCAAGATGGCAAATGTCAAAGATGTCAAATGACAAATGTCACAATGCTAAATGTCAAAAATGAAAAGTGTCACCATGAAAAATGTCAAAAATGACAAATTTCAAGATGGCAAATGTCAAAGATGTCAAATGACAAATGTCACAATGCTAAATGTCAAAAATGAAAAGTGTCACCATAAAAAATGTCAAAAATGACAAATTTCAAGATGGCAAATGTCAAAGATGTCAAATGACATATGTCACAATGCTAAATGTCAAAAATGAAAAGTGTCACCATGAAAAATGTCAAAAATGACAAATTTCAAGATGGCAAATGTCAAAGATGTCAAATGACAAATGTCACAATGCTAAATGTCAAAAATGAAAAGTGTCACCATGAAAAATGTCAAAAATGACAAATTTCAAAATGGCAAATGTCAAAGATGTCAAAGGTCAAAGATGTCAAATGGCAAATGTCACAATGCTAAATGTCAAAAATGAAAAGTGTCACCATGAAAAATGTCAAAAATAACAAATTTCAAGATGGCAAATGTCAAAGATGTCAAATGACAAATGTCACAATGCTAAATGTCAAAAATGAAAAGTGTCACCATAAAAAATGTCAAAAATGACAAATTTCAAGATGGCAAATGTCAAAACTGACAAATGTCACAATGCTAAATGTCAAAAATGATAAGTGTCATGAAAAATGTCAAAAATGACAAATTTCAAGATGGCAAATGTCCAAGATGTCAAATGTCACAATGCTAAATGTCAAAAATGAAAAGTGTTTCCATAAAAAATGTCAAAAATGACAAATTTCAAGATGGCAAATGTCAAAGATGTCAAATGACAAATGTCACAATGCTAAATGTCAAAAATGAAAAGTGTCAAAAATGACAAATTTTAAGATGGCAAATGTCTAAGATGTCAAATGACAAATGTCACAATGCTAAATGTCAAAAATGAAAAGTGTCACCGTGAAAAATGTCAAAAATGACAAATTTCAAGATGGCAAATGCCAAAGATGTCAAATGACAAATGTCACAATGCTAAATGTCAAAAATGAAAAGTGTCACCATGAAAAATGTCAAAAATGATAAATTTCAAGATGGCAAATGTCAAAGATGTCAAATGTCAAATGTCACAATGCTAAATGTCAAAAATGAAAAGTGTCCCCATGAAAAATGTCAATAATGACAAATTTCAAGATGGCAAATGTCAAAGATGTCAAATGACAAATGTCACAATGCTAAATGTCAAAAATGAAAAGTGTCACCATGAAAAATGTCAAAAATCACAAATTTCAAGATGGCAAATGTCAAAGATGTCGAATATGACAAATGTCACAATGCTAAATGTCAAAAATGAAAAGTGTCACCATGAAAAATGTCAAAAATGACAAATTTCAAGATGGCAAATGTCAAAGATGTTAAATGACAAATGTCACAATGCTAAATGTCAAAAATGAAAAGTGTCACCATGAAAAATGTCAAAAATGACAAATTTCAAGATGGCAAATATCAAAGATGTCAAATGACAAATGTCACAATGCTAAATGTCAAAAATGACAAATTTCAAGATGGCAAATGTCAAAGATGTCAAATGACAAATGTCACAATGCTAAATGTCAAAAATGAAAAGTGTCACCATGAAAAATGTCAAAAATCACAAATTTCAAGATGGCAAATGTCAAAGATGTCGAATATGACAAATGTCACAATGCTAAATGTCAAAAATGAAAAGTGGCACCATGAAAAATGTCAAAAATTACAAAGTTCAAGATGGCAAATATCAAAGATGTCAAATGACAAATGTCACAATGCTAAATGTCAAAAATGACAAATTTCAAGATGGCAAATGTCAAAAATGTCAAATGACAAATGTCACAATGCTAAATGTCAAAAATGTTAAAGTGTCACCATGAAAAATGTCAAAAATGACAAATTTCAAGATGGCAAATGTCAAAGATGTCAAATGACAAATGTCACAATGCTAAATGTCAAAAATGAAAAGTGTCACCATGAAAAATGTCAAAAATAACAAATTTCAAGATGGCAAATGTCAAAGATGTCAAATGACAAATGTCACAATGCTAAATGTCAAAAATGAAAAGTGTCACCATGAAAAATGTCAAAAATGACAAATTTCAAGATGGCAAATGTCAAAGATGTCAAATAACAAATGTCACAATGCTAAATTTCAAAAATGAAAAGTGTCACCATGAAAAATGTCAAAAATAACAAATTTCAAGATGGCAAATATCAAAGATGTCAAATGACAAATGTCACAACGCTAAATGTCAAAAATGAAAAGTGTCACCATGAAAAATGTCAAAAATAACAAATTTCAAGATGGCAAATGTCAAAGATGTCAAATGACAAATGTCACAATGCTAAATGTCAAAAATGAAAAGTGTCACCATGAAAAATGTCAAAAATGACAAATTTCAAGATGGCAAATGTCAAAGATGTCAAATAACAAATGTCACAATGCTAAATGTCAAAAATGAAAAGTGTCACCATGAAAAATGTCAAAAATAACAAATTTCAAGATGGCAAATGTCAAAGATGTCAAATGACATATGTCACAATGCTAAATGTCAAAAATGAAAAGTGTCACCATGAAAAATGTCAAAAATGACAAACTTCAAGATGGCAAATGTCAAAGATGTCAAATGACAAATGTCACAATGCTAAATGTCAAAAATGAAAAGTGTCACCATGAAAAATGTCAAAAATGACAAATTTCAAAATGGCAAATGTCAAAGATGTCAAATGTCAAAGATGTCAAATGGCAAATGTCACAATGCTAAATGTCAAAAATGATAAGTGTCACCATGAAAAATGTCAAAAATGACAAATTTCAAGATGGCAAATGTCAAAGATGTCAAATAACAAATGTCACAATGCTAAATGTCAAAAATGAAAAGTGTCACCATGAAAAATGTCAAAAATAACAAATTTCAAGATGGCAAATGTCAAAGATGTCAAATGACAAATGTCACAATGCTAAATGTCAAAAATGAAAAGTGTCACCATGAAAAATGTCAAAAATGACAAATTTCAAGATGGCAAATGTCAAAACTGACAAATCTCACAATGCTAAATGTCAAAAATGATAAGTGTCACCATGAAAAATGTCAAAAATGACAAATTTCAAAATGGCAAATGTCCAAGATGTCAAATGACGAATGTCACAATGCTAAATGTCAAAAATGACAAATTTCAAGATGGCAAATGTCAAAGATGTCAAATGACAAATGTCACAATGCTAAATGTCAAAAATGAAAAGTGTCACCATGAAAAATGTCAAAAATGACAAATTTCAAGATGGCAAATGTCAAAGATGTCAAATGACAAATGTCACAATGCTAAATGTCAAAAATGAAAAGTGTCACCATGAAAAATGTTAAAAATGACAAATTTCAAGATGGCAAATGTCCAAAATGTCAAATGACAAATGTCACAATGCTAAATGTCAAAAATGACAAATTTCAAGATGGCAAATATCAAAGATGTCAAATGACAAATGTCACAATGCTAAATGTCAAAAATGAAAAGTGTCACCATGAAAAATGTCAAAAATGACAAATTTCAAGATGGCAAATGTCAAAGATGTCAAATGACAAATGTCACAATGCTATATGTCAAAAATGAAAAGTGTCACCATGAAAAATGTCAAAAATCACAAATTTCAAGATGGCAAATATCAAAGATGTCGAATATGACAAATGTCACAATGCTAAATGTCAAAAATGAAAAGTGTCACCATGAAAAATGTCAAAAATGACAAATTTCAAGATGGCAAATGTCCAAGATGTCAAATGACGAATGTCACAATGGTAAATGTCAAAAATGACAAATTTCAAGATGGCAAGTGTCAAAGATGTCAAATGACAAATGTCACAATGCTAAATGTCAAAAATGAAAAGTGTCACCATAAAAAATGTCAAAAATGACAAATTTCAAGATGGCAAATGTCAAAGATGTCAAATGACAAAAAATGTCACAATGCTAAATGTCAAAAATGAAAAGTGTCACCATGAAAAATGTCAAAAATAACAAATTTCAAGATGGCAAATATCAAAGATGTCAAATGACAAATGTCACAATGCTAAATGTCAAAAATGAAAAGTGTCACCATGAAAAATGTCAAAAATGACAAATTTCAAGATGGCAAATGGCAAAGATGTCAAATGACAAATGTCACAATGCTAAATGTCAAAAATGAAAAGTGTCACCATGAAAAATGTCAAAAATGACAAATTTCAAGATGGCAAATCTCAAAGATGTCAAATGACATATGTCACAATGCTAAATGTCAAAAATGAAAAGTGTCAAAAATGAAAAATTTCAAGATGGCAAATGTCAAAGATGTCAAATGACAAATGTCACAATGCTAAATGTCAAAAATGAAAAGTGTCACCATGAAAAATGTCAAAAATAACAAATTTTAAGATGGCAAATGTCAAAGATGTCAAATAACAAATGTCACAATGCTAAATGTCAAAAATGAAAAGTGTCACCATGAAAAATGTCAAAAATAACAAATTTCAAGATGGCAAATGTCAAAGATGTCAAATGACAAATGTCACAATGCTAAATGTCAAAAATGAAAAGTGTCACCATGAAAAATGTCAAAAATGACAAATTTCAAGATGGCAAATGTCAAAACTGACAAATGTCACAATGCTAAATGTCAAAAATGATAAGTGTCACCATGAAAAATGTCAAAAATGACAAATTTCAAGATGGCAAATGTCAAAGATGTCAAATAACAAATGTCACAATGCTAAATGTCAAAAATGAAAAGTGTCACCATGAAAAATGTCAAAAATAACAAATTTCAAGATGGCAAATGTCAAAGATGTCAAATGACAAATGTCACAATGCTAAATGTCAAAAATGAAAAGTGTCACCATGAAAAATGTCAAAAATGACAAATTTCAAGATGGCAAATGTCAAAGATGTCAAATGACAAATGTCACAATGCTAAATGTCAAAAATGAAAAGTGTCACCATGAAAAATGTCAAAAATAACAAATTTCAAGATGGCAAATATCAAAGATGTCAAATGACAAATGTCACAATGCTAAATGTCAAAAATGAAAAGTGTCACCATGAAAAATGTCAAAAATGACAAATTTCAAGATGGCAAATGTCAAAGATGTCAAATGACAAATGTCACAATGCTAAATGTCAAAAATGAAAAGTGTCACCATGAAAAATGTCAAAAATGACAAATTTCAAGATGGCAAATGTCAAAGATGTCAAATGACATATATTATGTCACAATGCTAAATGTCAAAAATAAAAAGTGTCAAAAATGAAAAATTTCAAGATGGCAAATGTCAAATGACAAATGTCACAATGCTAAATGTCAAAAATGAAAAGTGTCACCATGAAAAATGTCAAAAATGACAAATTTCAAGATGGCAAATGTCAAAACTGACAAATGTCACAATGCTAAATGTCAAAAATGATAAGTGTCACCATGAAAAATGTCAAAAATAACAAATTTCAAGATGGCAAATGTCCAAGATGTCAAATGACGAATGTCACAATGCTAAATGTCAAAAATGACGAATTTCAAGATGGCAAATGTCAAAGATGTCAAATGACAAATTTCAAGATGGCAAATGTCAAAGATGTCAAATGACAAATGTCACAATGCTAAATGTCAAAAATGAAAAGTGTCACCATGAAAAATGTCAAAAATGACAAATTTCAAGATGGCAAATGTCAAAGATGTCAAATGACAAATGTCACAATGCTAAATGTCAAAAATGCAAAGTGTCACCATGAAAAATGTCAAAAATAACAAATTTCAAGATGGCAAATGTCAAAGATGTCAAATGACAAATGTCACAATGCTAAATGTCAAAAATGAAAAGTGTCACCATGAAAAATGTCAAAAATGACAAATTTCAAGATGGCAAATGTCAAAGATGTCAAATGACAAATGTCACAATGCTAGATGTCAAGAATGAAAAGTGTCACCATGAAAAATGTCAAAAATAACAAATTTCAAGATGGCAAATGTCAAAGATGTCAAATGACAAATGTCACAATGCTAAATGTCAAAAATGAAAAGTGTCACCATAAAAAATGTCAAAAATGACTAATTTCAAGATGGCAAATGTCAAAACTGACAAATGTCACAATGCTAAATGTCAAAATTGATAAGTGTCACTATAAAAAATGTCAAAAATGACAAATTTCAAGATGACAAATGTCAAAGATGTCAAATAACAAATGTCACAATGCTAAATGTCAAAAATGACAAATTTCAAGATGGCAAATGTCAAAGATGTCAAATAACAAATGTCACAATGCTAAATGTCAAAAATGAAAAGTGTCACCATGAAAAATGTCAAAAATAACAAATTTCAAGATGGCAAATGTCAAAGATGTCAAATGACAAATGTCACAATGCTAAATGTCAAAAATGAAAAGTGTCACCATGAAAAATGTCAAAAATGACAAATTTTAAGATGGCAAATGTCAAAACTAACAAATGTCACAATGCTAAATGTCAAAAATGATAAGTGTCACCATGAAAAATGTCAAAAATGACAAATTTCAAGATGGCAAATGTCCAAGATGTCAAATGACGAATGTCACAATGCTAAATGTCAAAAATGACAAATTTCAAGATGGCAAATGTCAAAGATGTCAAATGACAAATGTCACAATGCTAAATGTCAAAAATGAAAAGTGTCACCATGAAAAATGTCAAAAATGACAAATTTCAAGATGGCAAATGTCAAAGATGTCAAATGACAAATGTCACAATGCTAAATGTCAAAAATGAAAAGTGTCACCATGAAAAATGTCAAAAATAACAAATTTCAAGATGGCAAATGTCAAAGATGTCAAATGACAAATGTCACAATGCTAAATGTCAAAAATGAAAAGTGTCACCATGAAAAATGTCAAAAATGACAAATTTCAAGATGGCAAATGTCAAAGATGTCAAATGACAAATGTCACAATGCTAAATGTCAAAAATGAAAAGTGTCACCATGAAAAATGTCAAAAATAACAAATTTCAAGATGGCAAATGTCAAAGATGTCAAATGTCAAAATGCTAAATGTCAAAAATGAAAAGTGTCACCATGAAAAATGTCAAAAATGACAAATTTCAAGATGGCAAATGTCAAAACTGACAAATGTCACAATGCTAAATGTCAAAAATGATAAGTGTCACCATGAAAAATGTCAAAAATGACAAATTTCAAGATGGCAAATGTCCAAGATGTCAAATGACAAATGTCACAATGCTAAATGTCAAAAATGACAAATTTCAAGATAGCAAATGTCAAAGATGTCAAATGACAAATTTCACAATGCTAAATGTCAAAAATGAAAAGTGTCACCATGAAAAATGTCAAAAATGACAAATTTCAAGATGGCAAATGTCAAAGATGTCAAATAACAAATGTCACAATGCTAAATGTCAAAAATGAAAAGTGTCACCATGAAAAATGTCAAAAATAACAAATTTCAAGATGGCAAATATCAAAGATGTCAAATGACAAATTTCACAATGCTAAATGTCAAAAATGAAAAGTGTCATTATGAAAAATGTCAAAAATGACAAATTTTAAGATGGCAAATGTCAAAACTGACAAATGTCACAATGCTAAATGTCAAAAATGATAAGTGTCACCATGAAAAATGTCAAAAATGACAAATTTCAAGATGGCAAATGTCCAAGATGTCAAATGACGAATGTCACAATGCTAAATGTCAAAAATGACAAATTTCAAGATGGCAAATGTCAAAGATGTCAAATGACAAATGTCACAATGCTAAATGTCAAAAATGAAAAGTGTCACCATGAAAAATGTCAAAAATGACAAATTTCAAGATGGCAAATGTCGAAGATGTCAAATGACAAATGTCACAATGCTAAATGTCAAAAATGAAAAGTGTCACCATGAAAAATGTCAAAAATGACAAATTTCAAGATGGCAAATGTCAAAGATGTCAAATGACAAATGTCACAATGCTAAATGTCAAAAATGAAAAGTGTCAAAAATGACAAATTTCAAGATGGCAAATGTCTAAGATGTCAAATGACAAATGTCACAATGCTAAATGTCAAAAAAGAAAAGTGTCACCGTGAAAAATGTCAAAAATGACAAATTTCAAGATGGCAAATGTCAAAGATGTCAAATGAAAAATGTTACAATGCTAAATGTCAAAAATGAAAAGTGTCACCATGAAAAATGTCAAAAATCACAAATTTCAAGATGGCAAATGTCAAAGATGTCGAATATGACAAATGTCACAATGCTAAATGTCAAAAATGAAAAGTGTCACCATGAAAGATGTCAAAAATGACAAATTTTAAGATGGCAAATGTCAAAGATGTTAAATGACAAATGTCACAATGCTAAATGTCAAAAATGAAAAGTGTCACCATGAAAAATGTCAAAAATGACAAATTTCAAGATGGCAAATATCAAAGATGTCAAATGACAAATGTCACAATGCTAAATGTCAAAAATGACAAATTTCAAGATGGCAAATTTCAAAAATGTCAAATGACAAATGTCACAATGCTAAATGTCAAAAATGAAAAGTGTCACCATGAAAAATGTCAAAAATGACAAATTTCAAGATGGCAAATGTCAAAGATGTTAAATGACAAATGTCACAATGCTAAATGTCAAAAATGAAAAGTGTCACCATGAAAAATGTCAAAAACGACAAATTTCAAGATGGCAAATGTCAAAGATGTCAAATGACAAATGTCACAATGCTAAATGTCAAAAATGAAAAGTGTCACCATGAAAAATGTCAAAAATAACAAATTTCAAGATGGCAAATGTCAAAGATGTCAAATGACAAATGTCACAATGCTAAATGTCAAAAATGAAAAGTGTCACCATGAAAAATGACAAAAATGACAAATTTTAAGATGGCAAATGTCAAAGATGTCAAATAACAAATTTCACAATGCTAAATGTCAAAAATGAAAAGTGTCACCATGAAAAATGTCAAAAATAACAAATTTCAAGATGGCAAATGTCAAAGATTTCAAATGACAAATGTCACAATGCTAAATGTCAAAAATGAAAAGTGTCACCATGAAAAATGTCAAAAATGACAAATTTCAAGATGGCAAGTGTCAAAACTGACAAATGTCACAATGCTAAATGTCAAAAATGATAAGTGTCACCATGAAAAATGTCAAAAATGACAAATTTCAAGATGGCAAATGTCCAAGATGTCAAATGACGAATGTCACAATGCTAAATGTCAAAAATGACAAATTTCAAAATGGCAACTGTCAAAGATGTCAAATGACAAATGTCACAATGCTAGATGTCAAAACTGAAAAGTGTCACCATGAAAAATGTCAAAAATGACAAATTTCAAGATGGCAAATGTCAAAGATGTCAAATGACAAAAAATGTCACAATGCTAAATGTCAAAAATGTAAAGTGTCACCATGAAAAATGTCAAAAATAACAAATTTCAAGATGGCAAATGTCAAAGATGTCAAATGACAAATGTCACAATGCTAAATGTCAAAAATGAAAAGTGTCACCATGAAAAATGTCAAAAATGACAAATTTCAAGATAGCAAATGTCAAAGATGTCAAATGACATATGTCACAATGCTAAATGTCAAAAATGAAAAGTGTCAAAAATGAAAAATTTCAAGATGGCAAATGTCAAAGATGTCAAATGACAAATGTCACAATGCTAAATGTCAAAAATGAAAAGTGTCACCATGAAAAATGTCAAAAATAACAAATTTCAAGATGGCAAATGTCAAAGATGTCAAATGTCACAACGCTAAATGTCAAAAATGAAAAGTGTCACCATGAAAAATGTCAAAAATGACAAATTTCAAGATGGCAAATGTCAAAGATGTCAAATGACAAATGTCACAATGCTAAATGTCAAAAATGAAAAGTGTCACCATGAAAAATGTCAAAAATAACAAATTTCAAGATGGCAAATGTCAAAGATGTCAAATGACAAATGTCACAATGCTAAATGTCAAAAATGAAAAGTGTCACCATGAAAAATGTCAAAAATGACAAATTTCAAGATGGCAAATGTCAAAGATGTCAAATAACAAATGTCACAATGCTAAATGTCAAAAATGAAAAGTGTCACCATGAAAAATGTCAAAAATAACAAATTTCAAGATGGCAAATGTCAAAGATGTCAAATGACAAATGTCACAATGCTAAATGTCAAAAATGAAAAGTGTCACCATGAAAAATGTCAAAAATGACAAATTTCAAGATGGCAAATGTCCAAGATGTCAAATGACGAATGTCACAATGCTAAATGTCAAAAATGACAAATTTCAAGATGGCAAATGTCAAAGATGTCAAATGACAAATGTCACAATGCTAAATGTCAAAAATGAAAAGTGTCACCATGAAAAATGTCAAAAATGACAAATTTCAAGATGGCAAATGTCAAAGATGTCAAATGACAAATGTCACAATGCTAAATGTCAAAAATGAAAAGTGTCACTATGAAAAATGTCAAAAATAACAAATTTCAAGATGGAAAATATCAAAGATGTCAAATGACAAATGTCACAATGCTAAATGTCAAAAATGAAAAGTGTCACCATGAAAAATGTCAAAAATGACAAATTTCAAGATGGCAAATGTCAAAGATGTCAAATGACAAATGTCACAATGCTAACTGTCAAAAATGAAAAGTGTCACCATGAAAAATGTCAAAAATGACAAATTTCAAGATGGCAAATGTCAAAGATGTCAAATGACATATATTATGTCACAATGCTAAATGTCAAAAATGAAAAGTGTCAAAAATGAAAAATTTCAAGATGGCAAATGTCAAAGATGTCAAATGACAAATGTCACAATGCTAAATGTCAAAAATGAAAAGTGTCACCATGAAAAATGTCAAAAATGACAAATTTCAAGATGGCAAATGTCAAAACTAACAAATGTCACAATGCTAAATGTCAAAAATGATAAGTGTCACCATGAAAAATGTCAAAAATGACAAATTTCAAGATGGCAAATGTCCAAGATGTCAAATGACGAATGTCACAATGCTAAATGTCAAAAATGACAAATTTCAAGATGGCAAATGTCAAAGATGTCAAATGACAAATTTCAAGATGGCAAATGTCAAAGATGTCAAATGACAAATGTCACAATGCTAAATGTCAAAAATGAAAAGTGTCACCATGAAAAATGTCAAAAATGACAAATTTCAAGATGGCAAATGTCAAAGATGTCAAATGACAAATGTCACAATGCTAAATGTCAAAAATGAAAAGTGTCACCATGAAAAATGTCAAAAATAACAAATTTCAAGATGGCAAATGTCAAAGATGTCAAATGACAAATGTCACAATGCTAAATGTCAAAAATGAAAAGTGTCACCATGAAAAATGTCAAAAATGACAAATTTCAAGATGGCAAATGTCAAAGATGTCAAATGACAAATGTCACAATGCTAAATGTCAAAAATGAAAAGTGTCACCATGAAAAATGTCAAAAATCATAAATTTCAAGATGGCAAATATCAAAGATGTCGAATATGACAAATGTCACAATGCTAAATGTCAAAAATGAAAAGTGTCACCATGAAAAATGTCAAAAATGACAAATTTCAAGATGGCAAATGTCAAAGATGTTAAATGACAAATGTCACAATGCTAAATGTCAAAAATGAAAAGTGTCACCATGAAAAATGTCAAAAATGACAAATTTCAAGATGGCAAATATCAAAGATGTCAAATGACAAATGTCACAATGCTAAATGTCACAAATGACAAATTTCAAGATGACAAATGTCAAAGATGTCAAATGACAAATGTCACAATGCTAAATGTCAAAAATGAAAAGTGTCACCATGAAAATTGTCAAAAATGACAAATTTCAAGATGGCAAATATCAAAGATGTCAAATGACAAATGTCACAATGCTAAATGTCAAAAATGACAAATTTCAAGATGGCAAATGTCAAAAATGTCAAATGACAAATGTCACAATGCTAAATGTCAAAAATGAAAAGTGTCACCATGAAAAATGTCAAAAATGACAAATTTCAAGATGGCTAATGTCAAAGATGTCAAATGACAAATGTCACAATGCTAAATGTCAAAAATGAAAAGTGTCACCATGAAAAATGTCAAAAATAACAAATTTTAAGATGGCAAATGTCAAAGATGTCAAATGACAAATGTCACAATGCTAAATGTCAAAAATGAAAAGTGTCACCATGAAAAATGTCAAAAATGACAAATTTCAAGATGGCAAATGTCAAAGATGTCAAATAACAAATGTCACAATGCTAAATGTCAAAAATGAAAAGTGTCACCATGAAAAATGTCAAAAATAACAAATTTCAAGATGGCAAATGTCAAAGATGTCAAATGACAAATGTCACAATGCTAAATGTCAAAAATGAAAAGTGTCACCATGAAAAATGTCAAAAATGACAAATTTTAAGATGGCAAATGTCAAAACTGACAAATGTCACAATGCTAAATGTCAAAAATGATAAGTGTCACCATGAAAAATGTCAAAAATGACAAATTTCAAGATGGCAAATGTCCAAGATGTCAAATGACGAATGTCACAATGCTAAATGTCAAAAATGACAAATTTCAAGATGGCAAATGTCAAAGATGTCAAATGACAAATGTCACAATGCTAAATGTCAAAAATGAAAAGTGTCACCATGAAAAATGTCAAAAATGACAAATTTCAAGATGGCAAATGTCAAAGATGTTAAATGACAAATTTCACAATGCTAAATGTCAAAAATGAAAAGTGTCACCATGAAAAATGTCAAAAATGACAAATTTCAAGATGGCAAATGTCAAAGATGTCAAATGGCCAATGTCACAATGCTAAATGTCAAAAATGAAAAGTGTCACCATGAAAAATGTCAAAAATAACAAATTTCAAGATGGCAAATGTCAAAGATGTCAAATGACAAATGTCACAATGATAAATGTCAAAAATGAAAAGTGTCACCATGAAAAATGTCAAAAATGACAAATTTCAAGATGGCAAATGTCAAAGATGTCAAATGACAAATGTCACAATGCTAAATGTCAAAAATGAAAAGTGTCACCATGAAAAATGTCAAAAATGACAAATTTCAAGATGGCAAATGTCAAAGATGTCAAATGACAAATGTCACAATGCTAAATGTCAAAAATGAAAAGTGTCACCATAAAAAATGTCAAAAATGACAAATTTTAAGATGGCAAATGTCAAAGATGTCAAATGACATATGTCACAATGCTAAATGTCAAAAATGAAAAGTGTCACCATGAAAAATGTCAAAAATGACAAATTTCAAGATGGCAAATGTCAAAGATGTCAAATGACAAATGTCACAATGCTAAATGTCAAAAATGAAAAGTGTCACCATGAAAAATGTCAAAAATGACAAATTTCAAAATGGCAAATGTCAAAGATGTCAAATGTCAAAGATGTCAAATGGCAAATGTCACAATGCTAAATGTCAAAAATGAAAAGTGTCACCATGAAAAATGTCAAAAATAACAAATTTCAAGATGGCAAATGTCAAAGATGTCAAATGACAAATGTCACAATGCTAAATGTCAAAAATGAAAAGTGTCACCATAAAAAATGTCAAAAATGACAAATTTCAAGATGGCAAATGTCAAAACTGACAAATGTCACAATGCTAAATGTCAAAAATGATAAGTGTCATGAAAAATGTCAAAAATGACAAATTTCAAGATGGCAAATGTCCAAGATGTCAAATGACAAATGTCACAATGCTAAATGTCAAAAATGAAAAGTGTTTCCATAAAAAATGTCAAAAATGACAAATTTCAAGATGGCAAATGTCAAAGATGTCAAATGACAAATGTCACAATGCTAAATGTCAAAAATGAAAAGTGTCAAAAATGACAAATTTTAAGATGGCAAATGTCTAAGATGTCAAATGACAAATGTCACAATGCTAAATGTCAAAAATGAAAAGTGTCACCGTGAAAAATGTCAAAAATGACAAATTTCAAGATGGCAAATGTCAAAGATGTCAAATGACAAATGTCACAATGCTAAATGTCAAAAATGAAAAGTGTCACCATGAAAAATGTCAAAAATGATAAATTTCAAGATGGCAAATGTCAAAGATGTCAAATGTCAAATGTCACAATGCTAAATGTCAAAAATGAAAAGTGTCCCCATGAAAAATGTCAATAATGACAAATTTCAAGATGGCAAATGTCAAAGATGTCAAATGACAAATGTCACAATGCTAAATGTCAAAAATGAAAAGTGTCACCATGAAAAATGTCAAAAATCACAAATTTCAAGATGGCAAATGTCAAAGATGTCGAATATGACAAATGTCACAATGCTAAATGTCAAAAATGAAAAGTGTCACCATGAAAAATGTCAAAAATGACAAATTTCAAGATGGCAAATGTCAAAGATGTTAAATGACAAATGTCACAATGCTAAATGTCAAAAATGAAAAGTGTCACCATGAAAAATGTCAAAAATGACAAATTTCAAGATGGCAAATATCAAAGATGTCAAATGACAAATGTCACAATGCTAAATGGCAAAAATGACAAATTTCAAGATGGCAAATGTCAAAGATGTCAAATGACAAATGTCACAATGCTAAATGTCAAAAATGAAAAGTGTCACAATGAAAAATGTCAAAAATCACAAATTTCAAGATGGCAAATGTCAAAGATGTCGAATATGACAAATGTCACAATGCTAAATGTCAAAAATGAAAAGTGGCACCATGAAAAATGTCAAAAATTACAAAGTTCAAGATGGCAAATATCAAAGATGTCAAATGACAAATGTCACAATGCTAAATGTCAAAAATGTCACAATGCTAAATGTCAAAAATGTTAAAGTGTCACCATGAAAAATGTCAAAAATGACAAATTTCAAGATGGCAAATGTCAAAGATGTCAAATGACAAATGTCACAATGCTAAATGTCAAAAATGAAAAGTGTCACCATGAAAAATGTCAAAAATAACAAATTTCAAGATGGCAAATGTCAAAGATGTCAAATGACAAATGTCACAATGCTAAATGTCAAAAATGAAAAGTGTCACCATGAAAAATGTCAAAAATGACAAATTTCAAGATGGCAAATGTCAAAGATGTCAAATAACAAATGTCACAATGCTAAATGTCAAAAATGAAAAGTGTCACCATGAAAAATGTCAAAAATAACAAATTTCAAGATGGCAAATATCAAAGATGTCAAATGACAAATGTCACAATGCTAAATGTCAAAAATGAAAAGTGTCACCATGAAAAATGTCAAAAATAACAAATTTCAAGATGGCAAATGTCAAAGATGTCAAATGACAAATGTCACAATGCTAAATGTCAAAAATGAAAAGTGTCACCATGAAAAATGTCAAAAATGACAAATTTCAAGATGGCAAATGTCAAAGATGTCAAATAACAAATGTCACAATGCTAAATGTCAAAAATGAAAAGTGTCACCATGAAAAATGTCAAAAATAACAAATTTCAAGATGGCAAATGTCAAAGATGTCAAATGACAAATGTCACAATGCTAAATGTCAAAAATGACAAATTTCAAGATGGCAAATGTCAAAAATGTCAAATGACAAATGTCACAATGCTAAATGTCAAAAATGAAAAGTGTCACCATGAAAAATGTCAAAAATGACAAATTTCAAGATGTCAAATGTCAAAGATGTCAAATGAAAAATGTCACAATGCTAAATGTCAAAAATGAAAAGTGTCACCATGAAAAATGTCAAAAATAACAAATTTCAAGATGGCAAATGTCAAAGATGTCAAATGACAAATGTCACAATGCTAAATGTCAAAAATGAAAAGTGTCACCATGAAAAATGACAAAAATGACAAATTTCAAAATGGCAAATGTCAAAGATGTCAAATAACAAATGTCACAATGCTAAATGTCAAAAATGAAAAGTGTCACCATGAAAAATGTCAAAAATGAAAAGTGTCACCATGAAAAATGTCACAAATAACAAATTTCAAGATGGCAAATGTCAAAGATGTCAAATGACAAATGTCACAATGCTAAATGTCAAAAATGAAAAGTGTCACCATGAAAAATGTCAAAAATGACAAATTTCAAGATGGCAAATGGCAAAGATGTCAAATGACAAATGTCACAATGCTAAATGTCAAAAATGAAAAGTGTCACCATGAAAAATGTCAAAAATGACAAATTTCAAGATGGCAAATCTCAAAGATGTCAAATGACATATGTCACAATGCTAAATGTCAAAAATGAAAAGTGTCAAAAATGAAAAATTTCAAGATGGCAAATGTCAAAGATGTCAAATGACAAATGTCACAATGCTTAATGTCAAAAATGAAAAGTGTCACCATGAAAAATGTCAAAAATAACAAATTTCAAGATGGCAAATGTCAAAGATGTCAAATGACAAATGTCACAATGCTAAATGTCAAAAATGAAAAGTGTCACCATGAAAAATGTCAAAAATGACAAATTTCAAGATGGCAAATGTCAAAACTGACAAATGTCACAATGCTAAATGTCAAAAATGATAAGTGTCACCATGAAAAATGTCAAAAATGACAAATTTCAAGATGGCAAATGTCAAAGATGTCAAATAACAAATGTCACAATGCTAAATGTCAAAAATGAAAAGTGTCACCATGAAAAATGTCAAAAATAACAAATTTCAAGATGGCAAATGTCAAAGATGTCAAAGATGTCAAATGACAAATGTCACAATGCCAAATGTCAAAAATGAAAAGTGTCACCATGAAAAATGTCAAAAATGACAAATTTCAAGATGGCAAATGTCAAAACTGACAAATCTCACAATGCTAAATGTCAAAAATGATAAGTGTCACCATGAAAAATGTCAAAAATGACAAATTTCAAAATGGCAAATGTCCAAGATGTCAAATGACGAATGTCACAATGCTAAATGTCAAAAATGACAAATTTCAAGATGGCAAATGTCAAAGATGTCAAATGACAAATGTCACAATGCTAAATGTCAAAAATGAAAAGTGTCACCATGAAAAATGTCAAAAATGACAAATTTCAAGATGGCAAATGTCCAAGATATCAAATGACGAATGTCACAATGCTAAATGTCAAAAATGACAAATTTCAAGATGGCAAATGTCAAAGATGTCAAATGACAAATGTCACACTGCTAAATGTCAAAAATGAAAAGTGTCACCATGAAAAATGTCAAAAATGACAAATTTCAAGATGGCAAATGTCAAAGATGTCAAATGACAAATGTCACAATGCTAAATGTCAAAAATGAAAAGTGTCACCATGAAAAATGTCAAAAATAACAAATTTCAAGATGGCAAATGTCAAAGATGTCAAATGACAAATGTCACAATGCTAAATGTCAAAAATGAAAAGTGTCACCATGAAAAATGTCAAAAATGACAAATTTCAAGATGGCAAATGTCAAAGATGTCAAATGACAAATGTCACAATGCTATATGTCAAAAATGAAAAGTGTCACCATGAAAAATGTCAAAAATCACAAATTTCAAGATGGCAAATATCAAAGATGTCGAATATGACAAATGTCACAATGCTAAATGTCAAAAATGAAAAGTGTCACCATGAAAAATTTCAAAAATGACAAATTTCAAGATGGCAAATGTCCAAGATGTCAAATGACGAATGTCACAATGGTAAATGTCAAAAATGACAAATTTCAAGATGGCAAATGTCAAAGATGTCAAATGACAAATGTCACAATGCTAAATGTCAAAAATGAAAAGTGTCACCATAAAAAATGTCAAAAATGACAAATTTCAAGATGGCAAATGTCAAAGATGTCAAATGACAAAAAATGTCACAATGCTAAATGTCAAAAATGAAAAGTGTCACCATGAAAAATGTCAAAAATAACAAATTTCAAGATGGCAAATATCAAAGATGTCAAATGACAAATGTGACAATGCTAAATGTCAAAAATGAAAAGTGTCACCATGAAAAATGTCAAAAATGACAAATTTCAAGATGGCAAATGGCAAAGATGTCAAATGACAAATGTCACAATGCTAAATGTCAAAAATGAAAAGTGTCACCATGAAAAATGTCAAAAATGACAAATTTCAAGATGGCAAATCTCAAAGATGTCAAATGACATATGTCACAATGCTAAATGTCAAAAATGAAAAGTGTCAAAAATGAAAAATTTCAAGATGGCAAATGTCAAAGATGTCAAATGACAAATGTCACAATGCTTAATGTCAAAAATGAAAAGTGTCACCATGAAAAATGTCAAAAATAACAAATTTCAAGATGGCAAATGTCAAAGATGTCAAATGACAAATGTCACAATGCTAAATGTCAAAAATGAAAAGTGTCACCATGAAAAATGTCAAAAATGACAAATTTCAAGATGGCAAATGTCAAAACTGACAAATGTCACAATGCTAAATGTCAAAAATGATAAGTGTCACCATGAAAAATGTCAAAAATGACAAATTTCAAGATGGCAAATGTCAAAGATGTCAAATAACAAATGTCACAATGCTAAATGTCAAAAATGAAAAGTGTCACCATGAAAAATGTCAAAAATAACAAATTTCAAGATGGCAAATGTCAAAGATGTCAAAGATGTCAAATGACAAATGTCACAATGCTAAATGTCAAAAATGAAAAGTGTCACCATGAAAAATGTCAAAAATGACAAATTTCAAGATGGCAAATGTCAAAACTGACAAATCTCACAATGCTAAATGTCAAAAATGATAAGTGTCACCATGAAAAATGTCAAAAATGACAAATTTCAAAATGGCAAATGTCCAAGATGTCAAATGACGAATGTCACAATGCTAAATGTCAAAAATGACAAATTTCAAGATGGCAAATGTCAAAGATGTCAAATGACAAATGTCACAATGCTAAATGTCAAAAATGAAAAGTGTCACCATGAAAAATGTCAAAAATGACAAATTTCAAGATGGCAAATGTCAAAGATGTCAAATGACAAATGTCACAATGCTAAATGTCAAAAATGAAAAGTGTCACCATGAAAAATGTCAAAAATAACAAATTTCAAGATGGCAAATATCAAAGATGTCAAATGACAAATGTCACAATGCTAAATGTCAAAAATGAAAAGTGTCACCATGAAAAATGTCAAAAATGACAAATTTCAAGATGGCAAATGTCAAAGATGTCAAATGACAAATGTCACAATGCTAAATGTCAAAAATGAAAAATGTCACCATGAAAAATGTCAAAAATGACAAATTTCAAGATGGCAAATGTCAAAGATGTCAAATGACATATATTATGTCACAATGCTAAATGTCAAAAATGAAAAGTGTCAAAAATGAAAAATTTCAAGATGGCAAATGTCAAATGACAAATGTCACAATGCTAAATGTCAAAAATGAAAAGTGTCACCATGAAAAATGTCAAAAATGACAAATTTCAAGATGGCAAATGTCAAAACTGACAAATGTCTCAATGCTAAATGTCAGAAATGATAAGTGTCACCATGAAAAATGTCAAAAATAACAAATTTCAAGATGGCAAATGTCCAAGATGTCAAATGACGAATGTCACAATGCTAAATGTCAAAAATGACAAATTTCAAGATGGCAAATGTCAAAGATGTCAAATGACAAATTTCAAGATGGCAAATGTCAAAGATGTCAAATGACAAATGTCACAATGCTAAATGTCAAAAATGAAAAGTGTCACCATGAAAAATGTCAAAAATGACAAATTTCAAGATGGCAAATGTCAAAGATGTCAAATGACAAATGTCACAATGCTAAATGTCAAAAATGAAAAGTGTCACTATGAAAAATGTCAAAAATGACAAATTTCAAAATGGCAAATGTCAAAGATGTCAAATGACAAAAAATGTCACAATGCTAAATGTCAAAAATGAAAAGTGTCACCATGAAAAATGTCAAAAATAACAAATTTCAAGATGGCAAATATCAAAGATGTCAAATGACAAATGTGACAATGCTAAATGTCAAAAATGAAAAGTGTCACCATAAAAAATGTCAAAAATGACAAATTTCAAGATGGCAAATGGCAAAGATGTCAAATGACAAATGTCACAATGCTAAATGTCAAAAATGAAAAGTGTCACCATGAAAAATGTCAAAAATGACAAATTTCAAGATGGCAAATCTCAAAGATGTCAAATGACATATGTCACAATGCTAAATGTCAAAAATGAAAAGTGTCAAAAATGAAAAATTTCAAGATGGCAAATGTCAAAGATGTCAAATGACAAATGTCACAATGCTTAATGTCAAAAATGAAAAGTGTCACCATGAAAAATGTCAAAAATAACAAATTTCAAGATGGCAAATGTCAAAGATGTCAAATGACAAATGTCACAATGCTAAATGTCAAAAATGAAAAGTGTCACCATGAAAAATGTCAAAAATGACAAATTTCAAGATGGCAAATGTCAAAACTGACAAATGTCACAATGCTAAATGTCAAAAATGATAAGTGTCACCATGAAAAATGTCAAAAATGACAAATTTCAAGATGGCAAATGTCAAAGATGTCAAATAACAAATGTCACAATGCTAAATGTCAAAAATGAAAAGTGTCACCATGAAAAATGTCAAAAATAACAAATTTCAAGATGGCAAATGTCAAAGATGTCAAAGATGTCAAATGACAAATGTCACAATGCTAAATGTCAAAAATGAAAAGTGTCACCATGAAAAATGTCAAAAATGACAAATTTCAAGATGGCAAATGTCAAAACTGACAAATCTCACAATGCTAAATGTCAAAAATGATAAGTGTCACCATGAAAAATGTCAAAAATGACAAATTTCAAAATGGCAAATGTCCAAGATGTCAAATGACGAATGTCACAATGCTAAATGTCAAAAATGACAAATTTCAAGATGGCAAATGTCAAAGATGTCAAATGACAAATGTCACAATGCTAAATGTCAAAAATGAAAAGTGTCACCATGAAAAATGTCAAAAATGACAAATTTCAAGATGGCAAATGTCAAAGATGTCAAATGACAAATGTCACAATGCTAAATGTCAAAAATGAAAAGTGTCACCATGAAAAATGTCAAAAATAACAAATTTCAAGATGGCAAATATCAAAGATGTCAAATGACAAATGTCACAATGCTAAATGTCAAAAATGAAAAGTGTCACCATGAAAAATGTCAAAAATGACAAATTTCAAGATGGCAAATGTCAAAGATGTCAAATGACAAATGTCACAATGCTAAATGTCAAAAATGAAAAATGTCACCATGAAAAATGTCAAAAATGACAAATTTCAAGATGGCAAATGTCAAAGATGTCAAATGACATATATTATGTCACAATGCTAAATGTCAAAAATGAAAAATTTCAAGATGGCAAATGTCAAATGACAAATGTCACAATGCTAAATGTCAAAAATGAAAAGTGTCACCATGAAAAATGTCAAAAATGACAAATTTCAAGATGGCAAATGTCAAAACTGACAAATGTCACAATGCTAAATGTCAGAAATGATAAGTGTCACCATGAAAAATGTCAAAAATAACAAATTTCAAGATGGCAAATGTCCAAGATGTCAAATGACGAATGTCACAATGCTAAATGTCAAAAATGACAAATTTCAAGATGGCAAATGTCAAAGATGTCAAATGACAAATTTCAAGATGGCAAATGTCAAAGATGTCAAATGACAAATGTCACAATGCTAAATGTCAAAAATGAAAAGTGTCACCATGAAAAATGTCAAAAATGACAAATTTCAAGATGGCAAATGTCAAAGATGTCAAATGACAAATGTCACAATGCTAAATGTCAAAAATGAAAAGTGTCACCATGAAAAATGTCAAAAATAACAAATTTCAAGATGGCAAATGTCAAAGATGTCAAATGACCAATGTCACAATGCTAAATGTCAAAAATGAAAAGTGTCACCATGAAAAATGTCAAAAATGACAAATTTCAGGATGGCAAATGTCAAAGATGTCAAATGACAAATGTCACAATGCTAAATGTCAAGAATGAAAAGTGTCACCATGAAAAATGTCAAAAATAACAAATTTCAAGATGGCAAATGTCAAAGATGTCAAATGACAAATGTCACAATGCTAAATGTCAAAAATGAAAAGTGTCACCATAAAAAATGTCAAAAATGACAAATTTCAAGATGGCAAATATCAAAACTGACAAATGTCACAATGCTAAATGTCAAAAATGATAAGTGTCACTATAAAAAATGTCAAAAATGACAAATTTCAAGATGACAAATGTCAAAGATGTCAAATGACAAATGTCACAATGCTAAATGTCAAAAATGACAAATTTTAAGATGGCAAATGTCAAAGATGTCAAATAACAAATGTCACAATGCTAAATGTCAAAAATGAAAAGTGTCACCATGAAAAATGTCAAAAATAACAAATTTCAAGATGGCAAATATCAAAGATGTCAAATGACAAATGTCACAATGCTAAATGTCAAAAATGAAAAGTGTCACCATGAAAAATGTCAAAAATGACAAATTTTAAAATGGCAAATGTCAAAACTAACAAATGTCACAATGCTAAATGTCAAAAATGATAAGTGTCACCATGAAAAATGTCAAAAATGACAAATTTCAAGATGGCAAATGTCCAAGATGTCAAATGACGAATGTCACAATGCTAAATGTCAAAAATAACAAATTTCAAGATGGCAAATGTCAAAGATGTCAAATGACAAATGTCACAATGCTAAATGTCAAAAATGAAAAGTGTCACCATGAAAAATGTCAAAAATGACAAATTTCAATATGGCAAATGTCAAAGATGTCAAATGACAAATGTCACAATGCTAAATGTCAAAAATGAAAAGTGTCACCATGAAAAATGTCAAAAATAACAAATTTCAAGATGGCAAATGTCAAAGATGTCAAATGACAAATGTCACAATGCTAAATGTCAAAAATGAAAAGTGTCACCATGAAAAATGTCAAAAATGACAAATTTCAAGATGGCAAATGTCAAAGATGTCAAATGACAAATGTCACAATGCTAAATGTCAAAAATGAAAAGTGTCACCATGAAAAATGTCAAAAATAACAAATTTCAAGATGGCAAATGTCAAAGATGTCAAATGTCACAATGCTAAATGTCAAAAATGAAAAGTGTCACCATGAAAAATGTCAAAAATGACAAATTTCAAGATGGCAAATGTCAAAACTGACAAATGTCACAATGCTAAATGTCAAAAATAATAAGTGTCACCATGCAAAATGTCAAAAATGACAAATTTCAAGATGGCAAATGTCCAAGATGTCAAATGACAAATGTCACAATGCTAAATGTCAAAAATGACAAATTTCAAGATAGCAAATGTCAAAGATGTCAAATGACAAATTTCACAATGCTAAATGTCAAAAATGAAAAGGGTCACCATGAAAAATGTCAAAAATGACAAATTTCAAGATGGCAAATGTCACAATGCTAAATGTCAAAAATGAAAAGTGTCACCATGAAAAATGTCAAAAATAACAAATTTCAAGATGGCAAATGTCAAAGATGTCAAATGACAAATGTCACAATGATAAATGTCAAAAATGAAAAGTGTCACCATGAAAAATGTCAAAAATGACAAATTTCAAGATGGCAAATGTCAAAGATGTCAAATGACAAATGTCACAATGCTAAATGTCAAAAATGAAAAGTGTCACCATGAAAAATGTCAAAAATGACAAATTTCAAGATGGCAAATGTCAAAGATGTCAAATGACAAATGTCACAATGCTAAATGTCAAAAATGAAAAGTGTCACCATGAAAAATGTCAAAAATGACAAATTTTAAGATGGCAAATGTCAAAGATGTCAAATGACAAATGTCACAATGCTAAATGTCAAAAATGAAAAGTGTCACCATAAAAAATGTCAAAAATGACAAATTTCAAGATGGCAAATGTCAAAACTGACAAATATCACAATGCTAAATGTCAAAAATGATTAGTGTCACCATGAAAAATGTCAAAAATGACAAATTTCAAGATGGCAAATGTCCAAGATGTCAAATGACAAATGTCACAATGCTAAATGTCAAAAATGAAAAGTGTCACCATAAAAAATGTCAAAAATGACAAATTTCAAGATGGCAAATGTCAAAGATGTCAAATGACAAATGTCACAATGCTAAATGTCAAAAATGAAAAGTGTCAAAAATGACAAATTTCAAGATGGCAAATGTCTAAGATGTCAAATGACAAATGTCACAATGCTAAATGTCAAAAATGAAAAGTGTCACCGTGAAAAATGTCAAAAATGACAAATTTCAAGATGGCAAATGTCAAAGATGTCAAATGACAAATGTCACAATGCTAAATGTCAAAAATGAAAAGTGTCACCATGAAAAATGTCAAAAATGACAAATTTCAAGATGGCAAATGTCAAAGATGTCAAATCTCAAATGTCACAATGCTAAATGTCAAAAATGAAAAGTGTCCCCATGAAAAATGTCAATAATGACAAATTTCAAGATGGCAAATGTCAAAGATGTCAAATGACAAATGTCAAAATGCTAAATGTCAAAAATGAAAAGTGTCACCATGAAAAATGTCAAAAATCACAAATTTCAAGATGACAAATGTCAAAGATGTCGAATATGACAAATGTCACAATGCTAAATGTCAAAAATGAAAAGTGTCACCATGAAAAATGTCAAAAATGACAAATTTCAAGATGGCAAATGTCAAAGATGTTAAATGACAAATGTCACAATGCTAAATGTCAAAAATGAAAAGTGTCACCATGAAAAATGTCAAAAATGACAAATTTCAAGATGGCAAATATCAAAGATGTCAAATGACAAATGTCACAATGCTAAATGTCAAAAATGACAAATTTCAAGATGGCAAATGTCAAAGATGTCAAATGACAAATGTCACAATGCTAAATGTCAAAAATGAAAAGTGTCACCATGAAAAATAACAAAAATCACAAATTTCAAGATGGCAAATGTCAAAGATGTCGAATATGACAAATGTCACAATGCTAAATGTCAAAAATGAAAAGTGGCACCATGAAAAATGTCAAAAATGACAAAGTTCAAGATGGCAAATATCAAAGATGTCAAATGACAAATGTCACAATGCTAAATTTAAAAAATGACAAATTTCAAGATGGCAAATGTCAAAAATGTCAAATGACAAATGTCACAATGCTAAATGTCAAAAATGAAAAGTGTCACCATGAAAAATGTCAAAAATAACAAATTTCAAGATGGCAAATGTCAAAGATGTCAAATGACAAATTTTACAATGCTAAATGTCAAAAATGAAAAGTGTCACCATGAAAAATGTCAAAAATGACAAATTTCAAGATGGCAAATGTCAAAGATGTCAAATAACAAATGTCACAATGCTAAATGTCAAAAATGAAAAGTGTCACCATGAAAAATGTCAAAAATAACAAATTTCAAGATGGCAAATATCAAAGATGTCAAATGACAAATGTCACAATGCTAAATGTCAAAAATAAAAAGTGTCACCATGAAAAATGTCAAAAATAACAAATTTCAAGATGGCAAATGTCAAAGATGTCAAATGACAAATGTCACAATGCTAAATGTCAAAAATAAAAAGTGTCACCATGAAAAATGTCAAAAATGACAAATTTCAAGATGGCAAATGTCAAAGATGTCAAATAACAAATGTCATAATGCTAAATGTCAAAAATGAAAAGTGTCACCATGAAAAATGTCAAAAATAACAAATTTCAAGATGGCAAATGTCAAAGATGTCAAATGACAAATGTCACAATGCTAAATGTCAAAAATGACAAATTTCAAGATGGCAAATGTCAAAAATGTCAAATGACAAGTGTCACAATGCTAAATGTCAAAAATGAAAAGTGTCACCATGAAAAATGTCAAAAATGACAAATTTCAAGATGGCAAATGTCAAAGATGTCAAATGACAAATGTCACAATGCTAAATGTCAAAAATGAAAAGTGTCACCATGAAAAATGTCAAAAATAACAAATTTCAAGATGGCAAATGTCAAAGATGTCAAATTACATATGTCACAATGCTAAATGTCAAAAATGAAAACTGTCACCATGAAAAATGTCAAAAATGACAAATTTCAAGATGGCAAATGTCAAAGATGTCAAATAACAAATGTCACAATGCTAAATGTCAAAAATAACAAGTGTCACCATGAAAAATGTCAAAAATAACAAATTTCAAGATGGCAAATGTCAAAGATGTCAAATGACAAATGTCACAATGCTAAATGTCAAAAATGAAAAGTGTCACCATGAAAAATGTCAAAAATGACAAATTTCAAGATGGCAAATGTCAAAGATGTCAAATGACAAATGTCACAATGCTAAATGTCAAAAATGAAAAGTGTCACCATGAAAAATGTCAAAAATAACAAATTTCAAGATGGCAAATGTCAAAGATGACAAATGTCACAATGCTAAATGTCAAAAATGAAAAGTGTCACCATAAAAAATGTCAAAAATGACAAATTTCAAGATGGCAAATGTCAAAGATGTCAAATGACAAATGTCACAATGCTAAATGTCAAAAATGAAAAGTGTCACCATGAAAAATGTCAAAAATGACAAATTTCAAGATGGCAAATGTCAAAGATGTCAAATGACATATGTCACAATGCTAAATGTCAAAAATGAAAAGTGTCAAAAATGAAAAATTTCAAGATGGCAAATGTCAAAGATGTCAAATGACAAATGTCACAATGCTAAATGTCAAAAATAAAAAGTGTCACCATGAAAAATGTCAAAAATGACAAATTTCAAGATGGCAAATGTCAAAACTGACAAATGTCACAATGCTAAATGTCAAAAAGTATAAGTGTCACCATGAAAAATGTCAAAAATGACAAATTTCAAGATGGCAAATGTCCAAGATGTAAAATAACGAATGTCACAATGCTAAATGTCAAAAATGACAAATTTCAAGATGGCAAATGTCAAAGATGTCAAATGACAAATGTCACAATGCTAAATGTCAAAAATGAAAAGTGTCACCATGAAAAATGTCAAAAATGACAAATTTCAAGATGGCAAATGTCAAAGATGTCAAATGACAAATGTCACAATGCTAAATGTCAAAAATGAAAAGTGTCACCATGAAAAATGTCAAAAATAACAAATTTCAAGATGGCAAATATCAAAGATGTCAAATGACAAATGTCACAATGCTAAATGTCAAAAATGAAAAGTGTCGCCATGAAAAATGTTAAAAATGACAAATTTCAAGATGGCAAATGTCAAAGATGTCAAATGACAAATGTCACAATTCTATATGTCAAAAATGAAAAGTGTCACCATGAAAAATGTCAAAAATCACAAATTTCAAGATGGCAAATATCAAAGATGTCGAATATGACAAATGTCACAATGCTAAATGTCAAAAATGAAAAGTGTCACCATGAAAAATGTCAAAAATGACAAATTTTAAGATGGCAAATGTCCAAGATGTCAAATGACGAATGTCACAATGCTAAATGTCAAAAATGACAAATTTCAAGATGGCAAATGTCAAAGATGTCAAATGACAAATGTCACAATGCTAAATGTCAAAAATGAAAAGTGTCACCATGAAAAATGTCAAAAATGACAAATTTCAAGATGGCAAATGTCAAAGATGTCAAATGACAAAAAATGTCACAATGCTAAATGTCAAAAATGAAAAGTGTCACCATGAAAAATGTCAAAAATAACAAATTTCAAGATGGCAAATGTCAAAGATGTCAAATGACAAATGTCACAATGCTAAATGTCAAAAATGAAAAATGTCAAAAATGACAAATTTCAAGATGGCAAATGTCAAAGATGTCAAATGACAAATATCACAATGCTAAATGTCAAAAATGAAAAGTGTCACCATGAAAAATGTCAAAAATGACAAATTTCAAGATGGCAAATGTCAAAACTGACAAATGTCACAATGCTAAATGTCAAAAATGAAAAGTGTCACCATAAAAAATGTCAAAAATAACAAATTTCAAGATGGCAAATGTCAAAGATGTCAAATGACAAATGTCACAATGCTAAATGTCAAAAATGAAAAGTGTCACCATGAAAAATGTCAAAAATGACAAATTTCAAGATGGCAAATGTCAAAACTGACAAATGTCACAATGCTAAATGTCAAAAATGATAAGTGTCACCATGAAAAATGTCAAAAATGACAAATTTCAAGATGGCAAATGTCCAAGATGTCAAATGACGAATGTCACAATGCTAAATGTCAAAAATGACAAATTTCAAGATGGCAAATGTCAAAGATGTCAAATGACAAATGTCACAATGCTAAATGTCAAAAATGAAAAGTGTCACCATGAAAAATGTCAAAAATGACAAATTTCAAGATGGCAAATGTCAAAGATGTCAAATGACAAATGTCACAATGCTAAATGTCAAAAATGAAAAGTGTCACCATGAAAAATGTCAAAAATAACAAATTTCAAATTGGCAAATATCAAAGATGTCAAATGACAAATGTCACAATGCTAAATGTCAAAAATGAAAAGTGTCACCATGAAAAATGTCAAAAATGACAAATTTCAAGATGGCAAATGTCAAAGATGTCAAATGACAATTGTCACAATGCTAAATGTCAAAAATGAAAAGTGTCACCATGAAAAATGTCAAAAATGACAAATTTCAAGATGGCAAATGTCAAAGATGTCAAATGACATATATTATGTCACAATGCTAAATGTCAAAAATGAAAAGTGTCAAAAATGAAAAATTTCAAGATGGCAAATGTCAAAGATGTCAAATGACAAATGTCACAATGCTAAATGTCAAAAATGAAAAGTGTCACCATGAAAAATGTCAAAAATGACAAATTTCAAGATGGCAAATGTCAAAACTGACAAATGTCACAATGCTAAATGTCAAAAATGATAGGTGTCACCATGAAAAATGTCAAAAATGACAAATTTTAAGATGGCAAATGTCCAAGATGTCAAATGACGAATGTCACAATGCTAAATGTCAAAAATGACAAATTTCAAGATGGCAAATGTCAAAGATGTCAAATGACAAATTTCAAGATGGCAAATGTCAAAGATGTCAAATGACAAATGTCACAATGCTAAATGTCAAAAATGAAAAGTGTGACCATGAAAAATGTCAAAAATGACAAATTTCAAGATGGCAAATGTCAAAGATGTCAAATGACAAATGTCACAATGCTAAATGTCAAAAATGAAAAGTGTCACCATGAAAAATGTCAAAAATAACAAATTTCAAGATGGCAAATGTCAAAGATGTCAAATGACAAATGTCACAATGCTAAATGTCAAAAATGAAAAGTGTCACCATGAAAAATGTCAAAAATGACAAATTTCAAGATGGCAAATGTCAAAGATGTCAAATGACAAATGTCACAATGCTAAATGTCAAAAATGAAAAGTGTCACCATGAAAAATGTCAAAAATGACAAATTTCAAGATGGCAAATATCAAAGATGTCAAATGACAAATGTCACAATGCTAAATGTCAAAAATAAAAAGTGTCACCATGAAAAATGTCAAAAATCACAAATTTCAAGATGGCAAATGTCAAAGATGTCGAATATGACAAATGTCACAATGCTAAATGTCAAAAATGAAAAGTGTCACCATGAAAAATGTCAAAAATGACAAATTTCAAGATGGCAAATACCAAAGATGTCAAATGACAAATGTCACAATGCTAAATGTCAAAAATGACAAATTTCAAGATGGCAAATGTCAAAAATGTCAAATGACAAATGTCACAATGCTAAATGTCAAAAATGAAAAGTGTCACCATGAAAAATGTCAAAAATGACAAATTTTAAGATGGCTAATGTCAAAGATGTCAAATGACAAATGTCACAATGCTAAATGTCAAAAATGAAAAGTGTCACCATGAAAAATGTCAAAAATAACAAATTTCAAGATGGCAAATGTCAAAGATGTCAAATGACAAATGTCACAATGCTAAATGTCAAAAATGAAAAGTGTCACCATGAAAAATGTCAAAAATGACAAATTTCAAGATGGCAAATGTCTAAACTGACAAATGTCACAATGCTAAATGTCAAAAATGATAAGTGTCACCATGAAAAATGTCAAAAATGACAAATTTCAAGATGGCAAATGTCCAAGATGTCAAATGACGAATGTCACAATGCTAAATGTCAAAAATGACAAATTTCAAGATGGCAAATGTCAAAGATGTCAAATGACAAATGTCACAATGCTAAATGTCAAAAATGAAAAGTGTCACCATGAAAAATGTCAAAAATGACAAATTTCAAGATGGCAAATGTCAAAGATGTCAAATGACAAATGTCACAATGCTAAATGTCAAAAATGAAAAGTGTCACCATGAAAAATGTCAAAAATAACAAATTTCAAGATGGCAAATGTCAAAGATATCAAATAACAAATGTCACAATGCTAAATGTCAAAAATGAAAAGTGTCACCATGACAAATGTCAAAAATGACAAATTTCAAGGTGGCAAATGTCAAAGATGTCAAACGACAAATGTCGCAATGCTAAATGTCAAAAATGAAAAGTGTCACCATGAAAAATGTCAAAAATAACAAATTTCAAGATGGCAAATGTCAAAGATGTCAAATGTCACAATGCTAAATGTCAAAAATGAAAAGTGTCACCATGAAAAATGTCAAAAATGACAAATTTCAAGATGGCAAATGTCAAAACTGACAAATGTCAGAATGCTAAATGTCAAAAATGATAAGTGTCACCATGAAAAATGTTAAAAATGACAAATTTCAAGATGGCAAATGTCCAAGATGTCAAATGACAAATGTCACAATGCTAAATGTCAAAAATGACAAATTTCAAGATAGCAAATGTCAAAGATGTCAAATGACAAATTTCACAATGCTAAATGTCAAAAATGAAAAGTGTCATCATGAAAAATGTCAAAAATGACAAATTTCAAGATGGCAAATGTCAAAGATGTCAAATGGCAAATGTCACAATGCTAAATGTCAAAAATGAAAAGTGTCACCATGAAAAATGTCAAAAATAACAAATTTCAAGATGGCAAATGTCAAAGATGTCAAATGACAAATGTCACAATGCTAAATGTCAAAAATGAAAAGTGTCACCATGAAAAATGTCAAAAATGACAAATTTTAAGATGGCAAATGTCAAAGATGTCAAATGACAAATGTCACAATGCTAAATGTCAAAAATGAAAAGTGTCACCATAAAAAATGTCAAAAATGACAAATTTCAAGATGGCAAATGTCAAAACTGACAAATGTCAAAACTGACAAATGTCACAATGCTAAATGTCAAAAATGATAAGTGTCACCATGAAAAATGTCAAAAATGACAAATTTCAAGATGGCAAATGCCCAAGATGTCAAATGACAAATGTCACAATGCTAAATGTCAAAAATGAAAAGTGTCACCATAAAAAATGTCAAAAATGACAAATTTCAAGATGGCAAATGTCAAAGATGTCAAATGACAAATGTCACAATGCTAAATGTCAAAAATGAAGAGTGTCAAAAATGACAAATTTCAAGATGGCAAATGTCTAAGATGTCAAATGACAAATGTCACAATGCTAAATGTCAAAAATGAAAAGTGTCACCGTGAAAAATGTCAAAAATGACAAATTTCAAGATGGCAAATGTCAAAGATGTCAAATGACAAATGTCACAATGCTAAATGTCAAAAATGAAAAGTGTCACCATGAAAAATGTCAAAAATGACAAATTTCAAGATGGCAAATGTCAAAGATGTCAAATGTCAAATGTCACAATGCTAAATGTCAAAAATGAAAAGTGTCCCCATGAAAAATGTCAATAATGACAAATTTCAAGACGGCAAATTTCAAAGATGTCAAATGACAAATGTCACAATGCTAAATGTCAAAAATGAAAAGTGTCACCATGAAAAATGTCAAAAATCACAAATTTCAAGATGGCAAATGTCAAAGATGTCAAATATGACAAATGTCACAATGCTAAATGTCAAAAATGAAAAGTGTCACCATGAAAAATGTCAAAAATGACAAATTTCAAGATGGCAAATGTCAAAGATGTTAAATGACAAATGTCAAAATGCTAAATGTCAAAAATGAAAAGTGTCACCATGAAAAATGTCAAAAATGACAAATTTCAAGATGGCAAATATCAAAGATGTCAAATGACAAATGTCACAATGCTAAATGTCAAAAATGACAAATTTCAAGATGGCAAATGTCAAAGATGTCAAATGACAAATGTCACAATGCTAAATGTCAAAAATGAAAAGTGTCACCATGAAAAATGTCAAAAATCACAAATTTCAAGATGGCAAATGTCAAAGATGTCGAATATGACAAATGTCACAATGCTAAATGTCAAAAATGAAAAGTGGCACCATGAAAAATGTCAAAAATGACAAATTTCAAGATGGCAAATATCGAAGATGTCAAATGACAAATGTCACAATGCTAAATGTCAAAAATGAAAAGTGTCACCATGAAAAATGTCAAAAATGACAAATTTCAAAATGGCAAATGTCAAAGATGTTAAATGACAAATGTCACAATGCTAAATGTCAAAAATGAAAAGTGTCACCATGAAAAATGTCAAAAATGACAAATTTCAAGATGGCAAATATCAAAGATGTCAAATGACAAATGTCACAATGCTAAATGTCAAAAATGACAAATTTCAAGATGGCAAATGTCAAAGATGTCAAATGACAAATGTCACAATGCTAAATGTCAAAAATGAAAAGTGTCACCATGAAAAATGTCAAAAATCACAAATTTCAAGATGGCAAATGTCAAAGATGTCGAATATGACAAATGTCACAATGCTAAATGTCAAAAATGAAAAGTGGCACCATGAAAAATGTCAAAAATGACAAATTTCAAGATGGCAAATATCAAAGATGTCAAATGACAAATGTCACAATGCTAAATGTCAAAAATGACAAATTTCAAGATGGTAAATGTCAAAAATGTCAAATGACAAATGTCACAATGCTAAATGTCAAAAATGAAAAGTGTCACCATGAAAAATGTCAAAAATGACAAATTTCAAGATGGCAAATGTCAAAGATGTCAAATAACAAATGTCACAATGCTAAATGTCAAAAATGAAAAGTGACACCATGAAAAATGTCAAAAATAACAAATTTCAAGATGGCAAATGTCAAAGATGTCAAATGACAAATGTCACAATGACAAATGTCACAATGCTAAATGTCAAAAATGAAAAGTGTCACCATGAAAAATGTCAAAAATGACAAATTTCAAGATGGCAAATGTCAAAGATGTCAAATAACAAATGTCACAATGCTAAATGTCAAAAATGAAAAGTGTCACCATGAAAAATGTCAAAAATAACAAATTTCAAGATGGCAAATATCAAAGATGTCAAATGACAAATGTCACAATGCTAAATGTCAAAAATGAAAAGTGTCACCATGAAAAATGTCAAAAATAACAAATTTCATGATGGAAAATGTCAAAGATGTCAAATGACAAATGTCACAATGCTAAATGTCAAAAATGAAAAGTGTCACCATGAAAAATGTCAAAAATGACAAATTTCAAGATGGCAAATGTCAAAAATGTCAAATAACAAATGTCACAATGCTAAATGTCAAAAATGAAAAATGTCACCATGAAAAATGTCAAAAATAACAAATTTCAAGATGGCAAATGTCAAAGATGTCAAATGACAAATGTCACAATGCTAAATGTCAAAAATGACAAATTTCAAATGTCAAAAATGTCAAATGACAAATGTCACAATGCTAAATGTCAAAAATGAAAAGTGTCTCCATGAAAAATGTTAAAAATGACAAATTTCAAGATGGCAAATGTCAAAGATGTCAAATGACAAATGTCACAATGCTAAATGTCAAAAATGAAAAGTGTCACCATGAAAAATGTCAAAAATAACAAATTTCAAGATTGCAAATGTCAAAGATGTCAAATGACAAATGCCACAATGCTAAATGTCAAAAATGAAAAGTGTCACCATGAAAAATGTCAAAAATGACAAATTTCAAGATGGCAAATGTCAAAGATGTCAAATAACAAATGTCACAATGCTAAATGTCAAAAATGAAAAGTGTCACCATGAAAAATGTCAAAAATAACAAATTTCAAGATGGCAAATGTCAAAGATGTCAAATGACAAATGTCACAATGCTAAATGTCAAAAATAAAAAGTGTCACCATGAAAAATGTCAAAAATGACAAATTTCAAGATGGCAAATGTCAAAACTGACAAATGTCACAATGCTAAATGTCAAAAATGATAAGTGTCACCATGAAAAATGTCAAAAATGACAAATTTCAAGATGGCAAATGTCCAAGATGTCAAATGACGAATGTCACAATGCTAAATGTCAAAAATGACAAATTTCAAGATGGCAAATGTCAAAGATGTCAAATGACAAATGTCACAATGCTAAATGTCAAAAATGAAAAGTGTAACCATGAAAAATGTCAAAAATGACAAATTTCAAGATGGCAAATGTCAAAGATGTCAAATGACAAATGTCACAATGCTAAATGTCAAAAATGAAAAGTGTCACCATGAAAAATGTCAAAAATAACAAATTTCAAGATGGCAAATGTCAAAGATGTCAAATGACAAATATCACAATGCTAAATGTGAAAAATGAAAAGTGTCACCATGAAAAATGTCAAAAATGACAAATTTCAAGATGGCAAATGTCAAAGATGTCAAATGACAAATGTCACAATGCTAAATGTCAAAAATGAAAAGTGTCACCATGAAAAATGTCAAAAATCACAAATTTCAAGATGGCAAATGTCAAAGATGTCGAATATGACAAATGTCACAATGCTAAATGTCAAAAATGAAACGTGTCACCATGAAAAATGTCAAAAATGACAAATTTCAAGATGGCAAATATCAAAGATGTCAAATGACAAATGTTACAATGCTAAATGTCAAAAATGAAAAGTGTCACCATGAAAAATGTCAAAAATGACAAATTTCAAGATGGCAAATGACAAATGTCACAATGCTAAATGTCAAAAATGAAAAGTGTCACCATGAAAAATGTCAAAAATCACAAATTTCAAGATGGCAAATGTCAAAGATGTCGAATATGACAAATGTCACAATGCTAAATGTCAAAAATGAAAAGTGTCATCATGAAAAATGTCAAAAATGACAAATTTCAAGATGGCAAATATCAAAGATGTCAAATGAAAAATGTCACAATGCTAAATGTCAAAAATGAAAAGTGTCACCATGAAAAATGTCAAAAATAACAAATTTCAAGATGGCAAATGTCAAAGATGTCAAATGATAAATGTCACAATGCTAAATGTCAAAAATGAAAAGTGTCACCATGAAAAATGTCAAAAATGACAAATTTCAAGATGGCAAATGTCAAAGATGTCAAATGACAAATGTCACAATGCTAAATGTCAAAAATGAAAAGTGTCACCATGAAAAATGTCAAAAATGACAAATTTCAAGAAGGCAAATGTCAAAGATGTCAAATGACATATGTCACAATGCTAAATGTCAAAAATGAAAAGTGTCAAAAATGAAAAATTTCAAGATGGCAAATGTCAAAGATGTCAAATGACAAATGTCACAATGCTAAATGTCAAAAATGAAAAGTGTCACCATGAAAAATGTCAAAAATGACAAATTTCAAGATGGCAAATGTCAAAACTGACAAATGTCACAATGCTAAATGTCAAAAATGATAAGTGTCACCATGAAAAATGTCAAAAATGACAAATTTCAAGATGGCAAATGTCCAAGATGTCAAATGACGAATGTCACAATGCTAAATGTCAAAAATGACAAATTTCAAGATGGCAAATGTCAAAGATGTCAAATGACAAATGTCACAATGCTAAATGTCAAAAATGAAAAGTGTCACCATGAAAAATTTCAAAAATGACAAATTTTAAGATGGCAAATGTCAAAGATGTCAAATGACAAATGTCACAATGCTAAATGTCAAAAATGAAAAGTGTCACCATGAAAAATGTCAAAAATAACAAATTTCAAGACGGCAAATGTCAAAGATGTCAAATGACAAATGTCACAATGCTAAATGTGAAAAATGAAAAGTGTCACCATGAAAAATGTCAAAAATGACAAATTTCAAGATGGCAAATGTCAAAGATGTCAAATGACAAATGTCACAATGCTTAATGTCAAAAATGAAAAGTGTCACCATGAAAAATGTCAAAAATCACAAATTTCAAGATGGCAAATGTCAAAGATGTCGAATTTGACAAATGTCACAATGCTAAATGTCAAAAATAAAAAGTGTCACCATAAAAAATGACAAAAATGACAAATTTCAAGATGGCAAATATCAAAGATGTCAAATGACAAATGTCACAATGCTAAATGTCAAAAATGACAAATTTTAAGATGGCAAATGTCAAAGATGTCAAATGACAAATGTCACAATGCTAAATGTCAAAAATGAAAAGTGTCACCATGAAAAATGTCAAAAATCACAAATTTTAAGATGGCAAATGTCAAAGATGTCGAATATGACAAATGTCACAATGCTAAATGTCAAAAATGAAAAGTGTCACCATGAAAAATGTCAAAAATGAACAATTTCAAGATGGCAAATATCAAAGATGTCAAATGACAAATGTTACAATGCTAAATGTCAAAAATGACAAATTTCAAGATGGCAAATGTCAAAAATGTCAAATGACAAATGTCACAATGCTAAATGTCAAAAATGAAAAGTGTCACCATGAAAAATGTCAAAAATGACAAATTTCAAGATGGCAAATGTCAAAGATGTCAAATGACAAATGTCACAATGCTAAATGTCAAAAATGAAAAGTGTCACCATGAAAAATGTCAAAAATAACAAATTTCAAGCTGGCAAATGTCAAAGATGTTAAATGAGAAATGTCACAATGCTAAATGTCAAAAATGAAAAGTGTCACCATGAAAAATGTCAAAAATGACAAATTTCAAGATGGCAAATGTCAAAGATGTCAAATAACAAATGTCACAATGCTAAATGTCAAAAATGAAAAGTGTCACCATGAAAAATGTCAAAAATAACAAATTTCAAGATGGCAAATGTCAAAGATGTCAAATGACAAATGTCACAATGCTAAATGTCAAAAATGAAAAGTGTCACTATGAAAAATGTCAAAAATGACAAATTTCAAGATGGCAAATGTCAAAACTGACAAATGTCACAATGCTAAATGTCAAAAATGATAAGTGTCACCATGAAAAATGTCAAAAATGACAAATTTCAAGATGGCAAATGTCCAAGATGTCAAATGACGAATGTCACAATGCTAAATGTCAAAAATGACAAATTTCAAGATGGCAAATGTCAAAGATGTCAAATGACAAATGTCACAATGCTAAATGTCAAAAATGAAAAGTGTCACCATGAAAAATGTCAAAAATGAGAAATTTCAAGATGGCAAATGTCAAAGATGTCAAATGACAAATGTCACAATGCTAAATGTCAAAAATGAAAAGTGTCACCATGAAAAATGTCAAAAATAACAAATTTCAAGATGGCAAATGTCAAAGATGTCAAATGACAAATGTCACAATGCTAAATGTCAAAAATGAAAAGTGTCACCATGAAAAATGTCAAAAATGACAAATTTCAAGATGGCAAATGTCAAAGATGTCAAATGACAAATGTCACAATGCTAAATGTCAAAAATGAAAAGTGTCACCATGAAAAATGTCAAAAATAACAAATTTCAAGATGGCAAATGTCAAAGATGTCAAATGTCACAATGCTAGATGTTAAAAATGAAAAGTGTCACCATGAAAAATGTCAAAAATGACAAATTTTGAGATGGCAAATGTCACAATGCTAAATGTCAAAAATGATAAGTGTCACCATGAAAAATGTCAAAAATGACAAATTTCAAGATGGCAAATGTCCAAGATGTCAAATGTCACAATGCTAAATGTCAAAAATGACAAATTTCAAGATGGCAAATGTCAAAGATGTCAAATGACAAATGTCACAATGCTAAATGTCAAAAATGAAAAGTGTCACCATGAAAAATGTCAAAAATGACAAATTTCAAGATGGCAAATGTCAAAGATGTCAAATGGCAAATGTCACAATGCTAAATGTCAAAAATGAAAAGTGTCACCATGAAAAATGTCAAAAATAACAAATTTCAATATGGCAAATGTCAAAGATGTCAAATGACAAATGTCACAATGCTAAATGTCAAAAATGAAAAGTGTCACCATGAAAAATGTCAAAAATGACAAATTTCAAGATGGCAAATGTCAAAGATGTCAAATGACAAATGTCACAATGCTAAATGTAAAAAATGAAAAGTGTCACCATAAAAAATGTCAAAAATGACAAATTTCAAGATGGCAAATGTCAAAGATGTCAAATGACAAATGTCACAATGCTAAATGTCAAAAATGAAAAGTGTCACCATGAAAAATGTCAAAAATGACAAATTTCAAGATGGCAAATGTCAAAGATGTCAAATGACAAATGTCACAATGCTAAATGTCAAAAATGAAAAGTGTCACCATAAAAAATGTCAAAAATGACAAATTTCAAGATATCAAATGTCAAAACTGACAAATGTCACAATGCTAAATGTCAAAAATGATAAGTGTCACCATGAAAAATGTCAAAAATGACAAATTTTAAGATGGCAAATGTCCAAGATGTCAAATGACAAATGTCACAATGCTAAATGTCAAAAATAAAAAGTGTCAAAAATGACAAATTTCAAGATGGCAAATGTCTAAGATGTCAAATGACAAATGTCACAATGCTAAATGTCAAAAATGAAAAGTGTCACCGTGAAAAATGTCAAAAATGACAAATTTCAAGATGGCAAATGTCAAAGATGTCAAATGACAAATGTCACAATGCTAAATGTCAAAAATGAAAAGTGTCACCATGAAAAATGTCAATAATGACAAATTTCAAGATGGCAAATGTCAAAGATGTCAAATGACAAATGTTACAATGCTAAATGTCAAAAATGAAAAGTGTCACCATGAAAAATGTCAAAAATGACAAATTTCAAGATGGCAAATGTCAAAGATGTCGAATATGACAAATGTCACAATGCTAAATGTCAAAAATGAAAAGTGTCATCATGAAAAATGTTAAAAATGACAAATTTCAAGATGGCAAATGTCAAAGATGTTAAATGACAAATGTCACAATGCTGAATGTCAAAAATGAAAAGTGTCACCATGAAAAATGTCAAAAATGACAAATTTCAAGATGGCAAATGTCAAAGATGTCAAATGACAAATGTCACAATGCTAAATGTCAAAAATGAAAAGTGTCACCATGAAAAATGTCAAAAATGACAAATTTTAAGATGGCAAATGTCAAAGATGTCGAATATGACAAATGTCACAATGCTAAATGTCAAAAATGAAAAGTGTCACCATGAAAAATATTAAAAATGACAAATTTCAAGATGGCAAATGTCAAAGATGTTAAATGACAAATGTCACAATGCTAAATGTCAAAAATGAAAAGTGGCACCATGAAAAATGTCAAAAATGACAAATTTCAAGATGGCAAATGTCAAAGATGTCAAATGACAAATGTCACAATGCTAAATGTCAAAAATGAAAAGTGTCACCATGAAAAATGTCAAAAATAACAAATTTCAAGATGGCAAATATCAAAGATGTCAAATGACAAATGTCACAATGCTAAATGTCAAAAATGAAAAGTGTCACCATGAAAAATGTCAAAAATGACAAATTTCAAGATGGCAAATGTCAAAGATGTCAAATGACAAATATCACAATGGTAAATGTCAAAAATGAAAAGTGTCACCATGAAAAATGTCAAAAATGACAAATTTCAAGATGGCAAATGTCAAAGATGTCAAATGACATATATTATGTCACAATGCTAAATGTCAAAAATGAAAAGTGTCAAAAATGAAAAATTTCAAGATCGCAAATGTCAAATGACAAATGTCACAATGCTAAATGTCAAAAATGAAAAGTGTCACCATGAAAAATGTCAAAAATGACAAATTTCACGATGGCAAATGTCAAAACTGACAAATGTCACAATGCTAAATGTCAAAAATGATAAGTGTTACCATGAAAAATGTCAAAAATGACAAATTTCAAGATGGCAAATGTCCAAGATGTCAAATGACGAATGTCACAATGCTAAATGTCAAAAATGACAAATTTCAAGATGGCAAATGTCAAAGATGTCAAATGACAAATTTCAAGATGGCAAATGTCAAAGATGTCAAATGACAAATGTCACAATGCTAAATGTCAAAAATGAAAAGTGTCACCATGAAAAATGTCAAAAATGACAAATTTCAAGATGGCAAATGTCAAAGATGTCAAATGACAAATGTCACAATGCTAAATGTGAAAAATGAAAAGTGTCACCATGAAAAATGTCCAAAATAACAAATTTCAAGATGGCAAATGTCAAAGAGGTCAAATGACAAATGTCACAATGCTAAATGTCAAAAATGAAAAGTGTCACCATGAAAAATGTCAAAAATGACAAATTTCAAGATGGCAAATGTCAAAGATGTCAAATGACAAATGTCACAATGCTAAATGTCAAAAATGAAAAGTGTCACCATGAAAAATGTCAAAAATCACAAATTTCAAGATGGCAAATATCAAAGATGTCGAATATGACAAATGTCACAATGCTAAATGTCAAAAATGAAAAGTGTCACCATGAAAAATGTCAAAAATGACAAATTTCAAGATGGCAAATGTCAAAGATGTCAAATGACAAATGTCACAATGCTAAATGTCAAAAATGACAAATTTCAAGATGGCAAATGTCAAAGATGTCAAATGACAAATGTTACAATGCTAAATGTCAAAAATGACAAATTTCAAGATGTCAAATAACAAATGTCACAATGCTAAATGTCAAAAATGAAAAGTGTCACCATGAAAAATGTCAAAAATAACAAATTTCAAGATGGCAAATGTCAAAGATGTCAAATGTCACAATGCTAAATGTCAAAAATGAAAAGTGTCACCATGAAAAATGTCAAAAATGACAAATTTTAAGATGGCAAATGTCAAAACTGACAAATGTCACAATGCTAAATGTCAAAAATGATAAGTGTCACCATGAAAAATGTCAAAAATGACAAATTTCAAGATGGCAAATGTCCAAGATGTCAAATGACGAATGTCACAATGCTAAATGTCAAAAATGACAAATTTCAAGATGGCAAATGTCAAAGATGTCAAATGACAAATGTCACAATGCTAAATGTCAAAAATGAAAAGTGTCACCATGAAAAATGTCAAAAATGACAAATTTCAAGATGGCAAATGTCAAAGATGTCAAATGACAAATGTCACAATGCTAAATGTCAAAAATGAAAAGTGTCACCATGAAAAATGTCAAAAATAACAAATTTCAAGATGGCAAATGTCAAAGATGTCAAATGACAAATGTCACAATGCTAAATGTCAAAAATGAAAAGTGTCACCATAAAAAATGTCAAAAATGACAAATTTCAAGATGGCAAATGTCAAAGATGTCAAATGACAAATGTCACAATGCTAAATGTCAAAAATGAAAAGTGTCAAAAATGACAAATTTCAAGATGGCAAATGTCTAAGATGTCAAATGACAAATGTCACAATGCTAAATGTCAAAAATGAAAAGTGTCACCGTGAAAAATGTCAAAAATGACAAATTTCAAGATGGCAAATGTCAAAGATGTCAAATGACAAATGTCACAATGCTAAATGTCAAAAATGAAAAGTGTCACCATGAAAAATGTCAAAAATGACAAATTTCAAGATGGCAAATGTCAAAGATGTCAAATGTCAAATGTCACAATGCTAAGTGTCAAAAATGAAAAGTGTTCCCATGAAAAATGTCAATAATGACAAATTTCAAGATGGCAAATGTCAAAGATGTCAAATGACAAATGTTACAATGCTAAATGTCAAAAATGAAAAGTGTCACCATGAAAAATGTCAAAAATGACAAATTTCAAGATGGCAAATGTCAAAGATGTCGAATATGACAAATGTCACAATGCTAAATGTCAAAAATGAAAAGTGTCATCATGAAAAATGTTAAAAATGACAAATTTCAAGATGGCAAATGTCAAAGATGTTAAATGACAAATGTCACAATGCTGAATGTCAAAAATGAAAAGTGTCACCATGAAAAATGTCAAAAATGACAAATTTCAAGATGGCAAATGTCAAAGATGTCAAATGACAAATGTCACAATGCTAAATGTCAAAAATGAAAAGTGTCACCATGAAAAATGTCAAAAATGACAAATTTCAAGATGGCAAATGTCAAAGATGTCGAATATGACAAATGTCACAATGCTAAATGTCAAAAATGAAAAGTGTCACCATGAAAAATATTAAAAATGACAAATTTCAAGATGGCAAATGTCAAAGATGTTAAATGACAAATGTCACAATGCTAAATGTCAAAAATGAAAAGTGTCACCATGAAAAATGTCAAAAATGACAAATTTCAAGATGGCAAATGTCAGAGATGTCAAATGACAAATGTCACAATGCTAAATGTCAAAAATGAAAAGTGTCACCATGAAAAATGTCAAAAATAACAAATTTCAAGATGGCAAATATCAAAGATGTCAAATGACAAATGTCACAATGCTAAATGTCAAAAATGAAAAGTGTCACCATGAAAAATGTCAAAAATGACAAATTTCAAGATGGCAAATGTCAAAGATGTCAAATGACAAATATTACAATGCTAAATGTCAAAAATGAAAAGTGTCACCATGAAAAATGTCAAAAATGACAAATTTCAAGATGGCAAATGTCAAAGATGTCAAATGACATATATTATGTCACAATGCTAAATGTCAAAAATGAAAAGTGTCAAAAATGAAAAATTTCAAGATCGCAAATGTCAAATGACAAATGTCACAATGCTAAATGTCAAAAATGAAAAGTGTCACCATGAAAAATGTCAAAAATGACAAATTTCAAGATGGCAAATGTCAAAACTGACAAATGTCACAATGCTAAATGTCAAAAATGATAAGTGTCACCATGAAAAATGTCAAAAATGACAAATTTCAAGATGGCAAATGTCCAAGATGTCAAATGACGAATGTCACAATGCTAAATGTCAAAAATGACAAATTTCAAGATGGCAAATGTCAAAGATGTCAAATGACAAATTTCAAGATGGCAAATGTCAAAGATGTCAAATGACAAATGTCACAATGCTAATTGTCAAAAATGAAAAGTGTCACCATGAAAAATGTCAAAAATGACAAATTTCAAGATGGCAAATGTCAAAGATGTCAAATGACAAATGTCACAATGCTAAATGTCAAAAATGAAAAGTGTCACCATGAAAAATGTCCAAAATAACAAATTTCAAGATGGCAAATGTCAAAGATGTCAAATGACAAATGTCACAATGCTAAATGTCAAAAATGAAAAGTGTCACCATGAAAAATGTCAAAAATGACAAATTTCAAGATGGCAAATGTCAAAGATGTCAAATGACAAATGTCACAATGCTAAATGTCAAAAATGAAAAGTGTCACCATGAAAAATGTCAAAAATCACAAATTTCAAGATGGCAAATATCAAAGATGTCGAATATGACAAATGTCACAATGCTAAATGTCAAAAATGAAAAGTGTCACCATGAAAAATGTCAAAAATGACAAATTTCAAGATGGCAAATGTCAAAGATGTCAAATGACAAATGTCACAATGCTAAATGTCAAAAATGACAAATTTCAAGATGGCAAATGTCAAAGATGTCAAATGACAAATGTTACAATGCTAAATGTCAAAAATGACAAATTTCAAGATGACAAATGTCAAAGATGTCAAATAACAAATGTCACAATGCTAAATGTCAAAAATGAAAAGTGTCACCATGAAAAATGTCAAAAATAACAACTTTCAAGATGGCAAATGTCAAAGATGTCAAATGACAAATGTCACAATGCTAAATGTCAAAAATGAAAAGTGTCACCATGAAAAATGTCAAAAATGACAAATTTTAAGATGGCAAATATCAAAACTGACAAATGTCACAATGCTAAATGTCAAAAATGATAAGTGTCACCATGAAAAATGTCAAAAATGACAAATTTCAAGATGGCAAATGTCCAAGATGTCAAATGACGAATGTCACAATGCTAAATGTCAAAAATGACAAATTTCAAGATGGCAAATGTCAAAGATGTCAAATGACAAATGTCACAATGCTAAATGTCAAAAATGAAAAGTGTCACCATGAAAAATGTCAAAAATGACAAATTTCAAGATGGCAAATGTCAAAGATGTCAAATGACAAATGTCACAATGCTAAATGTCAAAAATGAAAAGTGTCACCATGAAAAATGTCAAAAATAACAAATTTCAAGATGGCAAATGTCAAAGATGTCAAATGACAAATGTCACAATGCTAAATGTCAAAAATGAAAAGTGTCACCATGAAAAATGTCAAAAATGACAAATTTCAAGATGGCAAATGTCAAAGATGTCGAATATGACAAATGTCACAATGCTAAATGTCAAAAATGAAAAGTGTCACCATGAAAAATGTTAAAAATGACAAATTTCAAGATGGCAAATGTCAAAGATGTTAAATGACAAATGTCACAATGCTAAATGTCAAAAATGAAAAGTGTCACCATGAAAAATGTCAAAAATGACAAATTTCAAGATGGCAAATGTCAAAGATGTCAAATGACAAATGTCACAATGCTAAATGTCAAAAATGAAAAGTGTCACCATGAAAAATGTCAAAAATGACAAATTTCAAGATGGCAAATGTCAAAGATGTCAAATGACAAATGTCACAATGCTAAATGTCAAAAATGAAAAGTGTCACCATGAAAAATGTCAAAAATGACAAATTTCAAGATGGCAAATGTCAAAGATGTCGAATATGACAAATGTCACAATGCTAAATGTCAAAAATGAAAAGTGTCACCATGAAAAATGTTAAAAATGACAAATTTCAAGATGGCAAATGTCAAAGATGTCAAATGACAAATGTCACAATGCTAAATGTCAAAAATGAAAAGTGTCACCATGAAAAATGTCAAAAATGACAAATTTCAAGATGGCAAATATCAAAGATGTCAAATGACAAATGTCACAATGCTAAATGTCAAAAATGAAAAGTGTCACCATGAAAAATGTCAAAAATGACAAATTTCAAGATGGCAAATGTCAAAGATGTCGAATATGACAAATGTCACAATGCTAAATGTCAAAAATGAAAAGTGTCACCATGAAAAATGTTAAAAATGACAAATTTCAAGATGGCAAATGTCAAAGATGTTAAATGACAAATGTCACAATGCTAAATGTCAAAAATGAAAAGTGTCACCATGAAAAATGTCAAAAATGACAAATTTCAAGATGGCAAATGTCAAAGATGTCAAATGACAAATGTCACAATGCTAAATGTCAAAAATGAAAAGTGTCACCATGAAAAATGTCAAAAATAACAAATTTCAAGATGGCAAATATCAAAGATGTCAAATGACAAATGTCACAATTCTAAATGTCAAAAATGAAAAGTGTCACCATGAAAAATGTTAAAAATGACAAATTTCAAGATGGCAAATGTCAAAGATGTTAAATGACAAATGTCACAATGCTAAATGTCAAAAATGAAAAGTGTCACCATGAAAAATGTCAAAAATGACAAATTTCAAGATGGCAAATGTCAAAGATGTCAAATGACAAATGTCAAAAATGAAAAGTGTCATTATGAAAAATGTCAAAAATAACAAATTTTAAGATGGCAAATATCAAAGATGTCAAATGACAAATGTCACAATGCTAAATGTCAAAAATGAAAAGTGTCACCATGAAAAATGTCAAAAATGACAAATTTCAAGATGGCAAATGTCAAAGATGTCAAATGACAAATATCACAATGCTAAATGTCAAAAATGAAAAGTGTCACCATGAAAAATGTCAAAAATGACAAATTTCAAGATGGCAAATGTCAAAGATGTCAAATGACATATATTATGTCACAATGCTAAATGTCAAAAATGAAAAGTGTCAAAAATGAAAAATTTCAAGATCGCAAATGTCAAATGACAAATGTCACAATGCTAAATGTCAAAAATGAAAAGTGTCACCATGAAAAATGTCGAAAATGACAAATTTCAAGATGGCAAATGTCAAAACTGACAAATGTCACAATGCTAAATGTCAAAAATGATAAGTGTCACCATGAAAAATGTCAAAAATGACAAATTTCAAGATGGCAAATGTCCAAGATGTCAAATGACGAATGTCACAATGCTAAATGTCAAAAATGACAAATTTCAAGATGGCAAATGTCAAAGATGTCAAATGACAAAATTCAAGATGGCAAATGTCAAAGATGTCAAATGACAAATGTCACAATGCTAAATGTCAAAAATGAAAAGTGTCACCATGAAAAATGTCAAAAATGACAAATTTCAAGATGGCAAATGTCAAAGATGTCAAATGACAAATGTCACAATGCTAAATGTCAAAAATGAAAAGTGTCACCATGAAAAATGTCCAAAATAACAAATTTCAAGATGGCAAATGTCAAAGATGTCAAATGACAAATGTCACAATGCTAAATGTCAAAAATGAAAAGTGTCACCATGAAAAATGTCAAAAATGACAAATTTCAAGATGGCAAATGTCAAAGATGTCAAATGACAAATGTCACAATGCTAAATGTCAAAAATGAAAAGTGTCACCATGAAAAATGTCAAAAATCACAAATTTCAAGATGGCAAATATCAAAGATGTCGAATATGACAAATGTCACAATGCTAAATGTCAAAAATGAAAAGTGTCACCATGAAAAATGTCAAAAATGACAAATTTCAAGATGGCAAATGTCAAAGATGTCAAATGACAAATGTCACAATGCTAAATGTCAAAAATGACAAATTTCAAGATGGCAAATGTCAAAGATGTCAAATGACAAATGTTACAATGCTAAATGTCAAAAATGACAAATTTCAAGATGACAAATGTCAAAGATGTCAAATAACAAATGTCACAATGCTAAATGTCAAAAATGAAAAGTGTCACCATGAAAAATGTCAAAAATAACAAATTTCAAGATGGCAAATGTCAAAGATGTCAAATGACAAATGTCACAATGCTAAATGTCAAAAATGAAAAGTGTCACCATGAAAAATGTCAAAAATGACAAATTTTAAGATGGCAAATGTCAAAACTGACAAATGTCACAATGCTAAATGTCAAAAATGATAAGTGTCACCATGAAAAATGTCAAAAATGACAAATTTCAAGATGGCAAATGTCCAAGATGTCAAATGACGAATGTCACAATGCTAAATGTCAAAAATGACAAATTTCAAGATGGCAAATGTCAAAGATGTCAAATGACAAATGTCACAATGCTAAATGTCAAAAATGAAAAGTGTCACCATGAAAAATGTCAAAAATGACAAATTTCAAGATGGCAAATGTCAAAGATGTCAAATGACAAATGTCACAATGCTAAATGTCAAAAATGAAAAGTGTCACCATGAAAAATGTCAAAAATAACAAATTTCAAGATGGCAAATGTCAAAGATGTCAAATGACAAATGTCACAATGCTAAATGTCAAAAATGAAAAGTGTCACCATGAAAAATGTCAAAAATGACAAATTTCAAGATGGCAAATGTCAAAGATGTCAAATGACAAATGTCACAATGCTAAATGTCAAAAATGAAAAGTGTCACCATGAAAAATGTCAAAAATGACAAATTTCAAGATGGCAAATGTCAAAGATGTCGAATATGACAAATGTCACAATGCTAAATGTCAAAAATGAAAAGTGTCACCATGAAAAATGTTAAAAATGACAAATTTCAAGATGGCAAATGTCAAAGATGTTAAATGACAAATGTCACAATGCTAAATGTCAAAAATGAAAAGTGTCACCATGAAAAATGTCAAAAATGACAAATTTCAAGATGGCAAATGTCAAAGATGTCAAATGACAAATGTCACAATGCTAAATGTCAAAAATGAAAAGTGTCACCATGAAAAATGTCAAAAATGACAAATTTCAAGATGGCAAATGTCAAAGATGTCGAATATGACAAATGTCACAATGCTAAATGTCAAAAATGAAAAGTGTCACCATGAAAAATGTTAAAAATGACAAATTTCAAGATGGCAAATGTCAAAGATGTTAAATGACAAATGTCACAATGCTAAATGTCAAAAATGAAAAGTGTCACCATGAAAAATGTTAAAAATGACAAATTTCAAGATGGCAAATGTCAAAGATGTCAAATGACAAATGTCACAATGCTAAATGTCAAAAATGAAAAGTGTCACCATGAAAAATGTCAAAAATAACAAATTTCAAGATGGCAAATATCAAAGATGTCAAATGACAAATGTCACAATGCTAAATGTCAAAAATGAAAAGTGTCACCATGAAAAATGTTAAAAATGACAAATTTCAAGATGGCAAATGTCAAAGATGTCAAATGACAAATGTCACAATGCTAAATGTCAAAAATGAAAAGTGTCACCATGAAAAATGTCAAAAATGACAAATTTCAAGATGGCAAATGTCAAAGATGTCAAATGACATATATTATGTCACAATGCTAAAAGTCAAAAATGAAAAGTGTCAAAAATGAAAAATTTCAAGATGGCAAATGTCAAATGACAAATGTCACAATGCTAAATGTCAAAAATGAAAAGTGTCACCATGAAAAATGTCAAAAATGACAAATTTCAAGATGGCAAATGTCAAAACTGACAAATGTCACAATGCTAAATGTCAAAAATGATAAGTGTCACCATGAAAAATGTCAAAAATGACAAATTTCAAGATGGCAAATGTCCAAGATGTCAAATGACGAATGTCACAATGCTAAATGTCAAAAATGACACATTTCAAGATGGCAAATGTCAAAGATGTCAAATGACAAATTTCAAGATGACAAATGTCAAAGATGTCAAATGACAAATGTCACAATGCTAAATGTCAAAAATGAAAAGTGTCACCATGAAAAATGTCAAAAATGACAAATTTCAAGATGGCAAATGTCAAAGATGTCAAATGACAAATGTCACAATGCTAAATGTCAAAAATGAAAAGTGTCACCATAAAAAATGTCAAAAATAACAAATTTCAAAATGGCAAATGTCAAAGATGTCAAATGACAAATGTCACAATGCTAAATGTCAAAAATGAAAAGTGTCACCATGAAAAATGTCAAAAATGACAAATTTCAAGATGGCAAATGTCAAAGATGTCAAATGACAAATGTCACAATGCTAAATGTCAAAAATGAAAAGTGTCACCATGAAAAATGTCAAAAATCACAAATTTCAAGATGGCAAATATCAAAGATGTCGAATATGACAAATGTCACAATGCTAAATGTTAAAAATGAAAAGTGTCACCGTGAAAAATGTCAAAAATGACAAATTTCAAGATGGCAAATGTCAAAGATGTCAAATGACAAATGTCACAATGCTAAATGTCAAAAATGACAAATTTCAAGATGACAAATGTCAAAGATGTCAAATGACAAATGTTACAATGCTAAATGTCAAAAATGACAAATTTCAAGATGGCAAATGTCAAAGATGTCAAATAACAAATGTCACAATGCTAAATGTCAAAAATGAAAAGTGTCACCATGAAAAATGTCAAAAATAACAAATTTCAAGATGGCAAATGTCAAAGATGTCAAATGACAAATGTCACAATGCTAAATGTCAAAAATGAAAAGTGTCACCATGAAAAATGTCAAAAATGACAAATTTCAAGATGGCAAATGTCAAAGATGTCGAATATGACAAATGTCACAATGCTAAATGTCAAAAATGAAAAGTGTCACCATAAAAAATGTTAAAAATGACAAATTTCAAGATGGCAAATGTCAAAGATGTTAAATGACAAATGTCACAATGCTAAATGTCAAAAATGAAAAGTGTCACCATGAAAAATGTCAAAAATGACAAATTTCAAGATGGCAAATGTCAAAGATGTCAAATGACAAATGTCACAATGCTAAATGTCAAAAATGAAAAGTGTCACCATGAAAAATGTCAAAAATAACAAATTTCAAGATGGCAAATATCAAAGATGTCAAATGACAAATGTCACAATGCTAAATGTCAAAAATGAAAAGTGTCACCATGAAAAATGTTAAAAATGACAAATTTCAAGATGGCAAATGTCAAAGATGTTAAATGACAAATGTCACAATGCTAAATGTCAAAAATGAAAAGTGTCACCATGAAAAATGTCAAAAATGACAAATTTCAAGATGGCAAATGTCAAAGATGTCAAATGACAAATGTCACAATGCTAAATGTCAAAAATGAAAAGTGTCACCATGAAAAATGTCAAAAATAACAAATTTCAAGATGGCAAATATCAAAGATGTCAAATGACAAATGTCACTATGCTAAATGTCAAAAATGAAAAGTGTCACCATGAAAAATGTCAAAAATGACAAATTTCAAGATGGCAAATGTCAAAGAAGTCAAATGACAAATATCACAATGCTAAATGTCAAAAATGAAAAGTGTCACCATGAAAAATGTCAAAAATGACAAATTTCAAGATGGCAAATCTCAAAGATGTCAAATGACATATATTATGTCACAATGCTAAATGTCAAAAATGAAAAGTGTCAAAAATGAAAAATTTCAAGATCGCAAATGTCAAATGACAAATGTCACAATGCTAAATGTCAAAAATGAAAAGTGTCACCATGAAAAATGTCAAAAATGACAAATTTCAAGATGGCAAATATCGAAGATGTCAAATGACAAATGTCACAATGCTAAATGTCAAAAATGAAAAGTGTCACCATGAAAAATGTCAAAAATGACAAATTTCAAGATGGCAAATGTCAAAGATGTTAAATGACAAATGTCACAATGCTAAATGTCAAAAATGAAAAGTGTCACCATGAAAAATGTCAAAAATGACAAATTTCAAGATGGCAAATATCAAAGATGTCAAATGACAAATGTCACAATGCTAAATGTCAAAAATGACAAATTTCAAGATGGCAAATGTCAAAGATGTCAAATGACAAATGTCACAATGCTAAATGTCAAAAATGAAAAGTGTCACCATGAAAAATGTCAAAAATCACAAATTTCAAGATGGCAAATGTCAAAGATGTCGAATATGACAAATGTCACAATGCTAAATGTCAAAAATGAAAAGTGGCACCATGAAAAATGTCAAAAATGACAAATTTCAAGATGGCAAATATCAAAGATGTCAAATGACAAATGTCACAATGCTAAATGTCAAAAATGACAAATTTCAAGATGGTAAATGTCAAAAATGTCAAATGACAAATGTCACAATGCTAAATGTCAAAAATGAAAAGTGTCACCATGAAAAATGTCAAAAATGACAAATTTCAAGATGGCAAATGTCAAAGATGTCAAATGACAAATGTCACAATGCTAAATGTCAAAAATGAAAAGTGACACCATGAAAAATGTCAAAAATAACAAATTTCAAGATGGCAAATGTCAAAGATGTCAAATGACAAATGTCACAATGCTAAATGTCAAAAATGAAAAGTGTCACCATGAAAAATGTCAAAAATGACAAATTTCAAGATGGCAAATGTCAAAGATGTCAAATAACAAATGTCACAATGCTAAATGTCAAAAATGAAAAGTGTCACCATGAAAAATGTCAAAAATAACAAATTTCATGATGGAAAATGTCAAAGATGTCAAATGACAAATTTCACAATGCTAAATGTCAAAAATGAAAAGTGTCACCATGAAAAATGTCAAAAATGACAAATTTCAAGATGGCAAATGTCAAAAATGTCAAATAACAAATGTCACAATGCTAAATGTCAAAAATGAAAAATGTCACCATGAAAAATGTCAAAAATAACAAATTTCAAGATGGCAAATGTCAAAGATGTCAAATGACAAATGTCACAATGCTAAATGTCAAAAATGACAAATTTCAAGATGGCAAATGTCAAAAATGTCAAATGACAAATGTCACAATGCTAAATGTCAAAAATGAAAAGTGTCTTCATGAAAAATGTCAAAAATGACAAATTTCAAGATGGCAAATGTCAAAGATGTCAAATGACAAATGTCACAATGCTAAATGTCAAAAATGAAAAGTGTCACCATGAAAAATGTCAAAAATAACAAATTTCAAGATTGCAAATGTCAAAGATGTCAAATGACAAATGCCACAATGCTAAATGTCAAAAATGAAAAGTGTCACCATGAAAAATGTCAAAAATGACAAATTTCAAGATGGCAAATGTCAAAGATGTCAAATAACAAATGTCACAATGCTAAATGTCAAAAATGAAAAGTGTCACCATGAAAAATGTCAAAAATAACAAATTTCAAGATGGCAAATGTCAAAGATGTCAAATGACAAATGTCACAATGCTAAATGTCAAAAATAAAAAGTGTCACCATGAAAAATGTCAAAAATGACAAATTTCAAGATGGCAAATGTCAAAACTGACAAATGTCACGATGCTAAATGTCAAAAATGATAAGTGTCACCATGAAAAATGTCAAAAATGACAAATTTCAAGATTGCAAATGTCCAAGATGTCAAATGACGAATGTCACAATGCTAAATGTCAAAAATGACAAATTTCAAGATGGCAAATGTCAAAGATGTCAAATGACAAATGTCACAATGCTAAATGTCAAAAATGAAAAGTGTAACCATGAAAAATGTCAAAAATGACAAATTTCAAGATGGCAAATGTCAAAGATGTCAAATGACAAATGTCACAATGCTAAATGTCAAAAATGAAAAGTGTCACCATGAAAAATGTCAAAAATAACAAATTTCAAGATGGCAAATGTCAAAGATGTCAAATGACAAATGTCACAATGCTAAATGTGAAAAATGAAAAGTGTCACCATGAAAAATGTCAAAAATGACAAATTTCAAGATGGCAAATGTCAAAGATGTCAAATGACAAATGTCACAATGCTAAATGTCAAAAATGAAAAGTGTCACCATGAAAAATGTCAAAAATGACAAATTTCAAGATGGCAAATGTCAAAGATGTCAAATGACGAATGTCACAATGCTAAATGTCAAAAATGACAAATTTCAAGATGGCAAATGTCAAAGATGTCAAATGACAAATGTCACAATGCTAAATGTCAAAAATGATAAGTGTCACCATGAAAAATGTCAAAAATGACAAATTTCAAGATGGCAAATGTCCAAGATGTCAAATGACGAATGTCACAATGCTAAATGTCAAAAATGACAAATTTCAAGATGGCAAATGTCAAAGATGTCAAATGACAAATGTCACAATGCTAAATGTCAAAAATGAAAAGTGTAACCATGAAAAATGTCAAAAATGACAAATTTCAAGATGGCAAATGTCAAAGATGTCAAATGACAAATGTCACAATGCTAAATGTCAAAAATGAAAAGTGTCACCATGAAAAATGTCAAAAATAACAAATTTCAAGATGGCAAATGTCAAAGATGTAAAATGACAAATGTCACAATGCTAAATGTGAAAAATGAAAAGTGTCACCATGAAAAATGTCAAAAATCACAAATTTCAAGATGGCAAATGTCAAAGATGTCGAATATGACAAATGTCACAATGCTAAATGTCAAAAATGAAACGTGTCACCATGAAAAATGTCAAAAATGACAAATTTCAAGATGGCAAATATCAAAGCTGTCAAATGACAAATGTTACAATGCTAAATGTCAAAAATGAAAAGTGTCACCATGAAAAATGTCAAAAATGACAAATTTCAAGATGGCAAATGACAAATGTCACAATGCTAAATGTCAAAAATGAAAAGTGTCACCATGAAAAATGTCAAAAATCACAAATTTCAAGATGGCAAATGTCAAAGATGTCGAATATGACAAATGTCACAATGCTAAATGTCAAAAATGAAAAGTGTCATCATGAAAAATGTCAAAAATGACAAATTTCAAGATGGCAAATATCAAAGATGTCAAATGAAAAATGTCACAATGCTAAATGTCAAAAATGAAAAGTGTCACCATGAAAAATGTCAAAAATAACAAATTTCAAGATGGCAAATGTCAAAGATGTCAAATGACAAATGTCACAATGCTAAATGTCAAAAATGAAAAGTGTCACCATGAAAAATGTCAAAAATGACAAATTTCAAGATGGCAAATGTCAAAGATGTCAAATGACAAATGTCACAATGCTAAATGTCAAAAATGAAAAGTGTCACCATGAAAAATGTCAAAAATGACAAATTTCAAGATGGCAAATGTCAAAGATGTCAAATGACATATGTCACAATGCTAAATGTCAAAAATGAAAAGTGTCAAAAATGAAAAATTTCAAGATGGCAAATGTCAAAGATGTCAAATGACAAATGTCACAATGCTAAATGTCAAAAATGAAAAGTGTCACCATGAAAAATGTCAAAAATGACAAATTTCAAGATGGCAAATGTCAAAACTGACAAATGTCACAATGCTAAATGTCAAAAATGATAAGTGTCACCATGAAAAATGTCAAAAATGACAAATTTCAAGATGGCAAATGTCCAAGATGTCAAATGACGAATGTCACAATGCTAAATGTCAAAAATGACAAATTTCAAGATGGCAAATGTCAAAGATGTCAAATGACAAATGTCACAATGCTAAATGTCAAAAATGAAAAGTGTCACCATGAAAAATTTAAAAAATGACAAATTTTAAGATGGCAAATGTCAAAGATGTCAAATGACAAATGTCACAATGCTAAATGTCAAAAATGAAAAGTGTCACCATGAAAAATGTCAAAAATAACAAATTTCAAGACGGCAAATGTCAAAGATGTCAAATGACAAATGTCACAATGCTAAATGTGAAAAATGAAAAGTGTCACCATGAAAAATGTCAAAAATGACAAATTTCAAGATGGCAAATGTCAAAGATGTCAAATGACAAATGTCACAATGCTTAATGTCAAAAATGAAAAGTGTCACCATGAAAAATGTCAAAAATCACAAATTTCAAGATGGCAAATGTCAAAGATGTCGAATTTGACAAATGTCACAATGCTAAATGTCAAAAATAAAAAGCGTCACCATAAAAAATGACAAAAATGACAAATTTCAAGATGGCAAATATCAAAGATGTCAAATGACAAATGTCACAATGCTAAATGTCAAAAATGACAAATTTCAAGATGGCAAATGTCAAAGATGTCAAATGACAAATGTCACAATGCTAAATGTCAAAAATGAAAAGTGTCACCATGAAAAATGTCAAAAATCACAAATTTTAAGATGGCAAATGTCAAAGATGTCGAATATGACAAATGTCACAATGCGAAATGTCAAAAATGAAAAGTGTCACCATGAAAAATGTCAAAAATGAACAATTTCAAGATGGCAAATATCAAAGATGTCAAATGACAAATGTTACAATGCTAAATGTCAAAAATGACAAATTTCAAGATGGCAAATGTCAAAAATGTCAAATGACAAATGTCACAATGCTAAATGTCAAAAATGAAAAGTGTCAGCATGAAAAATGTCAAAAATGACAAATTTCAAGATGGCAAATGTCAAAGATGTCAAATGACAAATGTCACAATGCTAAATGTCAAAAATGAAAAGTGTCACCATGAAAAATGTCAAAAATAACAAATTTCAAGCTGGCAAATGTCAAAGATGTTAAATGACAAATGTCACAATGCTAAATGTCAAAAATGACAAGTGTCACCATGAAAAATGTCAAAAATGACAAATTTCAAGATGGCAAATGTCAAAGATGTCAAATAACAAATGTCACAATGCTAAATGTCAAAAATGAAAAGTGTCACCATGAAAAATGTCAAAAATAACAAATTTCAAGATGGCAAATGTCAAAGATGTCAAATGACAAATGTCACAATGCTAAATGTCAAAAATGAAAAGTGTCACTATAAAAAATGTCAAAAATGACAAATTTCAAGATGGCAAATGTCAAAACTGACAAATGTCACAATGCTAAATGTCAAAAATGATGTGTCACCATGAAAAATGTCAAAAATGACAAATTTCAAGATGGCAAATGTCCAAGATGTCAAATGACGAATGTCACAATGCTAAATGTCAAAAATGACAAATTTCAAGATGGCAAATGTCAAAGATGTCAAATGACAAATGTCACAATGCTAAATGTCAAAAATGAAAAGTGTCACCATGAAAAATGTCAAAAATGAGAAATTTCAAGATGGCAAATGTCAAAGATGTCAAATGACAAATGTCACAATGCTAAATGTCAAAAATGAAAAGTGTCACCATGAAAAATGTCAAAAATAACAAATTTCAAGATGGCAAATGTCAAAGATGTCAAATGACAAATGTCACAATGCTAAATGTCAAAAATGAAAAGTGTCACCATGAAAAATGTCAAAAATGACAAATTTCAAGATGGCAAATGTCAAAGATGTCAAATGACAAATGTCACAATGCTAAATGTCAAAAATGAAAAGTGTCACCATGAAAAATGTCAAAAATAACAAATTTCAAGATGGCAAATGTCAAAGATGTCAAATGTCACAATGCTAGATGTTAAAAATGAAAAGTGTCACCATGAAAAATGTCAAAAATGACAAATTTCAAGATGGCAAATGTCACAATGCTAAATGTCAAAAATGATAAGTGTCACCATGAAAAATGTCAAAAATGACAAATTTCAAGATGGCAAATGTCCAAGATGTCAAATGTCACAATGCTAAATGTCAAAAATGACAAATTTCAAGATGGCAAATGTCAAAGATGTCAAATGACAAATGTCACAATGCTAAATGTCAAAAATGAAAAGTGTCACCATGAAAAATGTCAAAAATGACAAATTTCAAGATGGCAAATGTCAAAGATGTCAAATGGCAAATGTCACAATGCTAAATGTCAAAAATGAAAAGTGTCACCATGAAAAATGTCAAAAATAACAAATTTCAATATGGCAAATGTCAAAGATGTCAAATGACAAATGTCACAATGCTAAATGTCAAAAATGAAAAGTGTCACCATGAAAAATGTCAAAAATGACAAATTTCAAGATGGCAAATGTCAAAGATGTCAAATGACAAATGTCACAATGCTAAATGTAAAAAATGAAAAGTGTCACCATAAAAAATGTCAAAAATGACAAATTTCAAGATGGCAAATGTCAAAGATGTCAAATGACAAATGTCACAATGCTAAATGTCAAAAATGAAAAGTGTCACCATGAAAAATGTCAAAAATGACAAATTTCAAGATGGCAAATGTCAAAGATGTCAAATGACAAATGTCACAATGCTAAATGTCAAAAATGAAAAGTGTCACCATAAAAAATGTCAAAAATGACAAATTTCAAGATATCAAATGTCAAAACTGACAAATCTCACAATGCTAAATGTCAAAAATGATAAGTGTCACCATGAAAAATGTCAAAAATGACAAATTTTAAGATGGCAAATGTCCAAGATGTCAAATGACAAATGTCACAATGCTAAATGTCAAAAATAAAAAGTGTCACCATAAAAAATGTCAAAAATGACAAATTTCCAGATGGCAAATGTCAAAGATGTCAAATGACAAATGTCACAATGCTAAATGTCAAAAATGAAAAGTGTCAAAAATGACAAATTTCAAGAGGGCAAATGTCTAAGATGTCAAATGACAAATGTCACAATGCTAAATGTCAAAAATGAAAAGTGTCACCGTGAAAAATGTCAAAAATGACAAATTTCAAGATGGCAAATGTCAAAGATGTCAAATGACAAATGTCACAATGCTAAATGTCAAAAATGAAAAGTGTCACCATGAAAAATGTCAAAAATGACAAATTTCAAGATGGCAAATGTCAAAGATGTCAAATGTCAAATGTCACAATGCTAAGTGTCAAAAATGAAAAGTGTTCCCATGAAAAATGTCAATAATGACAAATTTCAAGATGGCAAATGTCATAGATGTCAAATGACAAATGTTACAATGCTAAATGTCAAAAATGAAAAGTGTCACCATGAAAAATGTCAAAAATGACAAATTTCAAGATGGCAAATGTCAAAGATGTCGAATATGACAAATGTCACAATGCTAAATGTCAAAAATGAAAAGTGTCATCATGAAAAATGTTAAAAATGACAAATTTCAAGATGGCAAATGTCAAAGATGTTAAATGACAAATGTCACAATGCTGAATGTCAAAAATGAAAAGTGTCACCATGAAAAATGTCAAAAATGACAAATGTCAAGATGGCAAATGTCAAAGATGTCAAATCACAAATGTCACAATGCTAAATGTAAAAAATGAAAAGTGTCACCATGAAAAATGTCAAAAATGACAAATTTCAAGATGGCAAATGTCAAAGATGTCGAATATGACAAATGTCACAATGCTAAATGTCAAAAATGAAAAGTGTCACCATGAAAAATATTAAAAATGACAAATTTCAAGATGGCAAATGTCAAAGATGTTAAATGACAAATGTCACAATGCTAAATGTCAAAAATGAAAAGTGTCACCATGAAAAATGTCAAAAATGACAAATTTCAAGATGGCAAATGTCAAAGATGTCAAATGACAAATGTCACAATGCTAAATGTCAAAAATGAAAAGTGTCACCATGAAAAATGTCAAAAATAACAAATTTCAAGATGGCAAATATCAAAGATGTCAAATGACAAATGTCACAATGCTAAATGTCAAAAATGAAAAGTGTCACCATGAAAAATGTCAAAAATGACAAATTTCAAGATGGCAAATGTCAAAGATGTCAAATGACAAATATCACAATGCTAAATGTCAAAAATGAAAAGTGTCACCATGAAAAATGTCAAAAATGACAAATTTCAAGATGGCAAGTGTCAAAGATGTCAAATGACATATATTATGTCACAATGCTAAATGTCAAAAATGAAAAGTGTCAAAAATGAAAAATTTCAAGATCGCAAATGTCAAATGACAAATGTCACAATGCTAAATGTCAAAAATGAAAAGTGTCACCATGAAAAATGTCAAAAATGACAAATTTCAAGATGGCAAATGTCAAAACTGACAAATGTCACAATGCTAAATGTCAAAAATGATAAGTGTCACCATGAAAAATGTCAAAAATGACAAATTTCAAGATGGCAAATGTCCAAGATGTCAAATGACGAATGTCACAATGCTAAATGTCAAAAATGACAAATTTCAAGATGGCAAATGTCAAAGATGTCAAATGACAAATTTCAAGATGACAAATGTCAAAGATGTCAAATGACAAATGTCGCAATGCTAAATGTCAAAAATGAAAAGTGTCACCATGAAAAATGTCAAAAATGACAAATTTCAAGATGGCAAATGTCAAAGATGTCAAATGACAAATGTCACAATGCTAAATGTCAAAAATGAAAAGTGTCACCATGAAAAATGTCCAAAATAACAAATTTCAAGATGGCAAATGTCAAAGATGTCAAATGACAAATGTCACAATGCTAAATGTCAAAAATGAAAAGTGTCACCATGAAAAATGTCAAAAATGACAAATTTCAAGATGGCAAATGTCAAAGATGTCAAATGACAAATGTCACAATGCTAAATGTCAAAAATGAAAAGTGTCACCATGAAAAATGTCAAAAATCACAAATTTCAAGATGGCAAATATCAAAGATGTCGAATATGACAAATGTCACAATGCTAAATGTCAAAAATGAAAAGTGTCACCATGAAAAATGTCAAAAATGACAAATTTCGAGATGGCAAATGTCAAAGATGTCAAATGACAAATGTCACAATGCTAAATGTCAAAAATGACAAATTTCAAGATGGCAAATGTCAAAGATGTCAAATGACAAATGTTACAATGCTAAATGTCAAAAATGACAAATTTCAAGATGACAAATGTCAAAGATGTCAAATAACAAATGTCACAATGCTAAATGTCAAAAATGAAAAGTGTCACCATGAAAAATGTCAAAAATAACAAATTTCAAGATGGCAAATGTCAAAGATGTCAAATGACAAATGTCACAATGCTAAATGTCAAAAATGAAAAGTGTCACCATGAAAAATGTCAAAAATGACTAATTTTAAGATGGCAAATGTCAAAACTGACAAATGTCACAATGCTAAATGTCAAAAATGATAAGTGTCACCATGAAAAATGTCAAAAATGACAAATTTCAAGATGGCAAATGTCCAAGATGTCAAATGACGAATGTCACAATGCTAAATGTCAAAAATGACAAATTTCAAGATGGCAAATGTCAAAGATGTCAAATGACAAATGTCACAATGCTAAATGTCAAAAATGAAAAGTGTCACCATGAAAAATGTCAAAAATGACAAATTTCAAGATGGCAAATGTCAACGATGTCAAATGACAAATGTCACAATGCTAAATGTCAAAAATGAAAAGTGTCACCATGAAAAATGTCAAAAATAACAAATTTCAAGATGGCAAATGTCAAAGATGTCAAATGACAAATGTCACAATGCTAAATGTCAAAAATGAAAAGTGTCACCATGAAAAATGTCAAAAATGACAAATTTCAAGATGGCAAATGTCAAAGATGTCAAATGACAAATGTCACAATGCTAAATGTCAAAAATGAAAAGTGTCACCATGAAAAATGTCAAAAATGACAAATTTCAAGATGGCAAATGTCAAAGATGTCGAATATGACAAATGTCACAATGCTAAATGTCAAAAATGAAAAGTGTCACCATGAGAAATGTTAAAAATGACAAATTTCAAGATGGCAAATGTCAAAGATGTTAAATGACAAATGTCACAATGCTAAATGTCAAAAATGAAAAGTGTCACCATGAAAAATGTCAAAAATGACAAATTTCAAGATGGCAAATGTCAAAGATGTCAAATGACAAATGTCACAATGCTAAATGTCAAAAATGAAAAGTGTCACCATGAAAAATGTCAAAAATGACAAATTTCAAGATGGCAAATGTCAAAGATGTCGAATATGACAAATGTCACAATGCTAAATGTCAAAAATGAAAAGTGTCACCATGAAAAATGTTAAAAATGACAAATTTCAAGATGGCAAATGTCAAAGATGTTAAATGACAAATGTCACAATGCTAAATGTCAAAAATGAAAAGTGTCACCATGAAAAATGTCAAAAATGACAAATTTCAAGATGGCAAATGTCAAAGATGTCAAATGACAAATGTCACAATGCTAAATGTCAAAAATGAAAAGTGTCACCATGAAAAATGTCAAAAATAACAAATTTCAAGATGGCAAATATCAAAGATGTCAAATGACAAATGTCACAATGCTAAATGTCAAAAATGAAAAGTGTCACCATGAAAAATGTTAAAAATAACAAATTTCAAGATGGCAAATGTCAAAGATGTTAAATGACAAATGTCACAATGCTAAATGTCAAAAATGAAAAGTGTCACCATGAAAAATGTCAAAAATGACAAATTTCAAGATGGCAAATGTCAAAGATGTCAAATGACAAATGTCACAATGCTAAATGTCAAAAATGAAAAGTGTCACCATGAAAAATGTCAAAAATAACAAATTTCAAGATGGCAAATATCAAAGATGTCAAATGACAAATGTCACAATGCTAAATGTCAAAAATGAAAAGTGTCACCATGAAAAATGTCAAAAATGACAAATTTCAAGATGGCAAATGTCAAAGATGTCAAATGACAAATATCACAATGCTAAATGTCAAAAATGAAAAGTGTCACCATGAAAAATGTCAAAAATGACAAATTTCAAGATGGCAAATGTCAAAGATGTCAAATGACATACATTATGTCACAATGCTAAATGTCAAAAATGAAAAGTGTCAAAAATGAAAAATTTCAAGATCGCAAATGTCAAATGACAAATGTCACAATGCTAAATGTCAAAAATGAAAAGTGTCACCATGAAAAATGTCAAAAATGACAAATTTCAAGATGGCAAATGTCAAAGATGTCAAATGACAAATGTCACAATGCTAAATGTCAAAAATGAAAAGTGTCACCATGAAAAATGTCAAAAATGACAAATTTCAAGATGGCAAATGTCAAAGATGTCGAATATGACAAATGTCACAATGCTAAATGTCAAAAATGAAAAGTGTCACCATGAAAAATGTTAAAAATGACAAATTTCAAGATGGCAAATGTCAAAGATGTTAAATGACAAATGTCACAATGCTAAATGTCAAAAATGAAAAGTGTCACCATGAAAAATGTCAAAAATGACAAATTTCAAGATGGCAAATGTCAAAGATGTCGAATATGACAAATGTCACAATGCTAAATGTCAAAAACGAAAAGTGTCACCACGAAAAATGTCAAAAATAACAAATTTCAAGATGGCAAATGTCAAAGATGTCAAATGTCACAATGCTAAATGTCAAAAATAAAAAGTGTCACCATGAAAAATGTCAAAAATGACAAATTTCAAGATGGCAAATGTCAAAACTGACAAATGTCACAATGCTAAATGTCAAAAATGATAAGTGTCACCATGAAAAATGTCAAAAATGACAAATTTCAAGATGGCAAATGTCCAAGATGTCAAATGACAAATGTCACAATGCTAAATGTCAAAAATGCAAATTTCAAGATAGCAAATGTCAAAGATGTCAAATGACAAATTTCACAATGCTAAATGTCAAAAATGAAAAGTGTCACCATAAAAAATGTCAAAAATGACAAATTTCAAGATGGCAAATGTCACAATGCTAAATGTCAAAAATGAAAAGTGTCACCATGAAAAAAGGTCAAAAATAACAAATTTCAAGATGGCAAATGTCAAAGATGTCAAATGACAAATGTCACAATGATAAATGTCAAAAATGAAAAGTGTCACCATGAAAAATGTCAAAAATGACAAATTTCAAGATGGCAAATGTCAAAGATGTCAAATGACAAATGTCACAATGCTAAATGTCAAAAATGAAAAGTGTCACCATGAAAAATGTCAAAAATGACAAATTTCAAGATGGCAAATGTCAAAGATGTCAAATGACAAATGTCACAATGCTAAATGTCAAAAATGAAAAGTGTCACCATGAAAAATGTCAAAAATGACAAATTTTAAGATGGCAAATGTCAAAGATGTCAAATGACAAATGTCACAATGCTAAATGTCAAAAATTAAAAGTGTCACCATAAAAAATGTCAAAAATGACAAATTTCAAGATGGCAAATGTCAAAACTGACAAATGTCACAATGCTAAATGTCAAAAATGATAAGTGTCACCATGAAAAATGTCAAAAATGACAAATTTCAAGATGGCAAATGTCCAAGATGTCAAATGACAAATGTCACAATGCTAAATGTCAAAAATGAAAAGTGTCACCATAAAAAATGTCAAAAATGACAAATTTCAAGATGGCAAATGTCAAAGATGTCAAATGACAAATGTCACAATGCTAAATGTCAAAAATGAAAAGTGTCAAAAATGACAAATTTTAAGATGGCAAATGTCTAAGATGTCAAATGACAAATGTCACAATGCTAAATGTCAAAAATGAAAAGTGTCACCGTGGAAAATGTCAAAAATGACAAATTTCAAGATGGCAAATGTCAAAGATGTCAAATGACAAATGTCACAATGCTAAATGTAAAAAATGAAAAGTGTCACCATGAAAAATGTCAAAAATGACAAATTTCAAGATGGCAAATGTCAAAGATGTCAAATGTCAAATGTCACAATGCTAAATGTCAAAAATGAAAAGTGTCCCCATTAAAAATGTCAATAATGACAAATTTCAAGATGGCAAATGTCAAAGATGTCAAATGACAAATATCAAAATGCTAAATGTCAAAAATGAAAAGTGTCACCATGAAAAATGTCAAAAATCACAAATTTCAAGATGGCAAATGTCAAAGATGTCGAATATGACAAATGTCACAATGCTAAATGTCAAAAATGAAAAGTGTCACCATGAAAAATGTCAAAAATGACAAATTTCAAGATGGCAAATGTCAAAGATGTTAAATGACAAATGTCACAATGCTAAATGTCAAAAATGAAAAGTGTCACCATGAAAAATGTCAAAAATGACAAATTTCAAGATGGCAAATATCAAAGATGTCAAATGACAAATGTCACAATGCTAACTGTCAAAAATGACAAATTTCAAGATGGCAAATGTCAAAGATGTCAAATGACAACTGTCACAATGCTAAATGTCAAAAATGAAAAGTGTCACCATCAAAAATGTCAAAAATGAAAAATTTCAAGATGGCAAATGTCAAAGATGTCAAATGACAAATGTCACAATGCTAAATGTCAAAAATGAAAGGTGTCACCATGAAAAATGTCAAAAATAACAAATTTCAAGATGGCAAATGTCAAAGATGTCAAATGACAAATGTCACAATGCTAAATGTCAAAAATGAAAAGTGGCACCATGAAAAATGTCAAAAATGACAAAGTTCAAGATGGCAAATATCAAAGATGTCAAATGACAAATGTCACAATGCTAAATGTCAAAAATGACAAATTTCAAGATGGCAAATGTCAAAAATGTCAAATGACAAATGTCACAATGCTAAATGTCAAAAATGAAAAGTGTCACTATCAAAAATGTCAAAAATGACAAATTTCAAGATGGCAAATGTCAAAGATGTCAAATGACAAATGTCACAATGCTAAATGTCAAAAATGAAAAGTGTCACCATGAAAAATGTCAAAAATAACAAATTTCAAGATGGCAAATGTCAAAGATGTCAAATGACAAATGTCACAATGCTAAATGTCAAAAATGAAAAGTGTCACCATGAAAAATGTCAAAAATGACAAATTTCAAGATGGCAAATGTCAAAGATGTCAAATAACAAATGTCACAATGCTAAATGTCAAAAATGAAAAGTGTCACCATGAAAAATGTCAAAATAACAAATTTTAAGATGGCAAATATCAAAGATGTCAAATGACAAATGTCACAATGCTAAATGTCAAAAATGAAAAGTGTCACCATGAAAAATGTCAAAAATAACAAATTTCAAGATGGCAAATGTCAAAAATGTCAAATGACAAATGTCACAATGCTAAATGTCAAAAATGAAAAGTGTCACCATGAAAAATGTCAAAAATGACAAATTTCAAGATGGCAAAAGTCAAAGATGTCAAATAACAAATGTAACAATGCTAAATGTCAAAAATGAAAAGTGTCACCATGAAAAATGTCAAAAATAACAAATTTTAAGATGGCAAATGTCAAAGATGTCAAATGACAAATGTCACAATGCTAAATGTCAAAAATGACAAATTTCAAGATGGCAAATGTCAAAAATGTCAAATGACAAATGTCACAATGCTAAATGTCAAAAATGAAAAGTGTCACCATGAAAAATGTCAAAAATGACAAATTTCAAGATGGCAAATGTCAAAGATGTCAAATGACAAATGTCACAATGCTAAATGTCAAAAATGAAAAGTGTCACCATGAAAAATGTCAAAAATAACAAATTTCAAGATGGCAAATGTCAAAGATGTCAAATGACAAATGTCACAATGCTAAATGTCAAAAATGAAAACTGTCACCATGAAAAATGTCAAAAATGACAAATTTCAAGATGGCAAATGTCAAAGATGTCAAATAACAAATGTCAAAAATAAAAAGTGTCACCATGAAAAATATCAAAAATAACAAATTTTAAGATGGCAAATGTCAAAGATGTCAAATGACAAATGTCACAATGCTAAATGTCAAAAATGAAAAATGTCACCATGAAAAATGTCAAAAATGACAAATTTCAAGATGGCAAATGTCAAAACTAACAAATGTCACAATGCTAAATGTCAAAAATGATAAGTGTCACCATGAAAAATGTCAAAAATGACAAATTTCAAGATGGCAAATGTCCAAGATGTCAAATGACGAATGTCACAATGCTAAATGTCAAAAATGACAAAGTTCAAGATGGCAAATGTCAAAGATGTCAAATGACAAATGTCACAATGCTAAATGTCAAAAATGAAAAGTGTCACCATGAAAAATGTCAAAAATGACAAATTTCAAGATGGCAAATGTCAAAGATGTCAAATGACAAATGTCACAATGCTAAATGTCGAAAATGAAAAGTGTCACCATGAAAAATGTCAAAAATAACAAATTTCAAGATTGCAAATGTCAAAGATGACAAATGTCACAATGCTTAATGTCAAAAATGAAAAGTGTCACCATGAAAAATGTCAAAAATGACAAATTTCAAGATGGCAAATGTCAAAGATGTCAAATGACAAATGTCACAATGCTAAATGTCAAAAATGGAAAGTGTCACCATGAAAAATGTCAAAAATGACAAATTTTAAGATGGCAAATGTCAAAGATGTCAAATGACATATGTCACAATGCTAAATGTCAAAAATGAAAAGTGTCAAAAATGAAAAATTTCAAGATGGCAAATGTCAAAGATGTCAAATGACAAATGTCACAATGCTAAATGTCAAAAATGAAAAGTGTCACCATGAAAAATGTCAAAAATGACAAATTTCAAGATGGCAAATGTCAAAACTGACAAATGTCACAATGCTAAATGTCAAAAATTATAAGTGTCACCATGAAAAATGTCAAAAATGACAAATTTCAAGATGGCAAATGTCCAAGATGTCAAATAACGAATGTCACAATGCTAAATGTCAAAAATGACAAATTTCAAGATGGCAAATGTCAAAGATGTCAAATGACAAATGTCACAATGCTAAATGTCAAAAATGAAAAGTGTCACCATGAAAAATGTCAAAAATGACAAATTTCAAGATGGCAAATGTCAAAGATGTCAAATGACAAATGTCACAATGCTAAATGTCAAAAATGAAAAGTGTCACCATGAAAAATGTCAAAAATAACATATTTTAAGATGGCAAATGTCAAAGATGTCAAATGACAAATGTCACAATGCTAAATGTCAAAAATGAAAAGTGTCACCATGAAAAATGTCAAAAATGACAAATTTCAAGATGGCAAATGTCAAAGATGTCAAATGACAAATGTCACAATGCTATATGTCAAAAATGAAAAGTGTCACCATGAAAAATGTCAAAAATCACAAATTTCAAGATGGCAAATATCAAAGATGTCGAATATGACAAATGTCACAATGCTAAATGTCAAAAATGAAAAGTGTCACCATGAAAAATGTCAAAAATGACAAATTTCAAGATGGCAAATGTCCAAGATGTCAAATGACGAATGTCACAATGCTAAATGTCAAAAATGACAAATTTCAAGATGGCAAATGTCAAAGATGTCAAATGACAAATGTCACAATGCTAAATGTCAAAAATGAAAAGTGTCACCATGAAAAATGTGAAAAATGACAAATTTGAAGATGGCAAATGTCAAAGATGTCAAATGACAAAAAATGTCACAATGCTAAATGTCAAAAATGAAAAGTGTCACCATGAAATATGTCAAAAATAACAAATTTCAAGATGGCAAATGTCAAAGATGTCAAATGACAAATGTCACAATGCTAAATGTCAAAAATGAAAAGTGTCACCATGAAAAATGTCAAAAATGACAAATTTCAAGATGGCAAATGTCAAAGATGTCAAATGACAAATATCACAATGCTAAATGTCAAAAATGAAAAGTGTCACCATGAAAAATGTCAAAAATGACAAATTTCAAGATGGCAAATGTCAAAGATGTCAAATGACATATGTCACAATGCTAAATGTCAAAAATGAAAAGTGTCAAAAATGAAAAATTTCAAGATGGCAAATGTTAAAGATGTCAAATAACAAATGTCACAATGCTAAATGTCAAAAATGAAAAGTGTCACCATGAAATATGTCAAAAATAACAAATTTCAAGATGGCAAATGTCAAAGATGTCAAATGACAAATGTCACAACGCTAAATGTCAAAAATGAAAAGTGTCACCATGAAAAATGTCAAAAATGACAAACTTCAAGATGGCAAATGTCAAAAATGTCAAATGACAAATGTCACAATGCTAAATGTCAAAAATGAAAAGTGTCACCATGAAAAATGTCAAAAATAACAAATTTCAAGATGGCAAATGTCAAAGATGTCAAATGACAAATGTCACAATGCTAAATGTCTAAAATGAAAAGTGTCACCATGAAAAATGTCAAAAATGACAAATTTCAAGATGGCAAATGTCAAAGATGTCAAATAACAAATGTCACAATGCTAAATGTCAAAAATGAAAAGTGTCACCATGAAAAATGTCAAAAATAACAAATTTCAAAATGGCAAATGTCAAAGATGTCAAATGACAAATGTCACAATGCTAAATGTCAAAAATGAAAAGTGTCACCATGAAAAATGTCAAAAATGACAAATTTCAAAATGGCAAATGTCCAAGATGTCAAATGACGAATGTCACACTGCTAAATGTCAAAAATGACAAATTTCAAGATGGCAAATGTCAAAGATGTCAAATGACAAATGTCACAATGCTAAATGTCAAAAATGAAAAGTGTCACCATGAAAAATGTCAAAAATGACAAATTTCAAGATGGCAAATGTCAAAGATGTCAAATGACAAATGTCACAATGCTAAATGTCAAAAATGAAAAGTGTCACCATGAAAAATGTCAAAAATAACAAATTTCAAGATGGCAAATATCAAAGATGTCAAATGACAAATGTCACAATGCTAAATGTCAAAAATGAAAAGTGTCACCATGAAAAATGTCAAAAATGACAAATTTCAAGATGGCAAATGTCAAAGATGTCAAATGACAAATGTCACAATGCTAAATGTCAAAAATGAAAAGTGTCACCATGAAAAATGTCAAAAATGACAAATTTCAAGATGGCAAATGTCAAAGATGTCAAATGACATATATTATGTCACAATGCTAAATGTCAAAAATGAAAAGTGTCAAAAATGAAAAATTTCAAGATGGCAAATATCAAAGATGTCAAATGACAAATGTCACAATGCTAAATGTCAAAAATGAAAAGTGTCACCATTAAAAATATCAAAAATGACAAATTTCAAGATGGCAAATGTCAAAAATGACAAATGTCACAATGCTAAATGTCAAAAATGATAAGTGTCACTATGAAAAATGTCAAAAATGACAAATTTCAAGATGGCAAATGTCCAAGATGTCAAATGACGAATGTCACAATGCTAAATGTCAAAAATGACAAATTTCAAGATGGCAAATGTCAAAGATGTCAAATGACAAATTTCAAGATGGCAAATGTCAAAGATGTCAAATGACAAATGTCACAATGCTAAATGTCAAAAATGAAAAGTGTCACCATGAAAAATGTCAAAAATGACAAATTTTAAGATGGCAAATGTCAAAGATGTCAAATGACAAATGTCACAATGCTAAATGTCAAAAATGAAAAGTGTCACCATGAAAAATGTCAAAAATAACAAATTTCAAGATGGCAAATGTCAAAGATGTCAAATGACAAATGTCACAATGCTAAATGTCAAAAATGAAAAGTGTCACCATGAAAAATGTCAAAAATGACAAATTTCAAGATGGCAAATGTCAAAGATGTCAAATGACAAATGTCACAATGCTAAATGTCAAAAATGAAAAGTGTCACCATGAAAAATGTCAAAAATCACAAATTTCAAGATGGCAAATATCAAAGATGTCGAATATGACAAATGTCACAATGCTAAATGTCAAAAATGAAAAGTGTCACCATGAAAAATGTCAAAAATGACAAATTTCAAGATGGCAAATGTCAAAGATGTTAAATGACAAATGTCACAATGCTAAATGTCAAAAATGAAAAGTGTCACCATGAAAAATGTCAAAAATGACAAATTTCAAGATGGCAAATATCAAAGATGTCAAATGACAAATGTCACAATGCTAAATGTCAAAAATGACAAATTTCAAGATGGCAAATGTCAAAGATGTCAAATGGCAAATGTCACAATGCTAAATGTCAAAAATAAAAAGTGTCACCATGAAAAATGTCAAAAATCACAAATTTCAAATTGGCAAATGTCAAAGATGTCAAATATGACAAATGTCACAATGCTAAATGTCAAAAATGAAAAGTGTCACCATGAAAAATGTCAAAAATGACAAATTTCAAGATGGCAAATATCAAAGATGTCAAATGACAAATGTCACAATGCTAAATGTCAAAAATGACAAATTTCAAGATGGCAAATGTCAAAAATGTCAAATGACAAATGTCAGAATGCTAAATGTCAAAAATGAAAAGTGTCACCATGAAAAATGTCAAAAATGACAAATTTTAAGATGGCTAATGTCAAAGATGTCAAATGACAAATGTCACAATGCTAAATGTCAAAAATGAAAAGTGTCACCATGAAAAATGTCAAAAATAACAAATTTCAAGATGGCAAATGTCAAAGATGTCAAATGACAAATGTCACAATGCTAAATGTCAAAAATGAAAAGTGTCACCATGAAAAATGTCAAAAATGACAAATTTCAAGATGGCAAATGTCAAAGATGTCAAATGACAAATGTCACCATGCTAAATGTCAAAAATGAAAAGTGTCACCATGAAAAATGTCAAAAATGACAAATTTCAAGATGGCAAATGTCAAAACTGACAAATGTCACAATGCTAAATGTCAAAAATGATAAGTGTCACAATGCTAAATGTCAAAAATGACAAATTTCAAGATGGCAAATGTCAAAGATGTCAAATGACAAATGTCACAATGCTAAATGTCAAAAATGAAAAGTGTCACCATAAAAAATGTCAAAAATGACAAATTTCAAGATGGCAAATGTCAAAGATGTCAAATGACAAATGTCACAATGCTAAATGTCAAAAATGAAAAGTGTCACCATGAAAAATGTCAAAAATAACAAATTTCAAGATGGCAAATGTCAAAGATGTCAAATGTCACAATGCTAAATGTCAAAAATGAAGAGTGTCAAAAATGACAAATTTCAAGATGGCAAATGTCAAAACTGACAAATGTCACAATGCTAAATGTCAAAAATGAAGAGTGTCAAAAATGACAAATTTCAAGATGGCAAATGTCTAAGATGTCAAATGACAAATGTCACAATGCTAAATGTCAAAAATGACAAATTTCAAGATGGCAAATGTCAAAGATGTCAAATGACAAATGTCACAATGCTAAATGTCAAAAATGAAAAGTGTCACCATGAAAAATGTCAAAAATGACAAATTTCAAGATGGCAAATGTCAAAGATGTCAAATGACAAATGTCACAATGCTAAATGTCAAAAATGAAAAGTGTCACCATGAAAAATGTCAAAAATAACAAATTTCAAGATGGCAAATGTCAAAAATGTCAAATGACAAATGTCACAATGCTAAATGTCAAAAATGAAAAGTGTCACCATAAAAAATGTCAAAAATGACAAATTTCAAGATGACAAATGTCAAAGATGTCAAATGACAAATGTCACAATGCTAAATGTCAAAAATGAAAAGTGTCACCATGAAAAATGTCAAAAATGACAAATTTCAAGATGGCAAATGTCAAAGATGTCAAATGACAAATGTCACAATGCTATATGTCAAAAATGAAAAGTGTCACCATGAAAAATGTCAAAAATAACAAATTTCAAGATGGCAAATGTCAAAGATGTCAAATGACAAATGTCACAATGCTAAATGTCAAAAATGAAAAGTGTCACCATGAAAAATGTCAAAAATGACAAATTTCAAGATGGCAAATGTCAAAGATGTCAAATGACAAATGTCACAATGCTAAATGTCAAAAATGAAAAGTGTCACCATAAAAAATGTCAAAAATGACAAATTTTAAGATGGCTAATGTCAAAGATGTCAAATGACAAATGTCACAATGCTAAATGTCAAAAATGAAAAGTGTCACCATGAAAAATGTCAAAAATAACAAATTTCAAGATGGCAAATGTCAAAGATGTCAAATGACAAATGTCACAATGCTAAATGTCAAAAATGAAAAGTGTCACCATGAAAAATGTCAAAAATAACAAATTTCAAGATGGCAAATGTCAAAGATGTCAAATGTCACAATGCTAAATGTCAAAAATGAAGAGTGTCAAAAATGACAAATTTCAAGATGGCAAATGTCTAAGATGTCAAATGACAAATGTCACAATGCTAAATGTCAAAAATGACAAAGTTCAAGATGGCAAATGTCAAAGATGTCAAATGACAAATGTCACAATGCTAAATGTCAAAAATGAAAAGTGTCACCATGAAAAATGTCAAAAATAACAAATTTCAAGATGGCAAATGTCAAAGATGTCAAATGACAAATGTCACAATGCTAAATGTCAAAAATGAAAAGTGTCACCATGAAAAATGTCAAAAATGACAAATTTCAAGATGGCAAATATCAAAACTGACAAATGTCACAATGCTAAATGTCAAAAATGATAAGTGTCACAATGCTAAATGTCAAAAATGACAAATTTCAAGATGGCAAATGTCAAAGATGTCAAATGACAAATGTCACAATGCTAAATGTCAAAAATGAAAAGTGTCACCATGAAAAATGTCAAAAATGACAAATTTCAAGATGGCAAATGTCAAAGATGTCAAATGACAAATGTCACAATGCTAAATGTCAAAAATGAAAAGTGTCACCATGAAAAATGTCAAAAATAACAAATTTCAAGATGGCAAATGTCAAAGATGTCAAATGACAAATGTTACAATGCTAAATGTCAAAAATGAAAAGTGTCACCATGAAAAATGTCAAAAATGACAAATTTCAAGGTGGCAAATGTCAAAGATGTCAAATGACAAATGTCACAATGCTAAATGTCAAAAATGAAAAGTGTCACCATAAAAAATGTCAAAAATAACAAATTTCAAGATGGCAAATGTCAAAGATGTCAAATGTCACAATGCTAAATGACAAAAATGAAAAGTGTCACCATGAAAAATGTCAAAAATGACAAATTTCAAGATGGCAAATGTCCAAGATGTCAAATGACAAATGTCACAATGCTAAATGTCAAAAATGACAAATTTCAAGATGGCAAATGTCAAAGATGTCAAATGACAAATGTCACAATGCTAAATGTCAGAAATGAAAAGTGTCACCATGAAAAATGTCAAAAATGACAAATTTCAAGGTGGCAAATGTCAAAGATGTCAAATGACAAATGTCACAATGCTAAATGTCAAAAATGAAAAGTCTCACCATGAAAAATGTCAAAAATAACAAATTTCAAGATGGCAAATGTCAAAGATGTCATATGTCACAATGCTAAATGTCAAAAATGAAAAGTGTCACCATGAAAAATGTCAAAAATGACAAATTTCAAGATGGCAAATGTCAAAACTGACAAATGTCACAATGCTAAATGTCAAAAAATGATAAGTGTCACCATGAAAAATGTCAAAAATGACAAATTTCAAGATGGCAAATGTCCAAGATGTCAAATGACAAATGTCACAATGCTAAATGTCAAAAATGACAAATTTCAAGATAGCAAATGTCAAAGATGTCAAATGACAAATTTCACAATGCTAAATGTCAAAAATGAAAAGTGTCACCATGAAAAATGTCAAAAATGACAAATTTCAAGATGGCAAATGTCAAAGATGTCAAATGGCAAATGTCACAATGCTAAATGTCAAAAATGAAAAGTGTCACCATGAAAAATGTCAAAAATAACAAATTTCAAGATGGCAAATGTCAAAGATGTCAAATGTCACAATGCTAAATGTCAAAAATGAAAAGTGTCACCATAAAAAATGTCAAAAATGACAAATTTCAAGATGGCAAATGTCAAAACTGACAAATGTCACAATGCTAAATGTCAAAAATGATAAGTGTCACCATGAAAAATGTCAAAAATCACAAATTTCAAGATGGCAAATGTCAAAGATGTCAAATGACAAATGTCACAATGCTAAATGTCAAAAATGAAAAGTGTCACCATGAAAAATGTCAAAAATGACAAATTTCAAGATGGCAAATGTCAAAGATGTCAAATGACATATGTCACAATGCTAAATGTCAAAAATGAAAAGTGTCAAAAATGAAAAATTTCAAGATGGCAAATGTCAAAGATGTCAAATGACAAATGTCACAATGCTAAATGTCAAAAATGAAAAGTGTCACCATGAAAAATGTCAAAAATGACAAATTTCAAGATGGCAAATTTCAAAACTGACAAATGTCACAATGCTAAATGTCAAAAATTATAAGTGTCACCATGAAAAATGTCAAAAATGACAAATTTCAAGATGGCAAATGTCCAAGATGTCAAATAACGAATGTCACAATGCTAAATGTCAAAAATGACAAATTTCAAGATGGCAAATGTTAAAGATGTCAAATGACAAATGTCACAATGCTAAATGTCAAAAATGAAAAGTGTCACCATGAAAAATGTCAAAAATGACAAATTTCAAGATGGCAAATGTCAAAGATGTCAAATGACAAATGTCACAATGCTAAATGTCAAAAATGAAAAGTGTCACCATGAAAAATGTCAAAAATAACATATTTCAAGATGGCAAATGTCAAAGATGTCAAATGACAAATGTCACAATGCTAAATGTCAAAAATGAAAAGTGTCACCATGAAAAATGTCAAAAATGACAAATTTCAAGATGGCAAATGTCAAAGATGTCAAATGACAAATGTCACAATGCTATATGTCAAAAATGAAAAGTGTCACCATGAAAAATGTCAAAAATCACAAATTTCAAGATGGCAAATATCAAAGATGTCGAATATGACAAATGTCACAATGCTAAATGTCAAAAATGAAAAGTGTCACCATGAAAAATGTCAAAAATGACAAATTTCAAGATGGCAAATGTCCAAGATGTCAAATGACGAATGTCACAATGCTAAATGTCAAAAATGACAAATTTCAAGATGGCAAATGTCAAAGATGTCAAATGACAAATGTCACAATGCTAAATGTCAAAAATGAAAAGTGTCACCATGAAAAATGTCAAAAATGACAAATTTCAAGATGGCAAATGTCAAAGATGTCAAATGACAAAAAATGTCACAATGCTAAATGTCAAAAATGAAAAGTGTCACCATGAAAAATGTCAAAAATAACAAATTTCAAGATGGCAAATGTCAAAGATGTCAAATGACAAATGTCACAATGCTAAATGTCAAAAATGAAAAGTGTCACCATGAAAAATGTCAAAAATGACAAATTTCAAGATGGCAAATGTCAAAGATGTCAAATGACAAATATCACAATGGTAAATGTCAAAAATGAAAAGTGTCACCATGAAAAATGTCAAAAATGACAAATTTTAAGATGGCAAATGTCAAAGATGTCAAATGACATATGTCACAATGCTAAATGTCAAAAATGAAAAGTGTCAAAAATGAAAAATTTCAAGATGGCAAATGTCAAAGATGTCAAATGACAAATGTCACAATGCTAAATGTCAAAAATGAAAAGTGTCACCATGAAAAATGTCAAAAATAACAAATTTCAAGATGGCAAATGTCAAAGATGTCAAATGACAAATGTCACAACGCTAAATGTCAAAAATGAAAAGTGTCACCATGAAAAATGTCAAAAATGACAAACTTCAAGATGGCAAATGTCAAAAATGTCAAATGACAAATGTCACAATGCTAAATGTCAAAAATGAAAACTGTCACCATGAAAAATGTCAAAAATGACAAATTTCAAGATGGCAAATGTCAAAGATGTCAAATAACAAATGTCACAATGCTAAATGTCAAAAATGAAAAGTGTCACCATGAAAAATGTCAAAAATAACAAATTTCAAGATGGCAAATGTCAAAGATGTCAAATGACAAATGTCACAATGCTAAATGTCAAAAATGAAAAGTGTCACCATGAAAAATGTCAAAAATGACCAATTTCAAGATGGCAAATGTCAAAACTGACAAATGTCACAATGCTAAATGTCAAAAATGATAAGTGTCACCATGAAAAATGTCAAAAATGACAAATTTCAAGATGGCAAATGTCCAAGATGTCAAATGACGAATGTCACAATGCTAAATGTCAAAAATGACAAATTTCAAGATGGCAAATGTCAAAGATGTCAAATGACAAATGTCACAATGCTAAATGTCAAAAATGAAAAGTGTCACCATGAAAAATGTCAAAAATGACAAATTTCAAGATGGCAAATGTCAAAGATGTCAAATGACAAATGTCACAATGCTAAATGTCAAAAATGAAAAGTGTCACCATGAAAAATGTCAAAAATAACAAATTTCAAGATGGCAAATATCAAAGATGTCAAATGACAAATGTCACAATGCTAAATGTCAAAAATGAAAAGTGTCACCATGAAAAATGTCAAAAATGACAAATTTCAAGATGGCAAATGTCAAAGATGTCAAATGACAAATGTCACAATGCTAACTATCAAAAATGAAAAGTATCACCATGAAAAATGTCAAAAATGACAAATTTCAAGATGGCAAATGTCAAAGATGTCAAATGACATATATTATGTCACAATGCTAAATGTCAAAAATGAAAAGTGTCAAAAATGAAAAATTTCAAGATGGCAAATGTCAAAGATGTCAAATGACAAATGTCACAATGCTAAATGTCAAAAATGAAAAGTGTCACCATGAAAAATGTCAAAAATGACAAATTTCAAGATGGCAAATGTCAAAACTGACAAATGTCACAATGCTAAATGTCAAAAATGATAAGTGTCACCATGAAAAATGTCAAAAATGACAAATTTCAAGATGGCAAATGTCCAAGATGTCAAATGACGAATGTCACAATGCTAAATGTCAAAAATGACAAATTTCAAGATGGCAAATGTCAAAGATGTCAAATGACAAATTTCAAGATGGCAAATGTCAAAGATGTCAAATGACAAATGTCACAATGCTAAATGTCAAAAATGAAAAGTGTCACCATGAAAAATGTCAAAAATGACAAATTTCAAGATGGCAAATGTCAAAGATGTCAAATGACAAATGTCACAATGCTAAATGTCAAAAATGAAAAGTGTCACCATGAAAAATGTCAAAAATAACAAATTTCAAGATGGCAAATGTCAAAGATGTCAAATGACAAATGTCACAATGCTAAATGTCAAAAATGAAAAGTGTCACCATGAAAAATGTCAAAAATGACAAATTTCAAGATGGCAAATGTCAAAGATGTCAAATGACAAATGTCACAATGCTAAATGTCAAAAATGAAAAGTGTCACCATGAAAAATGTCAAAAATGACAAATTTCAAGATGGCAAATGTCAAAGATGTTAAATGACAAATGTCACAATGCTAAATGTCAAAAATGAAAAGTGTCACCATGAAAAATGTCAAAAATGACAAATTTCAAGATGGCAAATATCAAAGATGTCAAATGACAAATGTCACAATGCTAAATGTCAAAAATGACAAATTTCAAGATGGCAAATGTCAAAGATGTCAAATGACAAATGTCACAATGCTAAATGTCAAAAATAAAAAGTGTCACCATAAAAAATGTCAAAAATCACAAATTTCAAGATGGCAAATGTCAAAGATGTCGAATATGACAAATGTCACAATGCTAAATGTCAAAAATGAAATGTGTCACCATGAAAAATGTCAAAAATGCCAAATTTTAAGATGGCAAATATCAAAGATGTCAAATGACAAATGTCACAATGCTAAATGTCAAAAATGACAAATTTCAAGATGGCAAATGTCAAAAATGTCAAATGACAAATGTCACAATGCTAAATGTCAAAAATGAAAAGTGTCACCATGAAAAATGTCAAAAATGACAAATTTCAAGATGGCAAATATCAAAGATGTCAAATGACAAATGTCACAATGCTAAATGTCAAAAATGACAAATTTCAAGATGGCAAATGTCAAAGATGTCAAATGACAAATGTCACAATGCTAAATGTCAAAAATAAAAAGTGTCACCATAAAAAATGTCAAAAATCACAAATTTCAAGATGGCAAATGTCAAAGATGTCGAATATGACAAATGTCACAATGCTAAATGTCAAAAATGAAATGTGTCACCATGAAAAATGTCAAAAATGCCAAATTTTAAGATGGCAAATATCAAAGATGTCAAATGACAAATGTCACAATGCTAAATGTCAAAAATGACAAATTTCAAGATGGCAAATGTCAAAAATGTCAAATGACAAATGTCACAATGCTAAATGTCAAAAATGAAAAGTGTCACCATGAAAAATGTCAAAAATGACAAATTTTAAGATGGCTAATGTCAAAGATGTCAAATGACAAATGTCAAAATGCTAAATGTCAAAAATGAAAAGTGTCACCATGAAAAATGTCAAAAATAACAAATTTCAAGATGGCAAATGTCAAAGATGTCAAATGACAAATGTCACAATGCTAAATGTCAAAAATGAAAAGTGTCACCATGAAAAATGTCAAAAATGACAAATTTCAAGATGGCAAATGTCAAAGATGTCAAATAACAAATGTCACAATGCTAAATGTCAAAAATGAAAAGTGTCACCATGAAAAATGTCAAAAATAACAAATTTCAAGATGGCAAATGTCAAAGATGTCAAATGACAAATGTCACAATGCTAAATGTCAAAAATAAAAAGTGTCACCATGAAAAATGTCAAAAATGACAAATTTCAAGATGGCAAATGTCAAAACTGACAAATGTCACAATGCTAAATGTCAAAAATGATAAGTGTCACAATGCTAAATGTCAAAAATGACAAATTTCAAGATGGCAAATGTCAAAGATGTCAAATGACAAATGTCACAATGCTAAATGTCAACAATGAAAAGTGTCACCATGAAAAATGTCAAAAATGACAAATTTCAAGATGGCAAATGTCAAAGATGTCAAATGACAAATGTCACAATGCTAAATGTCAAAAATGAAAAGTGTCACCATGAAAAATGTCAAAAATAACAAATTTCAAGATGGCAAATGTCAAAGATGTCAAATGACAAATGTCACAATGCTAAATGTCAAAAATGAAAAGTGTCACCCTGAAAAATGTCAAAAATGACAAATTTCAAGGTGGCAAATGTCAAAGATGTCAAATGACAAATGTCACAATGCTAAATGTCAAAAATGAAAAGTGTCACCATAAAAAATGTCAAAAATAACAAATTTCAAGATGGCAAATGTCAAAACTGACAAATGTCACAATGCGAAATGTCAAAAATGATAAGTGTCACCATGAAAAATGTCAAAAATGACAAATTTCAAGATGGCAAATGTCCAAGATGTCAAATGACTAATGTCACAATGCTAAATGTCAAAAATGACAAATTTCAAGATAGCAAATGTCAAAGATGTCAAATGACAAATTTCACAATGCTAAATGTCAAAAATAAAAAGTGTCACCATGAAAAATGTCAAAAATGACAAATTTCAAGATGGCAAATGTCAAAGATGTCAAATGGCAAATGTCACAATGCTAAATGTCAAAAATGAAAAGTGTCACCACGAAAAATGTCAAAAATAATAAATTTCAAGATGGCAAATGTCAAAGATGTCAAATGACAAATGTCACAATGCTAAATGTCAAAAATGAAAAGTGTCACCATGAAAAATGTCAAAAATGACAAATTTCAAGATGGCAAATGTCAAAGATGTCAAATGACAAATGTCACAATGCTAAATGTCAAAAATGAAAAGTGTCACCATGAAAAATGTCAAAAATGACAAATTTTAAGATGGCAAATGTCAAAGATGTCAAATGACAAATGTCACAATGCTAAATGTCAAAAATGAAAAGTGTCACCATAAAAAATGTCAAAAATGACAAATTTCAAGATGGCAAATGTCAAAACTGACAAATGTCACAATGCTAAATGTCAAAAATAATAAGTGTCACCATGAAAAATGTCAAAAATGACAAATTTCAAGATGGCAAATGTCCAAGATGTCAAATGACAAATGTCACAATGCTAAATGTCAAAAATGAAAAGTGTCACCATAAAAAATGTCAAAAATGACAAATTTCAAGATGGCAAATGTCAAAGATGTCAAATGACAAATGTCACAATGCTAAATGTCAAAAATGAAGAGTGTCAAAAATGACAAATTTCAAGATGGCAAATGTCTAAGATGTCAAATGACAAATGTCACAATGCTAAATGTCAAAAATGAAAAGTGTCACCGTGAAAAATGTCAAAAATGACAAATTTCAAGATGGCAAATGTCAAAGATGTCAAATGACAAATGTCACAATGCTAAATGTCAAAAATGAAAAGTGTGACCATGAGAAATGTCAAAAATGACAAATTTCAAGATGGCAAATGTCAAAGATGTCAAATGTCAAATGTCACAATGCTAAATGTCAAAAATGAAAAGTGTCCCCATGAAAAATGTCAATAATGACAAATTTCAAGACGGCAAATTTCAAAGATGTCAAATGACAAATGTCACAATGCTAAATGTCAAAAATGAAAAGTGTCACCATGAAAAATGTCAAAAATCACAAATTTCAAGATGGCAAATGTCAAAGATGTCGAATATGACAAATGTCACAATGCTAAATGTCAAAAATGAAAAGTGTCACCATGAAAAATATCAAAAATGACAAATTTCAAGATGGCAAATGTCAAAGATGTTAAATGACAAATGTCACAATGCTAAATGTCAAAAATGAAAAGTGTCACCATGAAAAATGTCAAAAATGACAAATTTCAAGATGGAAAATATCAAAGATGTCAAATGACAAATGTCACAATGCTAAATGTCAAAAATGACAAATTTCAAGATGGCAAATGTCAAAGATGTCAAATGACAAATGTCACAATGCTAAATGTCAAAAATGAAAAGTGTCACCATGAAAAATGTCAAAAATCACAAATTTCAAGATGGCAAATGTCAAAGATGTCGAATATGACAAATGTCACAATGCTAAATGTCAAAAATGAAAAGTGGCACCATGAAAAATGTCAAAAATGACAAATTTCAAGATGGCAAATATCAAAGATGTCAAATGACAAAGGTCACAATGCTAAATGTCAAAAATGAAAAGTGTCACCATGAAAAATGTCAAAAATGACAAATTTCAAGATGGCAAATGTCAAAGATGTTAAATGACAAATGTTACAATGCTAAATGTCAAAAATGAAAAGTGTCACCATGAAAAATGTCAAAAATGACAAATTTCAAGATGGCAAATATCAAAGATGTCAAATGACAAATGTCACAATGCTAAATGTCAAAAATGACAAATTTCAAGATGGCAAATGTCAAAGATGTCAAATGACAAATGTCACAATGCTAAATGTAAATGTCAAAAATGAAAAGTGTCACCATGAAAAATGTCAGCAATCACAAATTTCAAGATGGCAAATGTCAAAGATGTCGAATATGACAAATGTCACAATGCCAAATGTCAAAAATGAAAAGTGTCACCATGAAAAATGTCAAAAATAACAAATTTCAAGATGGCAAATGTCAAAGATGTCAAATGTCACAATGCTAAATGTCAGAAATGAAAAGTGTCACCATGAAAAATGTCAAAAATAACAAATTTCAAGATGGCAAATGTCAAAGATGTCAAATGTCACAATGCTAAATGTCAAAAATGAAAAGTGTCACCATGAAAAATGTCAAAAATGACAAATTTCAAGATGGCAAATGTCAAAACTGACAAATGTCACAATGCTAAATGTCAAAAATGATAAGTGTCACCATGAAAAATGTCAAAAATGACAAATTTCAAAATGGCAAATGTCCAAGATGTCAAATGACAAATGTCACAATGCTAAATGTCAAAAATGACAAATTTCAAGATAGCAAATGTCAAGGATGTCAAATGACAAATTTCACAATGCTTAATGTCAAAAATGAAAAGTGTCACCATGAAAACTGTCAAAAATGACAAATTTCAAGATGGCAAATGTCAAAGATGTCAAATGGCAAATGTCACAATGCTAAATGTCAAAAATGAAAAGTGTCACCATGAAAAATGTCAAAAATAACAAATTTCAAGATGGCAAATGTCAAAGATGTCAAATGACAAATGTCACAATGCTAAATGTCAAAAATGAAAAGTGTCACCATGAAAAATGTCAAAAATGACAAATTTCAAGATGGCAAATGTCAAAGATGTCAAATGACAAATGTCACAATGCTAAATGTCAAAAATGAAAAGTGTCACCATGAAAAATGTCAAAAATGACAAATTTAAAGATGGCAAATGTCAAAGATGTCAAATGACAAATGTCACAATGCTAAATGTCAAAAATGAAAAGTGGCACCATGAAAAATGTCAAAAATGACAAATTTCAAGATGGCAAATGTCCAAGATGTCAAATGACAAATGTCACAATGCTAAATGTCAAAAATGAAAAGTGTCACCATAAAAAATGTCAAAAATGACAAATTTCAAGATGGCAAATGTCAAAGATGTCAAATGACAAATGTCACAATGCTAAATGTCAAAAATGAAGAGTGTCAAAAATGACAAATTTCAAGATGGCAAATGTCTAAGATGTCAAATGACAAATGTCACAATGCTAAATGTCAAAAATGAAAAGTGTCACCGTGAAAAATGTCAAAAATGACAAATTTCAAGATGGCAAATATCAAAGATGTCAAATGACAAATGTCACAATGCTAAATGTCAAAAATGAAAAGTGTGACCATGAAAAATGTCAAAAATGACAAATTTCAAGATGGCAAATGTCAAAGATGTCAAATGTCAAATGTCACAATGCTAAATGTCAAAAATGAAAAGTGTCCCCATGAAAAATGTCAATAATGACAAATTTCAAGACGGCAAATTTCAAAGATGTTAAATGACAAATGTCACAATGCTAAATGTCAAAAATGAAAAGTGTCACGATGAAAAATGTGAAAAATCACAAATTTCAAGGTGGCAAATGTCAAAGATGTCGAATATGACAAATGTCACAATGCTAAATGTCAAAAATGAAAAGTGTCACCATGAAAATTGTCAAAAATGACAAATTTCAAGATGGAAAATATCAAAGATGTCAAATGACAAATGTCACAATGCTAAATGTCAAAAATGACAAATTTCAAGATGGCAAATGTCAAAGATGTCAAATGACAAATGTCACAATGCTAAATGTCAAAAATGAAAAGTGTCACCATGAAAAATGTCAAAAATCACAAATTTCAAGATGGCACATGTCAAAGATGTCGAATATGACAAATGTCACAATGCTAAATGTCAAAAATAAAAAGTGGCACCATGAAAAATGTCAAAAATGACAAATTTCAAGATGGCAAATATCAAAGATGTCAAATGACAAATGTCACAATGCTAAATGTCAAAAATGACAAATTTCAAGATGGTAAATGTCAAAAATGTCAAATGACAAATGTCACAATGCTAAATGTCAAAAATGAAAAGTGTCACCATGAAAAATGTCAAAAATGACAAATTTCAAGGTGGCAAATATCAAAGATGTCAAATGACAAATGTCACAATGCTAAATGTCAAAAATGAAAAGTGTCACCATGAAAAATGTCAAAAATGACAAATTTCAAGATGGCAAATGTCAAAGATGTCAAATGACAAATGTCACAATGCTAAATGTCAAAAATGAAAAGTGTCACCATGAAAAATGTCAAAAATAACAAATTTCAAGATGGCAAATGTCAAAAATGTCAAATGACAAATGTCACAATGCTAAATGTCAAAAATGAAAAGTGTCACCATAAAAAATGTCAAAAATGACAAATTTCAAGATGACAAATGTCAAAGATGTCAAATGACAAATGTCACAATGCTAAATGTCAAAAATGAAAAGTGTCACCATGAAAAATGTCAAAAATGACAAATTTCAAGATGGCAAATGTCAAAGATGTCAAATGACAAATGTCACAATGCTATATGTCAAAAATGAAAAGTGTCACCATGAAAAATGTCAAAAATAACAAATTTCAAGATGGCAAATGTCAAAGATGTCAAATGACAAATGTCACAATGCTAAATGTCAAAAATGAAAAGTGTCACCATGAAAAATGTCAAAAATGACAAATTTCAAGATGGCAAATGTCAAAGATGTCAAATGACAAATGTCACAATGCTAAATGTCAAAAATGAAAAGTGTCACCATAAAAAATGTCAAAAATGACAAATTTCAAGATGGCAAATGTCAAAACTGACAAATGTCACAATGCTAAATGTCAAAAATGATAAGTGTCACCATGAAAAATGTCAAAAATGACAAATTTCAAGATGGCAAATGTCCAAGATGTCAAATGACAAATGTCACAATGCTAAATGTCAAAAATGAAAAGTGTCACCATAAAAAATGTCAAAAATGACAAATTTCAAGATGGCAAATGTCAAAGATGTCAAATGACAAATGTCACAATGCTAAATGTCAAAAATGAAGAGTGTCAAAAATGACAAATTTCAAGATGGCAAATGTCTAAGATGTCAAATGACAAATGTCACAATGCTAAATGTCAAAAATGAAAAGTGTCACCGTGAAAAATGTCAAAAATGACAAATTTCAAGATGGCAAATATCAAAGATGTCAAATGACAAATGTCACAATGCTAAATGTCAAAAATGAAAAGTGTGACCATGAAAAATGTCAAAAATGACAAATTTCAAGATGGCAAATGTCAAAGATGTCAAATGTCAAATGTCACAATGCTAAATGTCAAAAATGAAAAGTGTCCCCATGAAAAATGTCAATAATGACAAATTTCAAGACGGCAAATTTCAAAGATGTTAAATGACAAATGTCACAATGCTAAATGTCAAAAATGAAAAGTGTCACGATGAAAAATGTGAAAAATCACAAATTTCAAGGTGGCAAATGTCAAAGATGTCGAATATGACAAATGTCACAATGCTAAATGTCAAAAATGAAAAGTGTCACCATGAAAATTGTCAAAAATGACAAATTTCAAGATGGAAAATATCAAAGATGTCAAATGACAAATGTCACAATGCTAAATGTCAAAAATGACAAATTTCAAGATGGCAAATGTCAAAGATGTCAAATGACAAATGTCACAATGCTAAATGTCAAAAATGAAAAGTGTCACCATGAAAAATGTCAAAAATCACAAATTTCAAGATGGCACATGTCAAAGATGTCGAATATGACAAATGTCACAATGCTAAATGTCAAAAATAAAAAGTGGCACCATGAAAAATGTCAAAAATGACAAATTTCAAGATGGCAAATATCAAAGATGTCAAATGACAAATGTCACAATGCTAAATGTCAAAAATGACAAATTTCAAGATGGTAAATGTCAAAAATGTCAAATGACAAATGTCACAATGCTAAATGTCAAAAATGAAAAGTGTCACCATGAAAAATGTCAAAAATGACAAATTTCAAGGTGGCAAATATCAAAGATGTCAAATGACAAATGTCACAATGCTAAATGTCAAAAATGAAAAGTGACACCATGAAAAATGTCAAAAATAACAAATTTCAAGATGGAAAATGTCAAAGATGTCAAATGACAAATGTCACAATGCTAAATGTCAAAAATGAAAAGTGTCACCACGAAAAATGTCAAAAATAACAAATTTCAAGATGGCAAATGTTAAAGATGTCAAATGACAAATGTCACAATGCTAAATGTCAAAAATGAAAAGTGTCACCATGAAAAATGTCAAAAATGACAAATTTCAAGATGGCAAATGTCAAAGATGTCAAATGACAAATGTCACAATGCTAAATGTCAAAAATGAAAAGTGTCACCATGAAAAAGGTCAAAAATGACAAATTTCAAGATGGCAAATGTCAAAGATGTCAAATGACATATGTCACAATGCTAAATGTCAAAAATGAAAAGTGTCAAAAATGAAAAATTTCAAGATGGCAAATGTCAAAGATGTCAAATGACAAATGTCACAATGCTAAATGTCAAAAATGAAAAGTGTCACCATGAAAAATGTCAAAAATGACAAATTTCAAGATGGCAAATGTCAAAACTGACAAATGTGACAATGCTAAATGTCAAAAATGATAAGTGTCACCATGAAAAATGTCAAAAATGACAAATTTCAAGATGGCAAATGTCCAAGATGTCAAATGACGAATGTCACAATGCTAAATGTCAAAAATGACAAATTTCAAGATGGCAAATGTCAAAGATGTCAAATGACAAATGTCACAATGCTAAATGTCAAAAATGAAAAGTGTCACCATGAAAAAATTAAAAAATGACAAATTTCAAGATGGCAAATGTCAAAGATGTCAAATGACAAATGTCACAATGCTAAATGTCAAAAATGAAAAGTGTCACCATGAAAAATGTCAAAAATAACAAATTTCAAGATGGCAAATGTCAAAGATGTCAAATGACAAATGTCACAATGCTAAATGTGAAAAATGAAAAGTGTCACCATGAAAAATGTCAAAAATGACAAATTTCAAGATGGCAAATGTCAAAGATGTCAAATGACAAATGTTACAATGCTAAATGTTAAAAATGAAAAGTGTCACCATGAAAAATGTCAAAAATCACAAATTTCAAGATGGCAAATGTCAAAGATGTCGAATATGACAAATGTCACAATGCTAAATGTCAAAAATAAAAAGTGTCACCATGAAAAATGTCAAAAATGACAAATTTCAAGATGACAAATATCAAAGATGTCAAATGACAAATGTCACAATGCTAAATGTCAAAAATGACAAATTTTAAGATGGCAAATGTCAAAGATGTCAAATGACAAATGTCACAATGCTAAATGTCAAAAATGAAAAGTGTCACCATGAAAAATGTCAAAAATCACAAATTTCAAGATGGCAAATGTCAAAGATGTCGAATATGACAAATGTCACAATGCTAAATGTCAAAAATGAAAAGTGTCACCATGAAAAATGTCAAAAATGAACAATTTCAAGATGGCAAATATCAAAGATGTCAAATGACAAATGTCACAATGCTAAATGTCAAAAATGACAAATTTCAAGATGGCAAATGTCAAAAATGTCAAATGACAAATGTCACAATGCTAAATGTCAAAAATGAAAAGTGTCACCATGAAAAATGTCAAAAATGACAAATTTCAAGATGGCAAATATCAAAGATGTCAAATGACAAATGTCACAATGCTAAATGTCAAAAATGATAAGTGTCACCATGAAAAATGTCAAAAATAACAAATTTCAAGATGGCAAATGTCAAAGATGTTAAATGACAAATGTCACAATGCTAAATGTCAAAAATGAAAAGTGTTACCATGAAAAGTGTCAAAAATGACAAATTTCAAGATGGCAAATGTCAAAGATGTCAAATAACAAATGTCACAATGCTAAATGTCAAAAATGAAAAGTGTCACCATGAAAAATGTCAAAAATAACAAATTTCAAGATGGCAAATGTCAAAGATGTCAAATGACAAATGTCACAATGCTAAATGTCAAAAATGAAAAGTGTCACTATGAAAAATGTCAAAAATGACAAATTTCAAGATGGCAAATGTCACAATGCTAAATGTCAAAAATGATAAGTGTCACCATGAAAAATGTCAAAAATGACAAATTTCAAAATGGCAAATGTCCAAGATGTCAAATGACGAATGTCACAATGCTAAATGTCAAAAATGACAAATTTCAAGATGGCAAATGTCAAAGATGTCAAATGACAAATGTCACAATGCTAAATGTCAAAAATGAAAAGTGTCACCATGAAAAATGTCAAAAATGAAAAATTTCAAGATGGCAAATGTCAAATGTGACAATGCTAAATGTCAAAAATGAAAAGTGTCACCATGAAAAATGTCAAAAATAACAAATTTCAAGATGGCAAATGTCAAAGATGTCAAATGACAAATGTCACAATGCTAAATGTCAAAAATGAAAAGTGTCACCATGAAAAATGTCAAAAATGACAAATTTCAAGATGGCAAATGTCAAAGATGTCAAATGACAAATGTCACAATGCTAAATGTCAAAAATGAAAAGTGTCACAATGAAAAATGTCAAAAATAACAAATTTCAAGATGGCAAATGTCAAAGATGTCAAATGTCACAATGCTAGATGTTAAAAATGAAAAGTGTCACCATGAAAAATGTCAAAAATGACAAATTTCAAGATGGCAAATGTCAAAACTGACAAATGTCACAATGCTAAATGTCAAAAATGATAAGTGTCACCATGAAAAATGTCAAAAACGACAAATTTCAAGATGGCAAATGTCCAAGATGTCAAATGTCACAATGCTAAATGTCAAAAATGACAAATTTCAAGATGGCAATTGTCAAAGATGTCAAATGACAAATGTCACAATGCTAAATGTCAAAAATGAAAAGTGTCACCATGAAAAATGTCAAAAATGACAAATTTCAAGATGGCAAATGTCAAAGATGTCAAATGGCAAATGTCACAATGCTAAATGTCAAAAATGAAAAGTGTCACCATGAAAAATGTCAAAAATAACAAATTTCAATATGGCAAATGTCAAAGATGTCAAATGACAAATGTCACAATGCTAAATGTCAAAAATGAAAAGTATCACCATGAAAAATGTCAAAAATGACAAATTTCAAGATGGCAAATGTCAAAGATGTCAAATGACAAATGTCACAATGCTAAATGTCAAAAATGAAAAGTGTCACCATAAAAAATGTCAAAAATGACAAATTTCAAGATATCAAATGTCAAAACTGACAAATGTCACAATGCTAAATGTCAAAAATGATAAGTGTCACCATGAAAAATGTCAAAAATGACAAATTTCAAGATGGCATATGTCCAAGATGTCAAATGACAAATGTCACAATGCTAAATGTCAAAAATAAAAAGTGTCACCATAAAAAATGTCAAAAATGACAAATTTCAAGATGGCAAATGTCAAAGATGTCAAATGACAAATGTCACAATGCTAAATGTCAAAAATGAAAAGTGTCAAAAATGACAAATTTCAAGATGGCAAATGTCTAAGATGTCAAATGACAAATGTCACAATGCTAAATGTCAAAAATGAAAAGTGTCACCGTGAAAAATGCCAAAAATGACAAATTTCAAGATGGCAAATGTCAAAGATGTCAAATGACAAATGTCACAATGCTAAATGTCAAAAATGAAAAGTGTCACCATAAAAAATGTCAAAAATGACAAATTTCAAGATGGCAAATGTCAAAGATGTCAAATGTCAAATGTCACAATGCTAAGTGTCAAAAATGAAAAGTGTCCCCATGAAAAATGTCAATAATGACAAATTTCAAGATGGCAAATGTCAAAGATGTCAAATGACAAATGTCACAATGCTAAATGTCAAAAATGAAAAGTGTCACCATGAAAAATGTCAAAAATGACAAATTTCAAGATAGCAAATGTCAAAGATGTCGAATATGACAAATGTCACAATGCTAAATGTCAAAAATGAAAAGTGTCACCATGAAAAATGTTAAAAATGACAAATTTCAAGATGGCAAATGTCAAAGATGTTAAATGACAAATGTCACAATGCTAAATGTCAAAAATGAAAAGTGTCACCATGAAAAATGTCAAAAATGACAAATTTCAAGATGGCAAATATCAAAGATGTCAAATGACAAATGTCACAATGCTAAATGTCAAAAATGACAAATTTCAAGATGGCAAATGTCAAAGATGTCAAATGACAAATGTCACAATGCTAAATGTCAAAAATGAAAAGTGTCACCATGAAAAATGTCAAAAATAACAAATTTCAAGATGGCAAATGTCAAAGATGTCAAATGACAAATGTCACAATGCTAAATGTCAAAAATGAAAAGTGTCACCATGAAAAATGTCAAAAATGACAAATTTCAAGATGGCAAATGTCAAAGATGTCAAATGACAAATGTCACAATGCTAAATGTCAAAAATGAAAAGTGTCACCATGAAAAATGTCAAAAATGACAAATTTCAAGATGGCAAATGTCAAAGATGTCAAATGACAAATGTCACAATGCTAAATGTCAAAAATGAAAAGTGTCACCATGAAAAATGTCAAAAATAACAAATTTCAAGATGGCAAATGTCAAAGATGTCAAATGTCACAATGCTAGATGTTAAAAATGAAAAGTGTCACCATGAAAAATGTCAAAAATGACAAATTTCAAGATGGCAAATGTCAAAACTGACAAATGTCACAATGCTAAATGTCAAAAATGATAAGTGTCACCATGAAAAATGTCAAAAATGACAAATTTCAAGATGGCAAATGTCCAAGATGTCAAATGTCACAATGCTAAATGTCAAAAATGACAAATTTCAAGATGGCAAATGTCAAAGATGTCAAATGACAAATGTCACAATGCTAAATGTCAAAAATGAAAAGTGTCACCATGAAAAATGTCAAGAATGACAAATTTCAAGATGGCAAATGTCAAAGATGTCAAATGGCAAATGTCACAATGCTAAATGTCAAAAATGAAAAGTGTCACCATGAAAAATGTCAAAAATAACAAATTTCAATATGGCAAATGTCAAAGATGTCAAATGACAAATGTCACAATGCTAAATGTCAAAAATGAAAAGTGTCACCATGAAAAATGTCAAAAATGACAAATTTCAAGATGGCAAATGTCAAAGATGTCAAATGACAAATGTCACAATGCTAAATGTCAAAAATGAAAAGTATCACCATAAAAAATGTCAAAAATGACAAATTTCAAGATGGCAAATGTCAAAGATGTCAAATGACAAATGTCACAATGCTAAATGTCAAAAATGAAAAGTGTCACCATAAAAAATGTCAAAAATGACAAATTTCAAGATATCAAATGTCAAAACTGACAAATGTCACAATGCTAAATGTCAAACATGATAAGTGTCACCATGAAAAATGTCAAAAATGACAAATTTCAAGATGGCAAATGTCCAAGATGTCAAATGACAAATGTCACAATGCTAAATGTCAAAAATAAAAAGTGTCACCATAAAAAATGTCAAAAATGACAAATTTCAAGATGGCAAATGTCAAAGATGTCAAATGACAAATGTCACAATGCTAAATGTCAAAAATGAAAAGTGTCAAAAATGACAAATTTCAAGATGGCAAATGTCTAAGATGTCAAATGACAAATGTCACAATGCTAAATGTCAAAAATGAAAAGTGTCACCGTGAAAAATGCCAAAAATGACAAATTTCAAGATGGCAAATGTCAAAGATGTCAAATGACAAATGTCACAATGCTAAATGTCAAAAATGAAAAGTGTCACCATAAAAAATGTCAAAAATGACAAATTTCAAGATGGCAAATGTCAAAGATGTCAAATGTCAAATGTCACAATGCTAAGTGTCAAAAATGAAAAGTGTCCCCATGAAAAATGTCAATAATGACAAATTTCAAGATGGCAAATGTCAAAGATGTCAAATGACAAATGTCACAATGCTAAATGTCAAAAATGAAAAGTGTCACCATGAAAAATGTCAAAAATGACAAATTTCAAGATAGCAAATGTCAAAGATGTCGAATATGACAAATGTCACAATGCTAAATGTCAAAAATGAAAAGTGTCACCATGAAAAATGTTAAAAATGACAAATTTCAAGATGGCAAATGTCAAAGATGTTAAATGACAAATGTCACAATGCTAAATGTCAAAAATGAAAAGTGTCACCATGAAAAATGTCAAAAATGACAAATTTCAAGATGGCAAATATCAAAGATGTCAAATGACAAATGTCACAATGCTAAATGTCAAAAATGACAAATTTCAAGATGGCAAATGTCAAAGATGTCAAATGACAAATGTCACAATGCTAAATGTCAAAAATGAAAAGTGTCACCATGAAAAATGTCAAAAATAACAAATTTCAAGATGGCAAATGTCAAAGATGTCAAATGACAAATGTCACAATGCTAAATGTCAAAAATGAAAAGTGTCACCATGAAAAATGTCAAAAATGACAAATTTCAAGATGGCAAATGTCAAAGATGTCAAATGACAAATGTCACAATGCTAAATGTCAAAAATGAAAAGTGTCACCATGAAAAATGTCAAAAATCACAAATTTCAAGATGGCAAATATCAAAGATGTCGAATATGACAAATGTCACAATGCTAAATGTCAAAAATGAAAAGTGTCACCATGAAAAATGTCAAAAATGACAAATTTCAAGATGGCAAATGTCAAAGATGTTAAATGACAAATGTCACAATGCTAAATGTCAAAAATGAAAAGTGTCACCATGAAAAATGTCAAAAATGACAAATTTCAAGATGGCAAATATCAAAGATGTCAAATGACAAATGTCACAATGCTAAATGTCAAAAATGACAAATTTCAAGATGGCAAATGTCAAAGATGTCAAATGACAAATGTCACAATGCTAAATGTCAAAAATAAAAAGTGTCACCATAAAAAATGTCAAAAATCACAAATTTCAAGATGGCAAATGTCAAAGATGTCAAATGACAAATGTCACAATGCTAAATGTCAAAAATGAAAAGTGTCACCATGAAAAATGTCAAAAATGACAAATTTCAAGATGGCAAATGTCAAAGATGTCAAATGACAAATGTCACAATGCTAAATGTCAAAAATGACAAATTTCAAGATGGCAAATGTCAAAAATGTCAAATGACAAATGTCACAATGCTAAATGTCAAAAATGAAAAGTGTCACCATGAAAAATGTCAAAGATGACAAATTTTAAGATGGCTAATGTCAAAGATGTCAAATGACAAATGTCACAATGCTAAATGTCAAAAATGAAAAGTGTCACCATGAAAAATGTCAAAAATAACAAATTTTAAGATGGCAAATGTCAAAAATGTCAAATGACAAATGTCACAATGCTAAATGTCAAAAATGAAAAGTGTCACCATGAAAAATGTCAAAAATGACAAATTTCAAGATGGCAAATGTTAAAGATGTCAAATAACAAATGTCACAATGCTAAATGTAAAAAATGAAAAGTGTCACCATGAAAAATGTCAAAAATAACAAATTTCAAGATGGCAAATGTCAAAGATGTCAAATGACAAATGTCACAATGCTAAATGTCAAAAATAAAAAGTGTCACCATGAAAAATGTCAAAAATGACAAATTTCAAGATGGCAAATGTCAAAACTGACAAATGTCACAATGCTAAATGTCAAAAATGATAAGTGTCACAATGCTAAATGTCAAAAATGACAAATTTCAAGATGGCAAATGTCAAAGATGTCAAATGTCACAATGCTAAATGTCAACAATGAAAAGTGTCACCATGAAAAATGTCAAAAATGACAAATTTCAAGATGGCAAATGTCAAAGACGTCAAATGACAAATGTCACAATGCTAAATGTCAAAAATGAAAAGTGTCACCATGAAAAATGTCAAAAATAACAAATTTCAAGATGGCAAATGTCAAAGATGTCAAATGACAAATGTCACAATGCTAAATGTCAAAAATGAAAAGTGTCACCCTGAAAAATGTCAAAAATGACAAATTTCAAGGTGGCAAATGTCAAAGATGTCAAATGACAAATGTCACAATGCTAAATGTCAAAAATAAAAAGTGTCACCATAAAAAATGTCAAAAATAACAAATTTCAAGATGGCAAATGTCAAAGATGTCAAATGTCACAATGCTAAATGTCAAAAATAAAAAGTGTCACCGTGAGAAATGTCAAAAATGACAAATTTCAAGATAGCAAATGTCAAAACTGACAAATGTCACAATGCGAAATGTCAAAAATAATAAGTGTCACCATGAAAAATGTCAAAAATGACAAATTTTAAGATGGCAAATGTCCAAGATGTCAAATGACAAATGTCACAATGCTAAATGTCAAAAATGACAAATTTCAAGATAGCAAATGTCAAAGATGTCAAATGACAAATTTCACAATGCTAAATGTCAAAAATGAAAAGTGTCACCATGAAAAATGTCAAAAATGACAAATTTCAAGATGGCAAATGTCAAAGATGTCAAATGGCAAATGTCACAATGCTAAATGTCAAAAATGAAAAGTGTCACCATGAAAAATGTCAAAAATAACAAATTTCAAGATGGCAAATGTCAAAGATGTCAAATGACAAATGTCACAATGCTAAATGTCAAAAATGAAAAGTGTCACCATAAAAAATGTCAAAAATGACAAATTTCAAGATGGCAAATGTCAAAACTGACAAATGTCACAATGCTAAATGTCAAAAATAATAAGTGTCACCATGAAAAATGTCAAAAATGACAAATTTCAAGATGGCAAATGTCCAAGATGTCAAATGACAAATGTCACAATGCTAAATGTCAAAAATGAAAAGTGTCACCATAAAAAATGTCAAAAATTACAAATTTCAAGATGGCAAATGTCAAAGATGTCAAATGACAAATGTCACAATGCTAAATGTCAAAAATGAAGAGTGTCAAAAATGACAAATTTCAAGATGGCAAATGTCTAAGATGTCAAATGACAAATGTCACAATGCTAAATGTCAAAAATGAAAAGTGTCACCGTGAAAAATGTCAAAAATGACAAATTTCAAGATGGCAAATGTCAAAGATGTCAAATGACAAATGTCACAATGCTAAATGTCAAAAATGAAAAGTGTGACCATGAGAAATGTGAAAAATGACAAATTTCAAGATGGCAAATGTCAAAGATGTCAAATGTCAAATGTCACAATGCTAAATGTCAAAAATGAAAAGTGTCCCCATGAAAAATGTCAATAATGACAAATTTCAAGACGGCAAATTTCAAAGATGTCAAATGACAAATGTCACAATGCTAAATGTCAAAAATGAAAAGTGTCACCATGAAAAATGTCAAAAATCACAAATTTCAAGATGGCAAATGTCAAAGATGTCGAATATGACAAATGTCACAATGCTAAATGTCAAAAATGAAAAGTGTCACCATGAAAAATGTCAAAAATGACAAATTTCAAGATGGCAAATGTCAAAGATGTTAAATGACAAATGTCACAATGCTAAATGTCAAAAATGAAAAGTGTCACCATGAAAAATGTCAAAAATGACAAATTTCAAGATGGAAAATATCAAAGATGTCAAATGACAAATGTCACAATGCTAAATGTCAAAAATGACAAATTTCAAGATGGCAAATGTCAAAGATGTCAAATGACAAATGTCACAATGCTAAATGTCAAAAATGAAAAGTGTCACCATGAAAAATGTCAAAAATCACAAATTTCAAGATGGCAAATGTCAAAGATGTCGAATATGACAAATGTCACAATGCTAAATGTCAAAAATGAAAAGTGGCACCATGAAAAATGTCAAAAATGACAAATTTCAAGATGGCAAATATCAAAGATGTCAAATGACAAATGTCACAATGCTAAATGTCAAAAATGAAAAGTGTCACCATGAAAAATGTCAAAAATGACAAATTTCAAGATGGCAAATGTCAAAGATGTTAAATGTCACAATGCTAAATGTCAAAAATGAAAAGTGTCACCATGAAAAATGTCAAAAATGACAAATTTCAAGATGGCAAATATCAAAGATGTCAAATAACAAATGTCACAATGCTAAATGTCAAAAATGACAAATTTCAAGATGGCAAATGTCAAAGATGTCAAATGACAAATGTCACAATGCTAAATGTCAAAAATGAAAAGTGTCACCATGAAAAATGTCAACAATCACAAATTTCAAGATGGCAAATGTCAAAGATGTCGAATATGACAAATGTCACAATGCTAAATGTCAAAAATGAAAAGTGTCACCATGAAAAATGTCAAAAATAACAAATTTCAAGATGGCAAATGTCAAAGATGTCAAATGTCACAATGCTAAATGTCAAAAATGAAAAGTGTCACCATGAAAAATGTCAAAAATAACAAATTTCAAGATGGCAAATGTCAAAGATGTCAAATGTCACAATGCTAAATGTCAAAAATGAAAAGTGTCACCATGAAAAATGTCAAAAATGACAAATTTCAAGATGGCAAATGTCAAAACTGACAAATGTCACAATGCTAAATGTCAAAAATGATAAGTGTCACCATGAAAAATGTCAAAAATGACAAATTTCAAAATGGCAAATGTCCAAGATGTCAAATGACAAATGTCACAATGCTAAATGTCAAAAATGACAAATTTCAAGATAGCAAATGTCAAGGATGTCAAATGACAAATTTCACAATGCTAAATGTCAAAAATGAAAAGTGTCACCATAAAAACTGTCAAAAATGCAAATTTCAAGATGGCAAATGTCAAAGATGTCAAATGGCAAATGTCACAATGCTAAATGTGAAAAATGAAAAGTGTCACCATGAAAAATGTCAAAAATAACAAATTTCAAGATGGCACATGTCAAAGATGTCAAATGACAAATGTCACAATGCTAAATGTCAAAAATGAAAAGTGTCACCATGAAAAATGTCAAAAATGACAAATTTCAAGATGGCAAATGTCAAAGATGTCAAATGACAAATGTCACAATGCTAAATGTCAAAAATGAAAAGTGTCACCATGAAAAATGTCAAAAATGACAAATTTTAAGATGGCAAATGTCAAAGATGTCAAATGACAAATGTCACAATGCTAAATGTCAAAAATGAAAAGTGTCACCATAAAAAATGTCAAAAATGACAAATTTCAAGATGGCAAATGTCAAAACTGACAAATGTCACAATGCTAAATGTCAAAAATCATAAGTGTCACCATGAAAAATGTCAAAAATGACAAATTTCAAGATGGCAAATGTCCAAGATGTCAAATGACAAATGTCACAATGCTAAATGTCAAAAATGAAAAGTGTCACCATAAAAAATGTCAAAAATGACAAATTTCAAGATGGCAAATGTCAAAGATGTCAAATAACAAATGTCACAATGCTAAATGTCAAAAATGAAGAGTGTCAAAAATGACAAATTTCAAGATGGCAAATGTCTAAGATGTCAAATGACAAATGTCACAATGCTAAATGTCAAAAATGAAAAGTGTCACCGTGAAAAATGTCAAAAATGACAAATTTCAAGATGGCAAATGTCAAAGATGTCAAATGACAAATGTCACAATGCTAAATGTCAAAAATGAAAAGTGTGACCATGAAAAATGTCAAAAATGACAAATTTCAAGATGGCAAATGTCAAAGATGTCAAATGTCAAATGTCACAATGCTAAATGTCAAAAATGAAAAGTGTCCCCATGAAAAATGTCAATAATGACAGATTTCAAGACGGCAAATTTCAAAGATGTCAAATGACAAATGTCACAATGCTAAATGTCAAAAATGAAAAGTGTCACGATGAAAAATGTGAAAAATCACAAATTTCAAGATGGCGAATGTCAAAGATGTCGAATATGACAAATGTCACAATGCTAAATGTCAAAAATGAAAAGTGTCACCATGAAAAATGTCAAAAATGACAAATTTCAAGATGGCAAATGTCAAAGATGTTAAATGACAAATGTCACAATACTAAATGTCAAAAATGAAAAGTGTCACCATGAAAAATGTCAAAAATGACAAATTTCAAGATGGAAAATATCAAAGATGTCAAATGACAAATGTCACAATGCTAAATGTCAAAAATGACAAATTTCAAGATGGCAAATGTCAAAGATGTCAAATGACAAATGTCACAATGCTAAATGTCAAAAATGAAAAGTGTCACCATGAAAAATGTCAAAAATCACAAATTTCAAGATGGCAAATGTCAAAGATGTCGAATATGACAAATGTCACAATGCTAAATGTCAAAAATGAAAAGTGGCACCATGAAAAATGTCAAAAATGACAAATTTCAAGATGGCAAATATAAAAGATGTCAAATGACAAATGTCACAATGCTAAATGTCAAAAATGAAAAGTGTCACCATGAAAAATGTCAAAAATGACAAATTTCAAGATGGCAAATGTCAAAGATGTTAAATGACAAATGTCACAATGCTAAATGTCAAAAATGAAAAGTGTCACCATGAAAAATGTCAAAAATGACAAATTTCAAGATGGCAAATATCAAAGATGTCAAATGACAAATGTCACAATGCTAAATGTCAAAAATGACAAATTTCAAGATGGCAAATGTCAAAGATGTCAAATGACAAATGTCACAATGCTAAATGTCAAAAATGAAAAGTGTCACCATGAAAAATGTCAAAAATCACAAATTTCAAGATGGCAAATGTCAAAGATGTCGAATATGACAAATGTCACAATGCTAAATGTCAAAAATAAAAAGTGGCACCATGAAAAATGTCAAAAATGACAAATTTCAAGATGGCAAATATCAAAGATGTCAAATGACAAATGTCACAATGCTAAATGTCAAAAATGACAAATTTCAAGATGGTAAATGTCAAAAATGTCAAATGACAAATGTCACAATGCTAAATGTCAAAAATGAAAAGTGTCACCATGAAAAATGTCAAAAATGACAAATTTCAAGATGGCAAATGTCAAAGATGTCAAATGACAAATGTCACAATGCTAAATGTCAAAAATGAAAAGTGACACCATGAAAAATGTCAAAAATAACAAAATTCAAGATGGAAAATGTCAAAGATGTCAAATGACAAATGTCACAATGCTAAATGTCAAAAATGAAAAGTGTCACCACGAAAAATGTCAAAAATGACAAATTTCAAGATGGCAAATGTCAAAGATGTCAAATAACAAATGTCACAATGCTAAATGTCAAAAATGAAAAATGTCACCATGAAAAATGTCAAAAATAACAAATTTCAAGATGGCAAATGTCAAAGATGTCAAATGACAACTGTCACAATGCTAAATGTCAAAAATGAAAAGTGTCACCATGAAAAATGTCAAAAATAACAAATTTCAAGATTGCAAATGTCAAAGATGTCAAATGACAAATGTCACAATGCTAAATGTCAAAAATGAAAAGTGTCACCATGAAAAATGTCAAAAATGACAAATTTCAAGATGGCAAATGTCAAAGATGTCAAATAACAAATGTCACAATGCTAAATGTCAAAAATGAAAAGTGTCACCATGAAAAATGTCAAAAATAACAAAGTTCAAGATGGCAAATGTCAAAGATGTCAAATGACAAATGTCACAATGCTAAATGTCAAAAATGATAAGTGTCACCATGAAAAATGTCAAAAATAACAAATTTCAAGATGGCAAATGTCAAAGATCTCAAATGACAAATGTCACAATGCTAAATGTGAAAAATGAAAAGTGTCACCATGAAAAATGTCAAAAATGACAAATTTCAAGATGGCAAATGTCAAAGATGTCAAATGACAAATGTCACAATGCTAAATGTCAAAAATGAAAAGTGTCACCATGAAAAATGTCAAAAATCACAAATTTCAAGATGGCAAATGTCAAAGATGTCGAATATGACAAATGTCACAATGCTAAATGTCAAAAATGAAAAGTGTCACCATGAAAAATGTCAAAAATGACAAATTTCAAGATGGCAAATATCAAAGATGTCAAATGACAAATGTCACAATGCTAAATGTAAAAAATGAAAAGTGTCACCATGAAAAATGTCAAAAATGACAAATTTCAAGATGGCAAATGTCAAAGAGGTCAAATGACAAATGTGACAATGCTAAATGTCAAAAATGAAAAGTGTCACCATGAAAAATGTCAAAAATCACAAATCTCAAGATGGCAAATGTCAAAGATGTCGAATATGACAAATGTCACAATGCTAAATGTCAAAAATGAAAAGTGTCACCATGAAAAATGTCAAAAATGACAAATTTCAAGATGGCAAATATCAAAGATGTCAAATGACAAATGTCACAATGCTAAATGTCAAAAATGAAAAGTGTCACCATGAAAAATGTCAAAAATAACAAATTTCAAGATGGCAAATGTCAAAGATGTCAAATGACAAATGTCACAATGCTAAATGTCAAAAATGAAAAGTGTCACCATGAAAAATGTCAAAAATGAAAAATTTCAAAATGGCAAATGTCAAAGATGTCAAATGACAAATGTCACAATGCTAAATGTCAAAAATGAAAAGTGTCACCATGAAAAATGTCAAAAATGACAAATTTCAAGATGGCAAATGTCAAAGATGTCAAATGACATATGTCACAATGCTAAATGTCAAAAATGAAAAGTGTCAAAAATAAAAAATTTCAAGATGGCAAATGTCAAAGATGTCAAATGACAAATGTCACAATGCTAAATGTCAAAAATGAAAAGTGTCACCATGAAAAATGTCAAAAATGACAAATTTCAAGATGGCAAATGTCAAAACTGACAAATGTCACAATGCTAAATGTCAAAAATGATAAGTGTCACCATAAAAAATGTCAAAAATGACAAATTTCAAGATGGCAAATGTCCAAGATGTCAAATGACGAATGTCACAATGCTAAATGTCAAAAATGACAAATTTCAAGATGGCAAATGACAAATGTCACAATGCTAAATGTCAAAAATGAAAAGTGTCACCATGAAAAAATTCAAAAATGACAAATTTCAAGATGGCAAATGTCAAAGATGTCAAATGACAAATGTCACAATGCTAAATGTCAAAAATGAAAAGTGTCACCATGACAAATGTCAAAAATAACAAATTTCAAGATGGCAAATGTCAAAGATGTCAAATGACAAATGTCACAATGCTAAATGTGAAAAATGAAAAGTGTCACCATGAAAAATGTCAAAAATGACAAATTTCAAGATGGCAAATGTCAAAGATGTCAAATGACAAATGTCACAATGCTAAATGTCAAAAATGAAAAGTGTCACCATGAAAAATGTCAAAAATCACAAATTTCAAGATGGCAAATGTCAAAGATGTCGGATATGACAAATGTCACAATGCTAAATGTCAAAAATAAAAAGTGTCACCATGAAAAATGTCAAAAATGACAAATTTCAAGATGACAAATATCAAAGATGTCAAATGACAAATGTCACAATGCTAAATGTCAAAAATGACAAATTTCAAGATGGCAAATGTCAAAGATGTCAAATGACAAATGTCACAATGCTAAATGTCAAAAATGAAAAGTGTCACCATGAAAAATGTCAAAAATCACAAATTTCAAGATGGCAAATGTCAAAGATGTCGAATATGACAAATGTCACAATGCTAAATGTCAAAAATGAAAAGTGTCACCATGAAAAATGTCAAAAATGAACAATTTCAAGATGGCAAATATCAAAGATGTCAAATGACAAATGTCACAATGCTAAATGTCAAAAATGACAAATTTCAAGATGGCAAATGTCAAAAATGTCAAATGACAAATGTCACAATGCTAAATGTCAAAAATGAAAAGTGTCAACATGAAAAATGTCAAAAATGACAAATTTCAAGATGGCAAATATCAAAGATGTCAAATGACAAATATCACAATGCTAAATGTCAAAAATGAAAAGTGTCACCATGAAAAATGTCAAAAATAACAAATTTCAAGATGGCAAATGTCAAAGATGTTAAATGACAAATGTCACAATGCTAAATGTCAAAAATGAAAAGTGTCACCATGAAAAGTGTCAAAAATGACAAATTTCAAGAAGCAAATGTCAAAGATGTCAAATAACAAATGTCACAATGCTAAATGTCAAAAATGATAAGTGTCACCATGAAAAATGTCAAAAATGACAAATTTCAAGATGGAAAATGTCCAAGATGTCAAATGACGAATGTCACAATGCTAAATGTCAAAAATGACAAATTTCAAGATGGCAAATGTCAAAGATGTCAAATGACAAATGTCACAATGCTAAATGTCAAAAATGAAAAGTGTCACCATGAAAAATGTCAAAAATGAAAAATTTCAAGATGGCAAATGTCAAAGATGTCAAATGACAAATGTCACAATGCTAAATGTCAAAAATGAAAAGTGTCACCATGAAAAATGTCAAAAATAACAAATTTCAAGATGGCAAATGTCAAAGATGTCAAATGACAAATGTCACAATGCTAAATGTCAAAAATGAAAAGTGTCACTATGAACAATGTCAAAAATGACAAATTTCAAGATGGCAAATGTCAAAGATGTCAAATGACAAATGTCACAATGCTAAATGTCAAAAATGAAAAGTGTCACCATGAAAAATGTCAAAAATAACAAATTTCAAGATGGCAAATGTCAAAGATGTCAAATGTCACAATGCTAGATGTTAAAAATGAAAAGTGTCACCATGAAAAATGTCAAAAATGACAAATTTCAAGATGGCAAATGTCAAAACTGACAAATGTCACAATGCTAAATGTCAAAAATGATAAGTGTCACCATGAAAAATGTCAAAAATGACAAATTTCAAGATGGCAAATGTCCAAGATGTCAAATGTCAAAATGCTAAATGTCAAAAATGACAAATTTCAAGATGGCAAATGTCAAAGATGTCAAATGACAAATGTCACAATGCTAAATGTCAAAAATGAAAAGTGTCACCATGAAAAATGTCAAAAATGACAAATTTCAAGATGGCAAATGTCAAAGATGTCAAATGGCAAATGTCACAATGCTAAATGTCAAAAATGAAAAGTGTCACCATGAAAAATGTCAAAAATAACAAATTTCAATATGGCAAATGTCAAAGATGTCAAATGACAAATGTCACAATGCTAAATGTCAAAAATGAAAAGTTTCACCATGAAAAATGTCAAAAATGACAAATTTCAAGATGGCAAATGTCAAAGATGTCAAATGACAAATGTCACAATGCTAAATGTCAAAAATGAAAAGTATCACCATGAAAAATGTCAAAAATGACAAATTTCAAAATGGCAAATGTCAAAGATGTCAAATGACAAATGTCACAATGCTAAATGTCAAAAATGAAAAGTGTCACCATAAAAAATGTCAAAAATGACAAATTTCAAGATATCAAATGTCAAAACTGACAAATGTCACAATGCTAAATGTCAAAAATGATAAGTGTCACCATGAAAAATGTCAAAAATGACAAATTTCAAGATGGCAAATGTCCAAGATGTCAAATGACAAATGTCACAATGCTAAATGTCAAAAATAAAAAGTGTCACCATAAAAAATGTCAAAAATGACAAATTTCAAGATGGCAAATGTCAAAGATGTCAAATGACAAATGTCACAATGCTAAATGTCAGAAATGAAAAGTGTCAAAAATGACAAATTTCAAGATGGCAAATGTCTAAGATGTCAAATGACAAATGTCACAATGCTAAATGTCAAAAATGAAAAGTGTCACCGTGAAAAATGCCAAAAATGACAAATTTCAAGATGGCAAATGTCAAAGATGTCAAATGACAAATGTCACAATGCTAAATGTCAAAAATGAAAAGTGTCACCATAAAAAATGTCAAAAATGACAAATTTCAAGATATCAAATGTCAAAACTGACAAATGTCACAATGCTAAATGTCAAAAATGATAAGTGTCACCATGAAAAATGTCAAAAATGACAAATTTCAAGATGGCAAATGTCCAAGATGTCAAATGACAAATGTCACAATGCTAAATGTCAAAAATAAAAAGTGTCACCATAAAAAATGTCAAAAATGACAAATTTCAAGATGGCAAATGTCAAAGATGTCAAATGACAAATGTCACAATGCTAAATGTCAGAAATGAAAAGTGTCAAAAATGACAAATTTCAAGATGGCAAATGTCAAAGATGTCAAATGACAAATGTCACAATGCTAAATGTCAGAAATGAAAAGTGTCAAAAATGACAAATTTCAAGATGGCAAATGTCTAAGATGTCAAATGACAAATGTCACAATGCTAAATGTCAAAAATGAAAAGTGTCACCGTGAAAAATGCCAAAAATGACAAATTTCAAGATGGCAAATGTCAAAGATGTCAAATGTCAAATGTCACAATGCTAAGTGTCAAAAATGAAAAGTGTCCCCATGAAAAATGTCAATAATGACAAATTTCAAGATGGCAAATGTCAAAGATGTCAAATGACAAATGTTACAATGCTAAATGTCAAAAATGAAAAGTGTCACCATGAAAAATGTCAAAAATGACAAATTTCAAGATAGCAAATGTCAAAGATGTCGAATATGACAAATGTCACAATGCTAAATGTCAAAAATGAAAAGTGTCACCATGAAAAATGTTAAAAATGACAAATTTCAAGATGGCAAATGTCAAAGATGTTAAATGACAAATGTCACAATGCTAAATGTCAAAAATGAAAAGTGTCACCATAAAAAATGTCAAAAATGACAAATTTCAAGATGGCAAATATCAAAGATGTCAAATGACAAATGTCACAATGCTAAATGTCAAAAATGACAAATTTCAAGATGGCAAATGTCAAAGATGTCAAATGACAAATGTCACAATGCTAAATGTCAAAAATGAAAAGTGTCACCATGAAAAATGTCAAAAATCACAAATTTCAAGATGGCAAATGTCAAAGATGTCGAATATGACAAATGTCACAATGCTAAATGTCAAAAATAAAAAGTGTCACCATGAAAAATGTCAAAAATGACAAATTTCAAGATGGCAAATATCAAAGATGTCAAATGACAAATGTCACAATGCTAAATGTCAAAAATGACAAATTTCAAGATGGCAAATGTCAAAAATGTCAAATGACAAATGTCACAATGCTAAATGTCAAAAATGAAAAGTGTCACCATGAAAAATGTCAAAAATGACAAATTTCAAGATGGCAAATGTCAAAGATGTCAAATGACAAATGTCACAATGCTAAATGTCAAAAATGAAAAGTGTCACCATGAAAAATGTCAAACATAACAAAATTTAAGATGGCAAATGTCAAAGATGTCAAATGACAAATGTCACAATGCTAAATGTCAAAAATAAAAAGTGTCACCATGAAAAATGTCAAAAATGACAAATTTCAAGATGGCAAATGTCAAAAATGTCAAATGACAAATGTCACAATGCTAAATGTCAAAAATGAAAAGTGTCACCATGAAAAATGTCAAAAATGACAAATTTCAAGATGGCAAATGTCAAAGATGTCAAATGACAAATGTCACAATGCTAAATGTCAAAAATGAAAAGTGTCACCATGAAAAATGTCAAAAATAACAAATTTCAAGATGGCAAATGTCAAAGATGTCAAATGACAAATGTCACAATGCTAAATGTCAAAAATGAAAAGTGTCACCATGAAAAATGTCAAAAATAACAAATTTCAAGATGGCAAATGTCAAAGATGTCAAATGACAAATGTCACAATGCTAAATGTAAAAAATGAAAAGTGTCACCATGAAAAATGTCAAAAATGACAAATTTCAAGATGGCAAATGTCAAAACTGACAAATGTCACAATGCTAAATGTCAAAAATGATAAGTGTCACCATGAAAAATGTCAAAAATGACAAATTTCAAGATGGCAAATGTCCAAGATGTCAAATGACAAATGTCACAATGCTAAATGTCAAAAATGACAAATTTCAAGATAGCAAATGTCAAAGATGTCAAATGACAAATTTCACAATGCTAAATGTCAAAAATGAAAAGTGTCACCATGAAAAATGTCAAAAATGACAAATTTCAAGATGGCAAATGTCAAAGATGTCAAATGGCAAATGTCACAATGCTAAATGTCAAAAATGAAAAGTGTCACCATGAAAAATGTCAAAAATGACAAATTGCAAGATGGCAAATGTCAAGATGTCAAATGACAAATGTCACAATGCTAAATGTCAAAAATGAAATGTGTCACCATGAAAAATGTCAAAAATGACAAATTTCAAGATGGCAAATGTCAAAGATGTCAAATGACAAATGTCACAATGCTAAATGTCAAAAATGAAATGTGTCAAAAATGACAAATTTCAAGATGGCACATGTCTAAGATGTCAAATGACAAATGTCAAAATGCTAAATGTCAAAGATGTCAAATGACAAATGTCACAATGCTAAATGTCAAAAATGAAAAGTGTCACCATGAAAAATGTCAAAAATAACAAATTTCAAGATGGCAAATGTCAAAGATGTCAAATGACAAATGTCACAATGCTTTATGTCAAAAATGAAAAGTGTCACCATGAAAAATGTCAAAAATGACAAATTTCAAGATGGCAAATGTCAAAGATGTCAAATGACAAATGTCACAATGCTAAATGTCAAAAATGGAAAGTGTCACCATGAAAAATGTCAAAAATAACAAATTTCAAGATGGCAAATGTCAAAGATGTCAAATGTCACAATGCTAAATGTCAAAAATGAAAAGTGTCACCATGAAAAATGTCAAAAATGACAAATTTCAAGATGGCAAATGTCAAAACTGACAAATGTCACAATGCTAAATGTCAAAAATGATAAGTGTCACCATAAAAAATGTCAAAAATGACAAATTTCAAGATGGCAAATGTCCAAGATTTCAAATGACAAATGTCACAATGCTAAATGTCAAAAATGACAAATTTCAAGATGGCAAATGTCAAAGATGTCAAATGGCAAATGTCACAATGCTAAATGTCAAAAATAAAAAGTGTCACTATGAAAAATGTCAAAAATAACAAATTTCAAGATGGCAAATGTCAAAGATGTCAAATGACAAATGTCACAATGCTAAATGTCAAAAATGAAAAGTGTCACCATGAAAAATGTCAAAAATGACAAATTTCGAGATGGCAAATGTCAAAGATGTCAAATGACAAATGTCACAATGCTAAATGTCAAAAATGAAAAGTGTCACCATGAATAATGTCAAAAATGACAAATTTCAAGATGGCAAATGTCAAAGATGTTAAATGACAAATGTCACAATGCTAAATGTCAAAAATGAAAAGTGTCACCATAAAAAATGTCAAAAATGACAAATTTCAAGATGGCAAATGTCAAAACTGACAAATGTCACAATGCTAAATGTCAAAAATGATAAGTGTCACCATGAAAAATGTCAAAAATGACAAATTCCAAGATGGCAAATGTCCAAGATGTCAAATGACAAATGTCACAATGCTAAATGTCAAAAATGACAAATTTCAAGATAGCAAATGTCAAAGATGTCAAATGACAAATTTCACAATGCTAAATGTCAAAAATGAAAAGTGTCACCATGAAAAATGTCAAAAATGACAAATTTCAAGATGGCAAATGTCAAAGATGTCAAATGGCAAATGTCACAATGCTAAATGTCAAAAATGAAAAGTGTCACCATAAAAAATGTCAAAAATGACAAATTTCAAGATGGCAAATGTCAAGATGTCAAAAAACAAATGTCACAATGCTAAATGTCAAAAATGAAATGTGTCACCATGAAAAATGTCAAAAATGACAAATTTCAAGATGGCAAATGTCAAAGATGTCAAATGACAAATGTCACAATGCTAAATGTCAAAAATGAAAAGTGTCACCATGAAAAATGTCAAAAATGACAAATTTCAAGATGGCAAATGTCAAAGATGTCAAATAACAAATGTCACAATGCTAAATGTCAAAAATGAAAAGTGTCACCATGAAAAATGTCAAAAATAACAAATTTCAAGATGGCAAATGTCAAAGATGTCAAATGACAAATGTCACAATGCTAAATGTCAAAAATGAAAAGTGTCACCATGAAAAATGTCAAAAATGACAAATTTTAAGATGGCAAATGTCAAAACTGACAAATGTCACAATGCTAAATGTCAAAAATGATAAGTGTCACCATGAAAAATGTCAAAAATGACAAATTTCAAGATGGCAAATGTCCAAGATGTCAAATGACGAATGTCACAATGCTAAATGTCAAAAATGACAAATTTCAAGATGGCAAATGTCAAAGATGTCAAATGACAAATGTCACAATGCTAAATGTCAAAAATGAAAAGTGTCACCATGAAAAATGTCAAAAATGACAAATTTCAAGATGGCAAATGTCAAAGATGTTAAATGACAAATTTCACAATGCTAAATGTCAAAAATGAAAAGTGTCACCATGAAAAATGTCAAAAATGACAAATTTCAAGATGGCAAATGTCAAAGATGTCAAATGGCCAATGTCACAATGCTAAATGTCAAAAATGAAAAGTGTCACCATGAAAAATGTCAAAAATAACAAATTTCAAGATGGCAAATGTCAAAGATGTCAAATGACAAATGTCACAATGATAAATGTCAAAAATGAAAAGTGTCACCATGAAAAATGTCAAAAATGACAAATTTCAAGATGGCAAATGTCAAAGATGTCAAATGACAAATGTCACAATGCTAAATGTCAAAAATGAAAAGTGTCACCATGAAAAATGTCAAAAATGACAAATTTCAAGATGGCAAATGTCAAAGATGTCAAATGACAAATGTCACAATGCTAAATGTCAAAAATGAAAAGTGTCACCATAAAAAATGTCAAAAATGACAAATTTTAAGATGGCAAATGTCAAAGATGTCAAATGACATATGTCACAATGCTAAATGTCAAAAATGAAAAGTGTCACCATGAAAAATGTCAAAAATGACAAATTTCAAGATGGCAAATGTCAAAGATGTCAAATGACAAATGTCACAATGCTAAATGTCAAAAATGAAAAGTGTCACCATGAAAAATGTCAAAAATGACAAATTTCAAAATGGCAAATGTCAAAGATGTCAAATGTCAAAGATGTCAAATGGCAAATGTCACAATGCTAAATGTCAAAAATGAAAAGTGTCACCATGAAAAATGTCAAAAATAACAAATTTCAAGATGGCAAATGTCAAAGATGTCAAATGACAAATGTCACAATGCTAAATGTCAAAAATGAAAAGTGTCACCATAAAAAATGTCAAAAATGACAAATTTCAAGATGGCAAATGTCAAAACTGACAAATGTCACAATGCTAAATGTCAAAAATGATAAGTGTCATGAAAAATGTCAAAAATGACAAATTTCAAGATGGCAAATGTCCAAGATGTCAAATGACAAATGTCACAATGCTAAATGTCAAAAATGAAAAGTGTTTCCATAAAAAATGTCAAAAATGACAAATTTCAAGATGGCAAATGTCAAAGATGTCAAATGACAAATGTCACAATGCTAAATGTCAAAAATGAAAAGTGTCAAAAATGACAAATTTTAAGATGGCAAATGTCTAAGATGTCAAATGACAAATGTCACAATGCTAAATGTCAAAAATGAAAAGTGTCACCGTAAAAAATGTCAAAAATGACAAATTTCAAGATGGCAAATGTCAAAGATGTCAAATGACAAATGTCACAATGCTAAATGTCAAAAATGAAAAGTGTCACCATGAAAAATGTCAAAAATGATAAATTTCAAGATGGCAAATGTCAAAGATGTCAAATGTCAAATGTCACAATGCTAAATGTCAAAAATGAAAAGTGTCCCCATGAAAAATGTCAATAATGACAAATTTCAAGATGGCAAATGTCAAAGATGTCAAATGACAAATGTCACAATGCTAAATGTCAAAAATGAAAAGTGTCACCATGAAAAATGTCAAAAATCACAAATTTCAAGATGGCAAATGTCAAAGATGTCGAATATGACAAATGTCACAATGCTAAATGTCAAAAATGAAAAGTGTCACCATGAAAAATGTCAAAAATGACAAATTTCAAGATGGCAAATGTCAAAGATGTTAAATGACAAATGTCACAATGCTAAATGTCAAAAATGAAAAGTGTCACCATGAAAAATGTCAAAAATGACAAATTTCAAGATGGCAAATATCAAAGATGTCAAATGACAAATGTCACAATGCTAAATGGCAAAAATGACAAATTTCAAGATGGCAAATGTCAAAGATGTCAAATGACAAATGTCACAATGCTAAATGTCAAAAATGAAAAGTGTCACCATGAAAAATGTCAAAAATCACAAATTTCAAGATGGCAAATGTCAAAGATGTCGAATATGACAAATGTCACAATGCTAAATGTCAAAAATGAAAAGTGGCACCATGAAAAATGTCAAAAATTACAAAGTTCAAGATGGCAAATATCAAAGATGTCAAATGACAAATGTCACAATGCTAAATGTCAAAAATGTCACAATGCTAAATGTCAAAAATGTTAAAGTGTCACCATGAAAAATGTCAAAAATGACAAATTTCAAGATGGCAAATGTCAAAGATGTCAAATGACAAATGTCACAATGCTAAATGTCAAAAATAAAAAGTGTCACCATGAAAAATGTCAAAAATAACAAATTTCAAGATGGCAAATGTCAAAGATGTCAAATGACAAATGTCACAATGCTAAATGTCAAAAATGAAAAGTGTCACCATGAAAAATGTCAAAAATGACAAATTTCAAGATGGCAAATGTCAAAGATGTCAAATAACAAATGTCACAATGCTAAATGTCAAAAATGAAAAGTGTCACCATGAAAAATGTCAAAAATAACAAATTTCAAGATGGCAAATATCAAAGATGTCAAATGACAAATGTCACAATGCTAAATGTCAAAAATGAAAAGTGTCACCATGAAAAATGTCAAAAATAACAAATTTCAAGATGGCAAATGTCAAAGATGTCAAATGACAAATGTCACAATGCTAAATGTCAAAAATGAAAAGTGTCACCATGAAAAATGTCAAAAATGACAAATTTCAAGATGGCAAATGTCAAAGATGTCAAATAACAAATGTCACAATGCTAAATGTCAAAAATGAAAAGTGTCACCATGAAAAATGTCAAAAATAACAAATTTCAAGATGGCAAATGTCAAAGATGTCAAATGACAAATGTCACAATGCTAAATGTCAAAAATGACAAATTTCAAGATGGCAAATGTCAAAAATGTCAAATGACAAATGTCACAATGCTAAATGTCAAAAATGAAAAGTGTCACCATGAAAAATGTCAAAAATGACAAATTTCAAGATGTCAAATGTCAAAGATGTCAAATGAAAAATGTCACAATGCTAAATGTCAAAAATGAAAAGTGTCACCATGAAAAATGTCAAAAATAACAAATTTCAAGATGGCAAATGTCAAAGATGTCAAATGACAAATGTCACAATGCTAAATGTCAAAAATGAAAAGTGTCACCATGAAAAATGACAAAAATGACAAATTTCAAAATGGCAAATGTCAAAGATGTCAAATAACAAATGTCACAATGCTAAATGTCAAAAATGAAAAGTGTCACCATGAAAAATGTCAAAAATGAAAAGTGTCACCATGAAAAATGTCACAAATAACAAATTTCAAGATGGCAAATGTCAAAGATGTCAAATGACAAATGTCACAATGCTAAATGTCAAAAATGAAAAGCGTCACCATAAAATGTCAAAAATGACAAATTTCAAGATGGCAAATGTCAAAACTGACAAATGTCACAATGCTAAATGTCAAAAATGAAAAGTGTCACCATGAAAAATGTCACAAATAACAAATTTCAAGATAGCAAATGTCCAAGATGTCAAATGACGAATGTCACAATGCTAAATGTCAAAAATGACAAAGTTCAAGATGGCAAATGTCAAAGATGTCAAATGACAAATGTCACAATGCTAAATGTCAAAAATGAAAAGTGTCACCATAAAAAATGTCAAAAATGACAAATTTCAAGATGGCAAATGTCAAAGATGTCAAATGACAAATGTCACAATGCTAAATGTCAAAAATGAAAAGTGTCACCATGAAAAATGTCAAAAATAACAAATTTCAAGATGGCAAATGTCAAAGATGACAAATGTCACAATGCTAAATGTCAAAAATGAAAAGTGTCACCATGAAAAATGTCAAAAATGACAAATTTCAAGATGGCAAATGTCAAAGATGTCAAATGACAAATGCCACAATGCTAAATGTCAAAAATGAAAAGTGTCACCATGAAAAATGTCAAAAATGACAAATTTCAAGATGGCAAATGTCAAAGATGTCAAATGACATATGTCACAATGCTAAATGTCAAAAATGAAAAATTTCAAGATGGCAAATGTCAAAGATGTCAAATGACAAATGTCACAATGCTAAATGTCAAAAATATAAAGTGTCACCATGAAAAATGTCAAAAATGACAAATTTTAAGATGGCAAATGTCAAAACTGACAAATGTCACAATGCTAAATGTCAAAAATGATAAGTGTCACCATGAAAAATGTCAAAAATGACAAATTTCAAGATGGCAAATGTCCAAGATATCAAATGACGAATGTCACAATGCTAAATGTCAAAAATGACAAATTTCAAGATGGCAAATGTCAAAGATGTCAAATGACAAATGTCACACTGCTAAATGTCAAAAATGAAAAGTGTCACCATGAAAAATGTCAAAAATGACAAATTTCAAGATGGCAAATGTCAAAGATGTCAAATGACAAATGTCACAATGCTAAATGTCAAAAATGAAAAGTGTCACCATGAAAAATGTCAAAAATAACAAATTTCAAGATGGCAAATGTCAAAGATGTCAAATGACAAATGTCACAATGCTAAATGTCAAAAATGAAAAGTGTCACCATGAAAAATGTCAAAAATGACAAATTTCAAGATGGCAAATGTCAAAGATGTCAAATGACAAATGTCACAATGCTATATGTCAAAAATGAAAAGTGTCACCATGAAAAATGTCAAAAATCACAAATTTCAAGATGGCAAATATCAAAGATGTCGAATATGACAAATGTCACAATGCTAAATGTCAAAAATGAAAAGTGTCACCATGAAAAATATCAAAAATGACAAATTTCAAGATGGCAAATGTCCAAGATGTCAAATGACGAATGTCACAATGGTAAATGTCAAAAATGACAAATTTCAAGATGGCAAATGTCAAAGATGTCAAATGACAAATGTCACAATGCTAAATGTCAAAAATGAAAAGTGTCACCATAAAAAATGTCAAAAATGACAAATTTCAAGATGGCAAATGTCAAAGATGTCAAATGACAAAAAATGTCACAATGCTAAATGTCAAAAATGAAAAGTGTCACCATGAAAAATGTCAAAAATAACAAATTTCAAGATGGCAAATATCAAAGATGTCAAATGACAAATGTGACAATGCTAAATGTCAAAAATGAAAAGTGTCACCATGAAAAATGTCAAAAATGACAAATTTCAAGATGGCAAATGGCAAAGATGTCAAATGACAAATGTCACAATGCTAAATGTCAAAAATGAAAAGTGTCACCATGAAAAATGTCAAAAATGACAAATTTCAAGATGGCAAATCTCAAAGATGTCAAATGACATATGTCACAATGCTAAATGTCAAAAATGAAAAGTGTCAAAAATGAAAAATTTCAAGATGGCAAATGTCAAAGATGTCAAATGACAAATGTCACAATGCTTAATGTCAAAAATGAAAAGTGTCACCATGAAAAATGTCAAAAATAACAAATTTCAAGATGGCAAATGTCAAAGATGTCAAATGACAAATGTCACAATGCTAAATGTCAAAAATGAAAAGTGTCACCATGAAAAATGTCAAAAATGACAAATTTCAAGATGGCAAATGTCAAAACTGACAAATGTCACAATGCTAAATGTCAAAAATGATAAGTGTCACCATGAAAAATGTCAAAAATGACAAATTTCAAGATGGCAAATGTCAAAGATGTCAAATAACAAATGTCACAATGCTAAATGTCAAAAATGACCAATTTCAAGATGGCAAATGTCAAAGATGTCAAATGACAAATGTCACAATGCTAAATGTCAAAAATGAAAAGTGTCACCATAAAAAATGTCAAAAATGACAAATTTCAAGATGGCAAATGTCAAAGATGTCAAATGACAAAAAATGTCACAATGCTAAATGTCAAAAATGAAAAGTGTCACCATGAAAAATGTCAAAAATAACAAATTTCAAGATGGTAAATATCAAAGATGTCAAATGACAAATGTGACAATGCTAAATGTCAAAAATGAAAAGTGTCACCATGAAAAATGTCAAAAATGACAAATTTCAAGATGGCAAATGGCAAAGATGTCAAATGACAAATGTCACAATGCTAAATGTCAAAAATGAAAAGTGTCACCATGAAAAATGTCAAAAATGACAAATTTCAAGATGGCAAATCTCAAAGATGTCAAATGACATATGTCACAATGCTAAATGTCAAAAATGAAAAGTGTCAAAAATGAAAAATTTCAAGATGGCAAATGTCAAAGATGTCAAATGACAAATGTCACAATGCTTAATGTCAAAAATGAAAAGTGTCACCATGAAAAATGTCAAAAATAACAAATTTCAAGATGGCAAATGTCAAAGATGTCAAATGACAAATGTCACAATGCTAAATGTCAAAAATGAAAAGTGTCACCATGAAAAATGTCAAAAATGACAAATTTCAAGATGGCAAATGTCAAAACTGACAAATGTCACAATGCTAAATGTCAAAAATGATAAGTGTCACCATGAAAAATGTCAAAAATGACAAATTTCAAGATGGCAAATGTCAAAGATGTCAAATAACAAATGTCACAATGCTAAATGTCAAAAATGAAAAGTGTCACCATGAAAAATGTCAAAAATAACAAATTTCAAGATGGCAAATGTCAAAGATGTCAAAGATGTCAAATGACAAATGTCACAATGCCAAATGTCAAAAATGAAAAGTGTCACCATGAAAAATGTCAAAAATGACAAATTTCAAGATGGCAAATGTCAAAACTGACAAATCTCACAATGCTAAATGTCAAAAATGATAAGTGTCACCATGAAAAATGTCAAAAATGACAAATTTCAAAATGGCAAATGTCCAAGATGTCAAATGACGAATGTCACAATGCTAAATGTCAAAAATGACAAATTTCAAGATGGCAAATGTCAAAGATGTCAAATGACAAATGTCACAATGCTAAATGTCAAAAATGAAAAGTGTCACCATGAAAAATGTCAAAAATGACAAATTTCAAGATGGCAAATGTCCAAGATATCAAATGACGAATGTCACAATGCTAAATGTCAAAAATGACAAATTTCAAGATGGCAAATGTCAAAGATGTCAAATGACAAATGTCACACTGCTAAATGTCAAAAATGAAAAGTGTCACCATGAAAAATGTCAAAAATGACAAATTTCAAGATGGCAAATGTCAAAGATGTCAAATGACAAATGTCACAATGCTAAATGTCAAAAATGAAAAGTGTCACCATGAAAAATGTCAAAAATAACAAATTTCAAGATGGCAAATGTCAAAGATGTCAAATGACAAATGTCACAATGCTAAATGTCAAAAATGAAAAGTGTCACCATGAAAAATGTCAAAAATGACAAATTTCAAGATGGCAAATGTCAAAGATGTCAAATGACAAATGTCACAATGCTATATGTCAAAAATGAAAAGTGTCACCATGAAAAATGTCAAAAATCACAAATTTCAAGATGGCAAATATCAAAGATGTCGAATATGACAAATGTCACAATGCTAAATGTCAAAAATGAAAAGTGTCACCATGAAAAATTTCAAAAATGACAAATTTCAAGATGGCAAATGTCCAAGATGTCAAATGACGAATGTCACAATGGTAAATGTCAAAAATGACAAATTTCAAGATGGCAAATGTCAAAGATGTCAAATGACAAATGTCACAATGCTAAATGTCAAAAATGAAAAGTGTCACCATAAAAAATGTCAAAAATGACAAATTTCAAGATGGCAAATGTCAAAGATGTCAAATGACAAAAAATGTCACAATGCTAAATGTCAAAAATGAAAAGTGTCACCATGAAAAATGTCAAAAATAACAAATTTCAAGATGGCAAATATCAAAGATGTCAAATGACAAATGTGACAATGCTAAATGTCAAAAATGAAAAGTGTCACCATGAAAAATGTCAAAAATGACAAATTTCAAGATGGCAAATGGCAAAGATGTCAAATGACAAATGTCACAATGCTAAATGTCAAAAATGAAAAGTGTCACCATGAAAAATGTCAAAAATGACAAATTTCAAGATGGCAAATCTCAAAGATGTCAAATGACATATGTCACAATGCTAAATGTCAAAAATGAAAAGTGTCAAAAATGAAAAATTTCAAGATGGCAAATGTCAAAGATGTCAAATGACAAATGTCACAATGCTTAATGTCAAAAATGAAAAGTGTCACCATGAAAAATGTCAAAAATAACAAATTTCAAGATGGCAAATGTCAAAGATGTCAAATGACAAATGTCACAATGCTAAATGTCAAAAATGAAAAGTGTCACCATGAAAAATGTCAAAAATGACAAATTTCAAGATGGCAAATGTCAAAACTGACAAATGTCACAATGCTAAATGTCAAAAATGATAAGTGTCACCATGAAAAATGTCAAAAATGACAAATTTCAAGATGGCAAATGTCAAAGATGTCAAATAACAAATGTCACAATGCTAAATGTCAAAAATGAAAAGTGTCACCATGAAAAATGTCAAAAATAACAAATTTCAAGATGGCAAATGTCAAAGATGTCAAAGATGTCAAATGACAAATGTCACAATGCCAAATGTCAAAAATGAAAAGTGTCACCATGAAAAATGTCAAAAATGACAAATTTCAAGATGGCAAATGTCAAAACTGACAAATCTCACAATGCTAAATGTCAAAAATGATAAGTGTCACCATGAAAAATGTCAAAAATGACAAATTTCAAAATGGCAAATGTCCAAGATGTCAAATGACGAATGTCACAATGCTAAATGTCAAAAATGACAAATTTCAAGATGGCAAATGTCAAAGATGTCAAATGACAAATGTCACAATGCTAAATGTCAAAAATGAAAAGTGTCACCATGAAAAATGTCAAAAATGACAAATTTCAAGATGGCAAATGTCCAAGATATCAAATGACGAATGTCACAATGCTAAATGTCAAAAATGACAAATTTCAAGATGGCAAATGTCAAAGATGTCAAATGACAAATGTCACACTGCTAAATGTCAAAAATGAAAAGTGTCACCATGAAAAATGTCAAAAATGACAAATTTCAAGATGGCAAATGTCAAAGATGTCAAATGACAAATGTCACAATGCTAAATGTCAAAAATGAAAAGTGTCACCATGAAAAATGTCAAAAATAACAAATTTCAAGATGGCAAATGTCAAAGATGTCAAATGACAAATGTCACAATGCTAAATGTCAAAAATGAAAAGTGTCACCATGAAAAATGTCAAAAATGACAAATTTCAAGATGGCAAATGTCAAAGATGTCAAATGACAAATGTCACAATGCTATATGTCAAAAATGAAAAGTGTCACCATGAAAAATGTCAAAAATCACAAATTTCAAGATGGCAAATATCAAAGATGTCGAATATGACAAATGTCACAATGCTAAATGTCAAAAATGAAAAGTGTCACCATGAAAAATTTCAAAAATGACAAATTTCAAGATGGCAAATGTCCAAGATGTCAAATGACGAATGTCACAATGGTAAATGTCAAAAATGACAAATTTCAAGATGGCAAATGTCAAAGATGTCAAATGACAAATGTCACAATGCTAAATGTCAAAAATGAAAAGTGTCACCATAAAAAATGTCAAAAATGACAAATTTCAAGATGGCAAATGTCAAAGATGTCAAATGACAAAAAATGTCACAATGCTAAATGTCAAAAATGAAAAGTGTCACCATGAAAAATGTCAAAAATAACAAATTTCAAGATGGCAAATATCAAAGATGTCAAATGACAAATGTGACAATGCTAAATGTCAAAAATGAAAAGTGTCACCATGAAAAATGTCAAAAATGACAAATTTCAAGATGGCAAATGGCAAAGATGTCAAATGACAAATGTCACAATGCTAAATGTCAAAAATGAAAAGTGTCACCATGAAAAATGTCAAAAATGACAAATTTCAAGATGGCAAATCTCAAAGATGTCAAATGACATATGTCACAATGCTAAATGTCAAAAATGAAAAGTGTCAAAAATGAAAAATTTCAAGATGGCAAATGTCAAAGATGTCAAATGACAAATGTCACAATGCTTAATGTCAAAAATGAAAAGTGTCACCATGAAAAATGTCAAAAATAACAAATTTCAAGATGGCAAATGTCAAAGATGTCAAATGACAAATGTCACAATGCTAAATGTCAAAAATGAAAAGTGTCACCATGAAAAATGTCAAAAATGACAAATTTCAAGATGGCAAATGTCAAAACTGACAAATGTCACAATGCTAAATGTCAAAAATGATAAGTGTCACCATGAAAAATGTCAAAAATGACAAATTTCAAGATGGCAAATGTCAAAGATGTCAAATAACAAATGTCACAATGCTAAATGTCAAAAATGAAAAGTGTCACCATGAAAAATGTCAAAAATAACAAATTTCAAGATGGCAAATGTCAAAGATGTCAAAGATGTCAAATGACAAATGTCACAATGCTAAATGTCAAAAATGAAAAGTGTCACCATGAAAAATGTCAAAAATGACAAATTTCAAGATGGCAAATGTCAAAACTGACAAATCTCACAATGCTAAATGTCAAAAATGATAAGTGTCACCATGAAAAATGTCAAAAATGACAAATTTCAAAATGGCAAATGTCCAAGATGTCAAATGACGAATGTCACAATGCTAAATGTCAAAAATGACAAATTTCAAGATGGCAAATGTCAAAGATGTCAAATGACAAATGTCACAATGCTAAATGTCAAAAATGAAAAGTGTCACCATGAAAAATGTCAAAAATGACAAATTTCAAGATGGCAAATGTCAAAGATGTCAAATGACAAATGTCACAATGCTAAATGTCAAAAATGAAAAGTGTCACCATGAAAAATGTCAAAAATAACAAATTTCAAGATGGCAAATATCAAAGATGTCAAATGACAAATGTCACAATGCTAAATGTCAAAAATGAAAAGTGTCACCATGAAAAATGTCAAAAATGACAAATTTCAAGATGGCAAATGTCAAAGATGTCAAATGACAAATGTCACAATGCTAAATGTCAAAAATGAAAAATGTCACCATGAAAAATGTCAAAAATGACAAATTTCAAGATGGCAAATGTCAAAGATGTCAAATGACATATATTATGTCACAATGCTAAATGTCAAAAATGAAAAGTGTCAAAAATGAAAAATTTCAAGATGGCAAATGTCAAATGACAAATGTCACAATGCTAAATGTCAAAAATGAAAAGTGTCACCATGAAAAATGTCAAAAATGACAAATTTCAAGATGGCAAATGTCAAAACTGACAAATGTCTCAATGCTAAATGTCAGAAATGATAAGTGTCACCATGAAAAATGTCAAAAATAACAAATTTCAAGATGGCAAATGTCCAAGATGTCAAATGACGAATGTCACAATGCTAAATGTCAAAAATGACAAATTTCAAGATGGCAAATGTCAAAGATGTCAAATGACAAATTTCAAGATGGCAAATGTCAAAGATGTCAAATGACAAATGTCACAATGCTAAATGTCAAAAATGAAAAGTGTCACCATGAAAAATGTCAAAAATGACAAATTTCAAGATGGCAAATGTCAAAGATGTCAAATGACAAATGTCACAATGCTAAATGTCAAAAATGAAAAGTGTCACTATGAAAAATGTCAAAAATGACAAATTTCAAAATGGCAAATGTCAAAGATGTCAAATGACAAAAAATGTCACAATGCTAAATGTCAAAAATGAAAAGTGTCACCATGAAAAATGTCAAAAATAACAAATTTCAAGATGGCAAATATCAAAGATGTCAAATGACAAATGTGACAATGCTAAATGTCAAAAATGAAAAGTGTCACCATAAAAAATGTCAAAAATGACAAATTTCAAGATGGCAAATGGCAAAGATGTCAAATGACAAATGTCACAATGCTAAATGTCAAAAATGAAAAGTGTCACCATGAAAAATGTCAAAAATGACAAATTTCAAGATGGCAAATCTCAAAGATGTCAAATGACATATGTCACAATGCTAAATGTCAAAAATGAAAAGTGTCAAAAATGAAAAATTTCAAGATGGCAAATGTCAAAGATGTCAAATGACAAATGTCACAATGCTTAATGTCAAAAATGAAAAGTGTCACCATGAAAAATGTCAAAAATAACAAATTTCAAGATGGCAAATGTCAAAGATGTCAAATGACAAATGTCACAATGCTAAATGTCAAAAATGAAAAGTGTCACCATGAAAAATGTCAAAAATGACAAATTTCAAGATGGCAAATGTCAAAACTGACAAATGTCACAATGCTAAATGTCAAAAATAATAAGTGTCACCATGAAAAATGTCAAAAATGACAAATTTCAAGATGGCAAATGTCAAAGATGTCAAATAACAAATGTCACAATGCTAAATGTCAAAAATGAAAAGTGTCACCATGAAAAATGTCAAAAATAACAAATTTCAAGATGGCAAATGTCAAAGATGTCAAAGATGTCAAATGACAAATGTCACAATGCTAAATGTCAAAAATGAAAAGTGTCACCATGAAAAATGTCAAAAATGACAAATTTCAAGATGGCAAATGTCAAAACTGACAAATCTCACAATGCTAAATGTCAAAAATGATAAGTGTCACCATGAAAAATGTCAAAAATGACAAATTTCAAAATGGCAAATGTCCAAGATGTCAAATGACGAATGTCACAATGCTAAATGTCAAAAATGACAAATTTCAAGATGGCAAATGTCAAAGATGTCAAATGACAAATGTCACAATGCTAAATGTCAAAAATGAAAAGTGTCACCATGAAAAATGTCAAAAATGACAAATTTCAAGATGGCAAATGTCAAAGATGTCAAATGACAAATGTCACAATGCTAAATGTCAAAAATGAAAAGTGTCACCATGAAAAATGTCAAAAATAACAAATTTCAAGATGGCAAATATCAAAGATGTCAAATGACAAATGTCACAATGCTAAATGTCAAAAATGAAAAGTGTCACCATGAAAAATGTCAAAAATGACAAATTTCAAGATGGCAAATGTCAAAGATGTCAAATGACAAATGTCACAATGCTAAATGTCAAAAATGAAAAATGTCACCATGAAAAATGTCAAAAATGACAAATTTCAAGATGGCAAATGTCAAAGATGTCAAATGACATATATTATGTCACAATGCTAAATGTCAAAAATGAAAAGTGTCAAAAATGAAAAATTTCAAGTTGGCAAATGTCAAATGACAAATGTCACAATGCTAAATGTCAAAAATGAAAAGTGTCACCATGAAAAATGTCAAAAATGACAAATTTCAAGATGGCAAATGTCAAAACTGACAAATGTCACAATGCTAAATGTCAGAAATGATAAGTGTCACCATGAAAAATGTCAAAAATAACAAATTTCAAGATGGCAAATGTCCAAGATGTCAAATGACGAATGTCACAATGCTAAATGTCAAAAATGACAAATTTCAAGATGGCAAATGTCAAAGATGTCAAATGACAAATTTCAAGATGGCAAATGTCAAAGATGTCAAATGACAAATGTCACAATGCTAAATGTCAAAAATGAAAAGTGTCACCATGAAAAATGTCAAAAATGACAAATTTCAAGATGGCAAATGTCAAAGATGTCAAATGACAAATGTCACAATGCTAAATGTCAAAAATGAAAAGTGTCACCATGAAAAATGTCAAAAATAACAAATTTCAAGATGGCAAATGTCAAAGATGTCAAATGACCAATGTCACAATGCTAAATGTCAAAAATGAAAAGTGTCACCATGAAAAATGTCAAAAATGACAAATTTCAGGATGGCAAATGTCAAAGATGTCAAATGACAAATGTCACAATGCTAAATGTCAAGAATGAAAAGTGTCACCATGAAAAATGTCAAAAATAACAAATTTCAAGATGGCAAATGTCAAAGATGTCAAATGACAAATGTCACAATGCTAAATGTCAAAAATGAAAAGTGTCACCATAAAAAATGTCAAAAATGACAAATTTCAAGATGGCAAATGTCAAAACTGACAAATGTCACAATGCTAAATGTCAAAAATAATAAGTGTCACTATAAAAAATGTCAAAAATGACAAATTTCAAGATGACAAATGTCAAAGATGTCAAATGACAAATGTCACAATGCTAAATGTCAAAAATGACAAATTTTAAGATGGCAAATGTCAAAGATGTCAAATAACAAATGTCACAATGCTAAATGTCAAAAATGAAAAGTGTCACCATGAAAAATGTCAAAAATAACAAATTTCAAGATGGCAAATATCAAAGATGTCAAATGACAAATGTCACAATGCTAAATGTCAAAAATGAAAAGTGTCACCATGAAAAATGTCAAAAATGACAAATTTTAAGATGGCAAATGTCAAAACTAACAAATGTCACAATGCTAAATGTCAAAAATGATAAGTGTCACCATGAAAAATGTCAAAAATGACAAATTTCAAGATGGCAAATGTCCAAGATGTCAAATGACGAATGTCACAATGCTAAATGTCAAAAATAACAAATTTCAAGATGGCAAATGTCAAAGATGTCAAATGACAAATGTCACAATGCTAAATGTCAAAAATGAAAAGTGTCACCATGAAAAATGTCAAAAATGACAAATTTCAATATGGCAAATGTCAAAGATGTCAAATGACAAATGTCACAATGCTAAATGTCAAAAATGAAAAGTGTCACCATGAAAAATGTCAAAAATAACAAATTTCAAGATGGCAAATGTCAAAGATGTCAAATGACAAATGTCACAATGCTAAATGTCAAAAATGAAAAGTGTCACCATGAAAAATGTCAAAAATGACAAATTTCAAGATGGCAAATGTCAAAGATGTCAAATGACAAATGTCACAATGCTAAATGTCAAAAATGAAAAGTGTCACCATGAAAAATGTCAAAAATAACAAATTTCAAGATGGCAAATGTCAAAGATGTCAAATGTCACAATGCTAAATGTCAAAAATGAAAAGTGTCACCATGAAAAATGTCAAAAATGACAAATTTCAAGATGGCAAATGTCAAAACTGACAAATGTCACAATGCTAAATGTCAAAAATAATAAGTGTCACCATGCAAAATGTCAAAAATGACAAATTTCAAGATGGCAAATGTCCAAGATGTCAAATGACAAATGTCACAATGCTAAATGTCAAAAATGACAAATTTCAAGATAGCAAATGTCAAAGATGTCAAATGACAAATTTCACAATGCTAAATGTCAAAAATGAAAAGGGTCACCATGAAAAATGTCAAAAATGACAAATTTCAAGATGGCAAATGTCACAATGCTAAATGTCAAAAATGAAAAGTGTCACCATGAAAAATGTCAAAAATAACAAATTTCAAGATGGCAAATGTCAAAGATGTCAAATGACAAATGTCACAATGATAAATGTCAAAAATGAAAAGTGTCACCATGAAAAATGTCAAAAATGACAAATTTCAAGATGGCAAATGTCAAAGATGTCAAATGACAAATGTCACAATGCTAAATGTCAAAAATGAAAAGTGTCACCATGAAAAATGTCAAAAATGACAAATTTCAAGATGGCAAATGTCAAAGATGTCAAATGACAAATGTCACAATGCTAAATGTCAAAAATGAAAAGTGTCACCATGAAAAATGTCAAAAATGACAAATTTTAAGATGGCAAATGTCAAAGATGTCAAATGACAAATGTCACAATGCTAAATGTCAAAAATGAAAAGTGTCACCATAAAAAATGTCAAAAATGACAAATTTCAAGATGGCAAATGTCAAAACTGACAAATATCACAATGCTAAATGTCAAAAATGATTAGTGTCACCATGAAAAATGTCAAAAATGACAAATTTCAAGATGGCAAATGTCCAAGATGTCAAATGACAAATGTCACAATGCTAAATGTCAAAAATGAAAAGTGTCACCATAAAAAATGTCAAAAATGACAAATTTCAAGATGGCAAATGTCAAAGATGTCAAATGACAAATGTCACAATGCTAAATGTCAAAAATGAAAAGTGTCAAAAATGACAAATTTCAAGATGGCAAATGTCTAAGATGTCAAATGACAAATGTCACAATGCTAAATGTCAAAAATGAAAAGTGTCACCGTGAAAAATGTCAAAAATGACAAATTTCAAGATGGCAAATGTCAAAGATGTCAAATGACAAATGTCACAATGCTAAATGTCAAAAATGAAAAGTGTCACCATGAAAAATGTCAAAAATGACAAATTTCAAGATGGCAAATGTCAAAGATGTCAAATCTCAAATGTCACAATGCTAAATGTCAAAAATGAAAAGTGTCCCCATGAAAAATGTCAATAATGACAAATTTCAAGATGGCAAATGTCAAAGATGTCAAATGACAAATGTCAAAATGCTAAATGTCAAAAATGAAAAGTGTCACCATGAAAAATGTCAAAAATCACAAATTTCAAGATGGCAAATGTCAAAGATGTCGAATATGACAAATGTCACAATGCTAAATGTCAAAAATGAAAAGTGTCACCATGAAAAATGTCAAAAATGACAAATTTCAAGATGGCAAATGTCAAAGATGTTAAATGACAAATGTCACAATGCTAAATGTCAAAAATGAAAAGTGTCACCATGAAAAATGTCAAAAATGACAAATTTCAAGATGGCAAATATCAAAGATGTCAAATGACAAATGTCACAATGCTAAATGTCAAAAATGACAAATTTCAAGATGGCAAATGTCAAAGATGTCAAATGACAAATGTCACAATGCTAAATGTCAAAAATGAAAAGTGTCACCATGAAAAATAACAAAAATCACAAATTTCAAGATGGCAAATGTCAAAGATGTCGAATATGACAAATGTCACAATGCTAAATGTCAAAAATGAAAAGTGGCACCATGAAAAATGTCAAAAATGACAAAGTTCAAGATGGCAAATATCAAAGATGTCAAATGACAAATGTCACAATGCTAAATTTAAAAAATGACAAATTTCAAGATGGCAAATGTCAAAAATGTCAAATGACAAATGTCACAATGCTAAATGTCAAAAATGAAAAGTGTCACCATGAAAAATGTCAAAAATAACAAATTTCAAGATGGCAAATGTCAAAGATGTCAAATGACAAATTTTACAATGCTAAATGTCAAAAATGAAAAGTGTCACCATGAAAAATGTCAAAAATGACAAATTTCAAGATGGCAAATGTCAAAGATGTCAAATAACAAATGTCACAATGCTAAATGTCAAAAATGAAAAGTGTCACCATGAAAAATGTCAAAAATAACAAATTTCAAGATGGCAAATATCAAAGATGTCAAATGACAAATGTCACAATGCTAAATGTCAAAAATAAAAAGTGTCACCATGAAAAATGTCAAAAATAACAAATTTCAAGATGGCAAATGTCAAAGATGTCAAATGACAAATGTCACAATGCTAAATGTCAAAAATAAAAAGTGTCACCATGAAAAATGTCAAAAATGACAAATTTCAAGATGGCAAATGTCAAAGATGTCAAATAACAAATGTCATAATGCTAAATGTCAAAAATGAAAAGTGTCACCATGAAAAATGTCAAAAATAACAAATTTCAAGATGGCAAATGTCAAAGATGTCAAATGACAAATGTCACAATGCTAAATGTCAAAAATGACAAATTTCAAGATGGCAAATGTCAAAAATGTCAAATGACAAGTGTCACAATGCTAAATGTCAAAAATGAAAAGTGTCACCATGAAAAATGTCAAAAATGACAAATTTCAAGATGGCAAATGTCAAAGATGTCAAATGACAAATGTCACAATGCTAAATGTCAAAAATGAAAAGTGTCACCATGGAAAATGTCAAAAATAACAAATTTCAAGATGGCAAATGTCAAAGATGTCAAATTACATATGTCACAATGCTAAATGTCAAAAATGAAAACTGTCACCATGAAAAATGTCAAAAATGACAAATTTCAAGATGGCAAATGTCAAAGATGTCAAATAACAAATGTCACAATGCTAAATGTCAAAAATAACAAGTGTCACCATGAAAAATGTCAAAAATAACAAATTTCAAGATGGCAAATGTCAAAGATGTCAAATGACAAATGTCACAATGCTAAATGTCAAAAATGAAAAGTGTCACCATGAAAAATGTCAAAAATGACAAATTTCAAGATGGCAAATGTCAAAGATGTCAAATGACAAATGTCACAATGCTAAATGTCAAAAATGAAAAGTGTCACCATGAAAAATGTCAAAAATAACAAATTTCAAGATGGCAAATGTCAAAGATGACAAATGTCACAATGCTAAATGTCAAAAATGAAAAGTGTCACCATAAAAAATGTCAAAAATGACAAATTTCAAGATGGCAAATGTCAAAGATGTCAAATGACAAATGTCACAATGCTAAATGTCAAAAATGAAAAGTGTCACCATGAAAAATGTCAAAAATGACAAATTTCAAGATGGCAAATGTCAAAGATGTCAAATGACATATGTCACAATGCTAAATGTCAAAAATGAAAAGTGTCAAAAATGAAAAATTTCAAGATGGCAAATGTCAAAGATGTCAAATGACAAATGTCACAATGCTAAATGTCAAAAATAAAAAGTGTCACCATGAAAAATGTCAAAAATGACAAATTTCAAGATGGCAAATGTCAAAACTGACAAATGTCACAATGCTAAATGTCAAAAAGTATAAGTGTCACCATGAAAAATGTCAAAAATGACAAATTTCAAGATGGCAAATGTCCAAGATGTAAAATAACGAATGTCACAATGCTAAATGTCAAAAATGACAAATTTCAAGATGGCAAATGTCAAAGATGTCAAATGACAAATGTCACAATGCTAAATGTCAAAAATGAAAAGTGTCACCATGAAAAATGTCAAAAATGACAAATTTCAAGATGGCAAATGTCAAAGATGTCAAATGACAAATGTCACAATGCTAAATGTCAAAAATGAAAAGTGTCACCATGAAAAATGTCAAAAATAACAAATTTCAAGATGGCAAATATCAAAGATGTCAAATGACAAATGTCACAATGCTAAATGTCAAAAATGAAAAGTGTCGCCATGAAAAATGTTAAAAATGACAAATTTCAAGATGGCAAATGTCAAAGATGTCAAATGACAAATGTCACAATTCTATATGTCAAAAATGAAAAGTGTCACCATGAAAAATGTCAAAAATCACAAATTTCAAGATGGCAAATATCAAAGATGTCGAATATGACAAATGTCACAATGCTAAATGTCAAAAATGAAAAGTGTCACCATGAAAAATGTCAAAAATGACAAATTTTAAGATGGCAAATGTCCAAGATGTCAAATGACGAATGTCACAATGCTAAATGTCAAAAATGACAAATTTCAAGATGGCAAATGTCAAAGATGTCAAATGACAAATGTCACAATGCTAAATGTCAAAAATGAAAAGTGTCACCATGAAAAATGTCAAAAATGACAAATTTCAAGATGGCAAATGTCAAAGATGTCAAATGACAAAAAATGTCACAATGCTAAATGTCAAAAATGAAAAGTGTCACCATGAAAAATGTCAAAAATAACAAATTTCAAGATGGCAAATGTCAAAGATGTCAAATGACAAATGTCACAATGCTAAATGTCAAAAATGAAAAATGTCAAAAATGACAAATTTCAAGATGGCAAATGTCAAAGATGTCAAATGACAAATATCACAATGCTAAATGTCAAAAATGAAAAGTGTCACCATGAAAAATGTCAAAAATGACAAATTTCAAGATGGCAAATGTCAAAACTGACAAATGTCACAATGCTAAATGTCAAAAATGAAAAGTGTCACCATAAAAAATGTCAAAAATAACAAATTTCAAGATGGCAAATGTCAAAGATGTCAAATGACAAATGTCACAATGCTAAATGTCAAAAATGAAAAGTGTCACCATGAAAAATGTCAAAAATGACAAATTTCAAGATGGCAAATGTCAAAACTGACAAATGTCACAATGCTAAATGTCAAAAATGATAAGTGTCACCATGAAAAATGTCAAAAATGACAAATTTCAAGATGGCAAATGTCAAAGATGTCAAATGACAAATGTCACAATGCTAAATGTCAAAAATGAAAAGTGTCACCATGAAAAATGTCAAAAATGACAAATTTCAAGATGGCAAATGTCAAAGATGTCAAATGACAAATGTCACAATGCTAAATGTCAAAAATGAAAAGTGTCACCATGAAAAATGTCAAAAATAACAAATTTCAAATTGGCGAATATCAAAGATGTCAAATGACAAATGTCACAATGCTAAATGTCAAAAATGAAAAGTGTCACCATGAAAAATGTCAAAAATGACAAATTTCAAGATGGCAAATGTCAAAGATGTCAAATGACAATTGTCACAATGCTAAATGTCAAAAATGAAAAGTGTCACCATGAAAAATGTCAAAAATGACAAATTTCAAGATGGCAAATGTCAAAGATGTCAAATGACATATATTATGTCACAATGCTAAATGTCAAAAATGAAAAGTGTCAAAAATGAAAAATTTCAAGATGGCAAATGTCAAAGATGTCAAATGACAAATGTCACAATGCTAAATGTCAAAAATGAAAAGTGTCACCATGAAAAATGTCAAAAATGACAAATTTCAAGATGGCAAATGTCAAAACTGACAAATGTCACAATGCTAAATGTCAAAAATGATAGGTGTCACCATGAAAAATGTCAAAAATGACAAATTTTAAGATGGCAAATGTCCAAGATGTCAAATGACGAATGTCACAATGCTAAATGTCAAAAATGACAAATTTCAAGATGGCAAATGTCAAAGATGTCAAATGACAAATTTCAAGATGGCAAATGTCAAAGATGTCAAATGACAAATGTCACAATGCTAAATGTCAAAAATGAAAAGTGTGACCATGAAAAATGTCAAAAATGACAAATTTCAAGATGGCAAATGTCAAAGATGTCAAATGACAAATGTCACAATGCTAAATGTCAAAAATGAAAAGTGTCACCATGAAAAATGTCAAAAATAACAAATTTCAAGATGGCAAATGTCAAAGATGTCAAATGACAAATGTCACAATGCTAAATGTCAAAAATGAAAAGTGTCACCATGAAAAATGTCAAAAATGACAAATTTCAAGATGGCAAATGTCAAAGATGTCAAATGACAAATGTCACAATGCTAAATGTCAAAAATGAAAAGTGTCACCATGAAAAATGTCAAAAATGACAAATTTCAAGATGGCAAATATCAAAGATGTCAAATGACAAATGTCACAATGCTAAATGTCAAAAATAAAAAGTGTCACCATGAAAAATGTCAAAAATCACAAATTTCAAGATGGCAAATGTCAAAGATGTCGAATATGACAAATGTCACAATGCTAAATGTCAAAAATGAAAAGTGTCACCATGAAAAATGTCAAAAATGACAAATTTCAAGATGGCAAATACCAAAGATGTCAAATGACAAATGTCACAATGCTAAATGTCAAAAATGACAAATTTCAAGATGGCAAATGTCAAAAATGTCAAATGACAAATGTCACAATGCTAAATGTCAAAAATGAAAAGTGTCACCATGAAAAATGTCAAAAATGACAAATTTTAAGATGGCTAATGTCAAAGATGTCAAATGACAAATGTCACAATGCTAAATGTCAAAAATGAAAAGTGTCACCATGAAAAATGTCAAAAATAACAAATTTCAAGATGGCAAATGTCAAAGATGTCAAATGACAAATGTCACAATGCTAAATGTCAAAAATGAAAAGTGTCACCATGAAAAATGTCAAAAATGACAAATTTCAAGATGGCAAATGTCTAAACTGACAAATGTCACAATGCTAAATGTCAAAAATGATAAGTGTCACCATGAAAAATGTCAAAAATGACAAATTTCAAGATGGCAAATGTCCAAGATGTCAAATGACGAATGTCACAATGCTAAATGTCAAAAATGACAAATTTCAAGATGGCAAATGTCAAAGATGTCAAATGACAAATGTCACAATGCTAAATGTCAAAAATGAAAAGTGTCACCATGAAAAATGTCAAAAATGACAAATTTCAAGATGGCAAATGTCAAAGATGTCAAATGACAAATGTCACAATGCTAAATGTCAAAAATGAAAAGTGTCACCATGAAAAATGTCAAAAATAACAAATTTCAAGATGGCAAATGTCAAAGATATCAAATAACAAATGTCACAATGCTAAATGTCAAAAATGAAAAGTGTCACCATGACAAATGTCAAAAATGACAAATTTCAAGGTGGCAAATGTCAAAGATGTCAAACGACAAATGTCGCAATGCTAAATGTCAAAAATGAAAAGTGTCACCATGAAAAATGTCAAAAATAACAAATTTCAAGATGGCAAATGTCAAAGATGTCAAATGTCACAATGCTAAATGTCAAAAATGAAAAGTGTCACCATGAAAAATGTCAAAAATGACAAATTTCAAGATGGCAAATGTCAAAACTGACAAATGTCAGAATGCTAAATGTCAAAAATGATAAGTGTCACCATGAAAAATGTTAAAAATGACAAATTTCAAGATGGCAAATGTCCAAGATGTCAAATGACAAATGTCACAATGCTAAATGTCAAAAATGACAAATTTCAAGATAGCAAATGTCAAAGATGTCAAATGACAAATTTCACAATGCTAAATGTCAAAAATGAAAAGTGTCATCATGAAAAATGTCAAAAATGACAAATTTCAAGATGGCAAATGTCAAAGATGTCAAATGGCAAATGTCACAATGCTAAATGTCAAAAATGAAAAGTGTCACCATGAAAAATGTCAAAAATAACAAATTTCAAGATGGCAAATGTCAAAGATGTCAAATGACAAATGTCACAATGCTAAATGTCAAAAATGAAAAGTGTCACCATGAAAAATGTCAAAAATGACAAATTTTAAGATGGCAAATGTCAAAGATGTCAAATGACAAATGTCACAATGCTAAATGTCAAAAATGAAAAGTGTCACCATAAAAAATGTCAAAAATGACAAATTTCAAGATGGCAAATGTCAAAACTGACAAATGTCACAATGCTAAATGTCAAAAATGATAAGTGTCACCATGAAAAATGTCAAAAATGACAAATTTCAAGATGGCAAATGTCCAAGATGTCAAATGACAAATGTCACAATGCTAAATGTCAAAAATGAAAAGTGTCACCATAAAAAATGTCAAAAATGACAAATTTCAAGATGGCAAATGTCAAAGATGTCAAATGACAAATGTCACAATGCTAAATGTCAAAAATGAAGAGTGTCAAAAATGACAAATTTCAAGATGGCAAATGTCTAAGATGTCAAATGACAAATGTCACAATGCTAAATGTCAAAAATGAAAAGTGTCACCGTGAAAAATGTCAAAAATGACAAATTTCAAGATGGCAAATGTCAAAGATGTCAAATGACAAATGTCACAATGCTAAATGTCAAAAATGAAAAGTGTCACCATGAAAAATGTCAAAAATGACAAATTTCAAGATGGCAAATGTCAAAGATGTCAAATGTCAAATGTCACAATGCTAAATGTCAAAAATGAAAAGTGTCCCCATGAAAAATGTCAATAATGACAAATTTCAAGACGGCAAATTTCAAAGATGTCAAATGACAAATGTCACAATGCTAAATGTCAAAAATGAAAAGTGTCACCATGAAAAATGTCAAAAATCACAAATTTCAAGATGGCAAATGTCAAAGATGTCAAATATGACAAATGTCACAATGCTAAATGTCAAAAATGAAAAGTGTCACCATGAAAAATGTCAAAAATGACAAATTTCAAGATGGCAAATGTCAAAGATGTTAAATGACAAATGTCAAAATGCTAAATGTCAAAAATGAAAAGTGTCACCATGAAAAATGTCAAAAATGACAAATTTCAAGATGGCAAATATCAAAGATGTCAAATGACAAATGTCACAATGCTAAATGTCAAAAATGACAAATTTCAAGATGGCAAATGTCAAAGATGTCAAATGACAAATGTCACAATGCTAAATGTCAAAAATGAAAAGTGTCACCATGAAAAATGTCAAAAATCACAAATTTCAAGATGGCAAATATCGAAGATGTCAAATGACAAATGTCACAATGCTAAATGTCAAAAATGAAAAGTGTCACCATGAAAAATGTCAAAAATGACAAATTTCAAAATGGCAAATGTCAAAGATGTTAAATGACAAATGTCACAATGCTAAATGTCAAAAATGAAAAGTGTCACCATGAAAAATGTCAAAAATGACAAATTTCAAGATGGCAAATATCAAAGATGTCAAATGACAAATGTCACAATGCTAAATGTCAAAAATGACAAATTTCAAGATGGCAAATGTCAAAGATGTCAAATGACAAATGTCACAATGCTAAATGTCAAAAATGAAAAGTGTCACCATGAAAAATGTCAAAAATCACAAATTTCAAGATGGCAAATGTCAAAGATGTCGAATATGACAAATGTCACAATGCTAAATGTCAAAAATGAAAAGTGGCACCATGAAAAATGTCAAAAATGACAAATTTCAAGATGGCAAATATCAAAGATGTCAAATGACAAATGTCACAATGCTAAATGTCAAAAATGACAAATTTCAAGATGGTAAATGTCAAAAATGTCAAATGACAAATGTCACAATGCTAAATGTCAAAAATGAAAAGTGTCACCATGAAAAATGTCAAAAATGACAAATTTCAAGATGGCAAATGTCAAAGATGTCAAATAACAAATGTCACAATGCTAAATGTCAAAAATGAAAAGTGACACCATGAAAAATGTCAAAAATAACAAATTTCAAGATGGCAAATGTCAAAGATGTCAAATGACAAATGTCACAATGACAAATGTCACAATGCTAAATGTCAAAAATGAAAAGTGTCACCATGAAAAATGTCAAAAATGACAAATTTCAAGATGGCAAATGTCAAAGATGTCAAATAACAAATGTCACAATGCTAAATGTCAAAAATGAAAAGTGTCACCATGAAAAATGTCAAAAATAACAAATTTCAAGATGGCAAATATCAAAGATGTCAAATGACAAATGTCACAATGCTAAATGTCAAAAATGAAAAGTGTCACCATGAAAAATGTCAAAAATAACAAATTTCATGATGGAAAATGTCAAAGATGTCAAATGACAAATGTCACAATGCTAAATGTCAAAAATGAAAAGTGTCACCATGAAAAATGTCAAAAATGACAAATTTCAAGATGGCAAATGTCAAAAATGTCAAATAACAAATGTCACAATGCTAAATGTCAAAAATGAAAAATGTCACCATGAAAAATGTCAAAAATAACAAATTTCAAGATGGCAAATGTCAAAGATGTCAAATGACAAATGTCACAATGCTAAATGTCAAAAATGACAAATTTCAAATGTCAAAAATGTCAAATGACAAATGTCACAATGCTAAATGTCAAAAATGAAAAGTGTCTCCATGAAAAATGTTAAAAATGACAAATTTCAAGATGGCAAATGTCAAAGATGTCAAATGACAAATGTCACAATGCTAAATGTCAAAAATGAAAAGTGTCACCATGAAAAATGTCAAAAATAACAAATTTCAAGATTGCAAATGTCAAAGATGTCAAATGACAAATGCCACAATGCTAAATGTCAAAAATGAAAAGTGTCACCATGAAAAATGTCAAAAATGACAAATTTCAAGATGGCAAATGTCAAAGATGTCAAATAACAAATGTCACAATGCTAAATGTCAAAAATGAAAAGTGTCACCATGAAAAATGTCAAAAATAACAAATTTCAAGATGGCAAATGTCAAAGATGTCAAATGACAAATGTCACAATGCTAAATGTCAAAAATAAAAAGTGTCACCATGAAAAATGTCAAAAATGACAAATTTCAAGATGGCAAATGTCAAAACTGACAAATGTCACAATGCTAAATGTCAAAAATGATAAGTGTCACCATGAAAAATGTCAAAAATGACAAATTTCAAGATGGCAAATGTCCAAGATGTCAAATGACGAATGTCACAATGCTAAATGTCAAAAATGACAAATTTCAAGATGGCAAATGTCAAAGATGTCAAATGACAAATGTCACAATGCTAAATGTCAAAAATGAAAAGTGTAACCATGAAAAATGTCAAAAATGACAAATTTCAAGATGGCAAATGTCAAAGATGTCAAATGACAAATGTCACAATGCTAAATGTCAAAAATGAAAAGTGTCACCATGAAAAATGTCAAAAATAACAAATTTCAAGATGGCAAATGTCAAAGATGTCAAATGACAAATATCACAATGCTAAATGTGAAAAATGAAAAGTGTCACCATGAAAAATGTCAAAAATGACAAATTTCAAGATGGCAAATGTCAAAGATGTCAAATGACAAATGTCACAATGCTAAATGTCAAAAATGAAAAGTGTCACCATGAAAAATGTCAAAAATCACAAATTTCAAAATGGCAAATGTCAAAGATGTCGAATATGACAAATGTCACAATGCTAAATGTCAAAAATGAAACGTGTCACCATGAAAAATGTCAAAAATGACAAATTTCAAGATGGCAAATATCAAAGATGTCAAATGACAAATGTTACAATGCTAAATGTCAAAAATGAAAAGTGTCACCATGAAAAATGTCAAAAATGACAAATTTCAAGATGGCAAATGACAAATGTCACAATGCTAAATGTCAAAAATGAAAAGTGTCACCATGAAAAATGTCAAAAATCACAAATTTCAAGATGGCAAATGTCAAAGATGTCGAATATGACAAATGTCACAATGCTAAATGTCAAAAATGAAAAGTGTCATCATGAAAAATGTCAAAAATGACAAATTTCAAGATGGCAAATATCAAAGATGTCAAATGAAAAATGTCACAATGCTAAATGTCAAAAATGAAAAGTGTCACCATGAAAAATGTCAAAAATAACAAATTTCAAGATGGCAAATGTCAAAGATGTCAAATGATAAATGTCACAATGCTAAATGTCAAAAATGAAAAGTGTCACCATGAAAAATGTCAAAAATGACAAATTTCAAGATGGCAAATGTCAAAGATGTCAAATGACAAATGTCACAATGCTAAATGTCAAAAATGAAAAGTGTCACCATGAAAAATGTCAAAAATGACAAATTTCAAGAAGGCAAATGTCAAAGATGTCAAATGACATATGTCACAATGCTAAATGTCAAAAATGAAAAGTGTCAAAAATGAAAAATTTCAAGATGGCAAATGTCAAAGATGTCAAATGACAAATGTCACAATGCTAAATGTCAAAAATGAAAAGTGTCACCATGAAAAATGTCAAAAATGACAAATTTCAAGATGGCAAATGTCAAAACTGACAAATGTCACAATGCTAAATGTCAAAAATGATAAGTGTCACCATGAAAAATGTCAAAAATGACAAATTTCAAGATGGCAAATGTCCAAGATGTCAAATGACGAATGTCACAATGCTAAATGTCAAAAATGACAAATTTCAAGATGGCAAATGTCAAAGATGTCAAATGACAAATGTCACAATGCTAAATGTCAAAAATGAAAAGTGTCACCATGAAAAATTTCAAAAATGACAAATTTTAAGATGGCAAATGTCAAAGATGTCAAATGACAAATGTCACAATGCTAAATGTCAAAAATAAAAAGTGTCACCATGAAAAATGTCAAAAATAACAAATTTCAAGACGGCAAATGTCAAAGATGTCAAATGACAAATGTCACAATGCTAAATGTGAAAAATGAAAAGTGTCACCATGAAAAATGTCAAAAATGACAAATTTCAAGATGGCAAATGTCAAAGATGTCAAATGACAAATGTCACAATGCTTAATGTCAAAAATGAAAAGTGTCACCATGAAAAATGTCAAAAATCACAAATTTCAAGATGGCAAATGTCAAAGATGTCGAATTTGACAAATGTCACAATGCTAAATGTCAAAAATAAAAAGTGTCACCATAAAAAATGACAAAAATGACAAATTTCAAGATGGCAAATATCAAAGATGTCAAATGACAAATGTCACAATGCTAAATGTCAAAAATGACAAATTTTAAGATGGCAAATGTCAAAGATGTCAAATGACAAATGTCACAATGCTAAATGTCAAAAATGAAAAGTGTCACCATGAAAAATGTCAAAAATCACAAATTTTAAGATGGCAAATGTCAAAGATGTCGAATATGACAAATGTCACAATGCTAAATGTCAAAAATGAAAAGTGTCACCATGAAAAATGTCAAAAATGAACAATTTCAAGATGGCAAATATCAAAGATGTCAAATGACAAATGTTACAATGCTAAATGTCAAAAATGACAAATTTCAAGATGGCAAATGTCAAAAATGTCAAATGACAAATGTCACAATGCTAAATGTCAAAAATGAAAAGTGTCACCATGAAAAATGTCAAAAATGACAAATTTCAAGATGGCAAATGTCAAAGATGTCAAATGACAAATGTCACAATGCTAAATGTCAAAAATGAAAAGTGTCACCATGAAAAATGTCAAAAATAACAAATTTCAAGCTGGCAAATGTCAAAGATGTTAAATGACAAATGTCACAATGCTAAATGTCAAAAATGAAAAGTGTCACCATGAAAAATGTCAAAAATGACAAATTTCAAGATGGCAAATGTCAAAGATGTCAAATAACAAATGTCACAATGCTAAATGTCAAAAATGAAAAGTGTCACCATGAAAAATGTCAAAAATAACAAATTTCAAGATGGCAAATGTCAAAGATGTCAAATGACAAATGTCACAATGCTAAATGTCAAAAATGAAAAGTGTCACTATGAAAAATGTCAAAAATGACAAATTTCAAGATGGCAAATGTCAAAACTGACAAATGTCACAATGCTAAATGTCAAAAATGATAAGTGTCACCATGAAAAATGTCAAAAATGACAAATTTCAAGATGGCAAATGTCCAAGATGTCAAATGACGAATGTCACAATGCTAAATGTCAAAAATGACAAATTTCAAGGTGGCAAATGTCAAAGATGTCAAATGACAAATGTCACAATGCTAAATGTCAAAAATGAAAAGTGTCACCATGAAAAATGTCAAAAATGAGAAATTTCAAGATGGCAAATGTCAAAGATGTCAAATGACAAATGTCACAATGCTAAATGTCAAAAATGAAAAGTGTCACCATGAAAAATGTCAAAAATAACAAATTTCAAGATGGCAAATGTCAAAGATGTCAAATGACAAATGTCACAATGCTAAATGTCAAAAATGAAAAGTGTCACCATGAAAAATGTCAAAAATGACAAATTTCAAGATGGCAAATGTCAAAGATGTCAAATGACAAATGTCACAATGCTAAATGTCAAAAATGAAAAGTGTCACCATGAAAAATGTCAAAAATAACAAATTTCAAGATGGCAAATGTCAAAGATGTCAAATGTCACAATGCTAGATGTTAAAAATGAAAAGTGTCACCATGAAAAATGTCAAAAATGACAAATTTTAAGATGGCAAATGTCACAATGCTAAATGTCAAAAATGATAAGTGTCACCATGAAAAATGTCAAAAATGACAAATTTCAAGATGGCAAATGTCCAAGATGTCAAATGTCACAATGCTAAATGTCAAAAATGACAAATTTCAAGATGGCAAATGTCAAAGATGTCAAATGACAAATGTCACAATGCTAAATGTCAAAAATGAAAAGTGTCACCATGAAAAATGTCAAAAATGACAAATTTCAAGATGGCAAATGTCAAAGATGTCAAATGGCAAATGTCACAATGCTAAATGTCAAAAATGAAAAGTGTCACCATGAAAAATGTCAAAAATAACAAATTTCAATATGGCAAATGTCAAAGATGTCAAATAACAAATGTCATAATGCTAAATGTCAAAAATGAAAAGTGTCACCATGAAAAATGTCAAAAATAACAAATTTCAAGATGGCAAATGTCAAAGATGTCAAATGACAAATGTCACAATGCTAAATGTCAAAAATGACAAATTTCAAGATGGCAAATGTCAAAAATGTCAAATGACAAGTGTCACAATGCTAAATGTCAAAAATGAAAAGTGTCACCATGAAAAATGTCAAAAATGACAAATTTCAAGATGGCAAATGTCAAAGATGTCAAATGACAAATGTCACAATGCTAAATGTCAAAAATGAAAAGTGTCACCATGGAAAATGTCAAAAATAACAAATTTCAAGATGGCAAATGTCAAAGATGTCAAATTACATATGTCACAATGCTAAATGTCAAAAATGAAAACTGTCACCATGAAAAATGTCAAAAATGACAAATTTCAAGATGGCAAATGTCAAAGATGTCAAATAACAAATGTCACAATGCTAAATGTCAAAAATAACAAGTGTCACCATGAAAAATGTCAAAAATAACAAATTTCAAGATGGCAAATGTCAAAGATGTCAAATGACAAATGTCACAATGCTAAATGTCAAAAATGAAAAGTGTCACCATGAAAAATGTCAAAAATGACAAATTTCAAGATGGCAAATGTCAAAGATGTCAAATGACAAATGTCACAATGCTAAATGTCAAAAATGAAAAGTGTCACCATGAAAAATGTCAAAAATAACAAATTTCAAGATGGCAAATGTCAAAGATGACAAATGTCACAATGCTAAATGTCAAAAATGAAAAGTGTCACCATAAAAAATGTCAAAAATGACAAATTTCAAGATGGCAAATGTCAAAGATGTCAAATGACAAATGTCACAATGCTAAATGTCAAAAATGAAAAGTGTCACCATGAAAAATGTCAAAAATGACAAATTTCAAGATGGCAAATGTCAAAGATGTCAAATGACATATGTCACAATGCTAAATGTCAAAAATGAAAAGTGTCAAAAATGAAAAATTTCAAGATGGCAAATGTCAAAGATGTCAAATGACAAATGTCACAATGCTAAATGTCAAAAATAAAAAGTGTCACCATGAAAAATGTCAAAAATGACAAATTTCAAGATGGCAAATGTCAAAACTGACAAATGTCACAATGCTAAATGTCAAAAAGTATAAGTGTCACCATGAAAAATGTCAAAAATGACAAATTTCAAGATGGCAAATGTCCAAGATGTAAAATAACGAATGTCACAATGCTAAATGTCAAAAATGACAAATTTCAAGATGGCAAATGTCAAAGATGTCAAATGACAAATGTCACAATGCTAAATGTCAAAAATGAAAAGTGTCACCATGAAAAATGTCAAAAATGACAAATTTCAAGATGGCAAATGTCAAAGATGTCAAATGACAAATGTCACAATGCTAAATGTCAAAAATGAAAAGTGTCACCATGAAAAATGTCAAAAATAACAAATTTCAAGATGGCAAATATCAAAGATGTCAAATGACAAATGTCACAATGCTAAATGTCAAAAATGAAAAGTGTCGCCATGAAAAATGTTAAAAATGACAAATTTCAAGATGGCAAATGTCAAAGATGTCAAATGACAAATGTCACAATTCTATATGTCAAAAATGAAAAGTGTCACCATGAAAAATGTCAAAAATCACAAATTTCAAGATGGCAAATATCAAAGATGTCGAATATGACAAATGTCACAATGCTAAATGTCAAAAATGAAAAGTGTCACCATGAAAAATGTCAAAAATGACAAATTTTAAGATGGCAAATGTCCAAGATGTCAAATGACGAATGTCACAATGCTAAATGTCAAAAATGACAAATTTCAAGATGGCAAATGTCAAAGATGTCAAATGACAAATGTCACAATGCTAAATGTCAAAAATGAAAAGTGTCACCATGAAAAATGTCAAAAATGACAAATTTCAAGATGGCAAATGTCAAAGATGTCAAATGACAAAAAATGTCACAATGCTAAATGTCAAAAATGAAAAGTGTCACCATGAAAAATGTCAAAAATAACAAATTTCAAGATGGCAAATGTCAAAGATGTCAAATGACAAATGTCACAATGCTAAATGTCAAAAATGAAAAATGTCAAAAATGACAAATTTTAAGATGGCAAATGTCAAAGATGTCAAATGACAAATATCACAATGCTAAATGTCAAAAATGAAAAGTGTCACCATGAAAAATGTCAAAAATGACAAATTTCAAGATGGCAAATGTCAAAACTGACAAATGTCACAATGCTAAATGTCAAAAATGAAAAGTGTCACCATAAAAAATGTCAAAAATAACAAATTTCAAGATGGCAAATGTCAAAGATGTCAAATGACAAATGTCACAATGCTAAATGTCAAAAATGAAAAGTGTCACCATGAAAAATGTCAAAAATGACAAATTTCAAGATGGCAAATGTCAAAACTGACAAATGTCACAATGCTAAATGTCAAAAATGATAAGTGTCACCATGAAAAATGTCAAAAATGACAAATTTCAAGATGGCAAATGTCAAAGATGTCAAATGACAAATGTCACAATGCTAAATGTCAAAAATGAAAAGTGTCACCATGAAAAATGTCAAAAATGACAAATTTCAAGATGGCAAATGTCAAAGATGTCAAATGACAAATGTCACAATGCTAAATGTCAAAAATGAAAAGTGTCACCATGAAAAATGTCAAAAATAACAAATTTCAAATTGGCAAATATCAAAGATGTCAAATGACAAATGTCACAATGCTAAATGTCAAAAATGAAAAGTGTCACCATGAAAAATGTCAAAAATGACAAATTTCAAGATGGCAAAAGTCAAAGATGTCAAATGACAATTGTCACAATGCTAAATGTCAAAAATGAAAAGTGTCACCATGAAAAATGTCAAAAATGACAAATTTCAAGATGGCAAATGTCAAAGATGTCAAATGACATATATTATGTCACAATGCTAAATGTCAAAAATGAAAAGTGTCAAAAATGAAAAATTTCAAGATGGCAAATGTCAAAGATGTCAAATGACAAATGTCACAATGCTAAATGTCAAAAATGAAAAGTGTCACCATGAAAAATGTCAAAAATGACAAATTTCAAGATGGCAAATGTCAAAACTGACAAATGTCACAATGCTAAATGTCAAAAATGATAGGTGTCACCATGAAAAATGTCAAAAATGACAAATTTTAAGATGGCAAATGTCCAAGATGTCAAATGACGAATGTCACAATGCTAAATGTCAAAAATGACAAATTTCAAGATGGCAAATGTCAAAGATGTCAAATGACAAATTTCAAGATGGCAAATGTCAAAGATGTCAAATGACAAATGTCACAATGCTAAATGTCAAAAATGAAAAGTGTGACCATGAAAAATGTCAAAAATGACAAATTTCAAGATGGCAAATGTCAAAGATGTCAAATGACAAATGTCACAATGCTAAATGTCAAAAATGAAAAGTGTCACCATGAAAAATGTCAAAAATAACAAATTTCAAGATGGCAAATGTCAAAGATGTCAAATGACAAATGTCACAATGCTAAATGTCAAAAATGAAAAGTGTCACCATGAAAAATGTCAAAAATGACAAATTTCAAGATGGCAAATGTCAAAGATGTCAAATGACAAATGTCACAATGCTAAATGTCAAAAATGAAAAGTGTCACCATGAAAAATGTCAAAAATGACAAATTTCAAGATGGCAAATATCAAAGATGTCAAATGACAAATGTCACAATGCTAAATGTCAAAAATAAAAAGTGTCACCATGAAAAATGTCAAAAATCACAAATTTCAAGATGGCAAATGTCAAAGATGTCGAATATGACAAATGTCACAATGCTAAATGTCAAAAATGAAAAGTGTCACCATGAAAAATGTCAAAAATGACAAATTTCAAGATGGCAAATACCAAAGATGTCAAATGACAAATGTCACAATGCTAAATGTCAAAAATGACAAATTTCAAGATGGCAAATGTCAAAAATGTCAAATGACAAATGTCACAATGCTAAATGTCAAAAATGAAAAGTGTCACCATGAAAAATGTCAAAAATGACAAATTTTAAGATGGCTAATGTCAAAGATGTCAAATGACAAATGTCACAATGCTAAATGTCAAAAATGAAAAGTGTCACCATGAAAAATGTCAAAAATAACAAATTTCAAGATGGCAAATGTCAAAGATGTCAAATGACAAATGTCACAATGCTAAATGTCAAAAATGAAAAGTGTCACCATGAAAAATGTCAAAAATGACAAATTTCAAGATGGCAAATGTCTAAACTGACAAATGTCACAATGCTAAATGTCAAAAATGATAAGTGTCACCATGAAAAATGTCAAAAATGACAAATTTCAAGATGGCAAATGTCCAAGATGTCAAATGACGAATGTCACAATGCTAAATGTCAAAAATGACAAATTTCAAGATGGCAAATGTCAAAGATGTCAAATGACAAATGTCACAATGCTAAATGTCAAAAATGAAAAGTGTCACCATGAAAAATGTCAAAAATGACAAATTTCAAGATGGCAAATGTCAAAGATGTCAAATGACAAATGTCACAATGCTAAATGTCAAAAATGAAAAGTGTCACCATGAAAAATGTCAAAAATAACAAATTTCAAGATGGCAAATGTCAAAGATATCAAATAACAAATGTCACAATGCTAAATGTCAAAAATGAAAAGTGTCACCATGACAAATGTCAAAAATGACAAATTTCAAGGTGGCAAATGTCAAAGATGTCAAACGACAAATGTCGCAATGCTAAATGTCAAAAATGAAAAGTGTCACCATGAAAAATGTCAAAAATAACAAATTTCAAGATGGCAAATGTCAAAGATGTCAAATGTCACAATGCTAAATGTCAAAAATGAAAAGTGTCACCATGAAAAATGTCAAAAATGACAAATTTCAAGATGGCAAATGTCAAAACTGACAAATGTCAGAATGCTAAATGTCAAAAATGATAAGTGTCACCATGAAAAATGTTAAAAATGACAAATTTCAAGATGGCAAATGTCCAAGATGTCAAATGACAAATGTCACAATGCTAAATGTCAAAAATGACAAATTTCAAGATAGCAAATGTCAAAGATGTCAAATGACAAATTTCACAATGCTAAATGTCAAAAATGAAAAGTGTCATCATGAAAAATGTCAAAAATGACAAATTTCAAGATGGCAAATGTCAAAGATGTCAAATGGCAAATGTCACAATGCTAAATGTCAAAAATGAAAAGTGTCACCATGAAAAATGTCAAAAATAACAAATTTCAAGATGGCAAATGTCAAAGATGTCAAATGACAAATGTCACAATGCTAAATGTCAAAAATGAAAAGTGTCACCATGAAAAATGTCAAAAATGACAAATTTTAAGATGGCAAATGTCAAAGATGTCAAATGACAAATGTCACAATGCTAAATGTCAAAAATGAAAAGTGTCACCATAAAAAATGTCAAAAATGACAAATTTCAAGATGGCAAATGTCAAAACTGACAAATGTCACAATGCTAAATGTCAAAAATGATAAGTGTCACCATGAAAAATGTCAAAAATGACAAATTTCAAGATGGCAAATGTCCAAGATGTCAAATGACAAATGTCACAATGCTAAATGTCAAAAATGAAAAGTGTCACCATAAAAAATGTCAAAAATGACAAATTTCAAGATGGCAAATGTCAAAGATGTCAAATGACAAATGTCACAATGCTAAATGTCAAAAATGAAGAGTGTCAAAAATGACAAATTTCAAGATGGCAAATGTCTAAGATGTCAAATGACAAATGTCACAATGCTAAATGTCAAAAATGAAAAGTGTCACCGTGAAAAATGTCAAAAATGACAAATTTCAAGATGGCAAATGTCAAAGATGTCAAATGACAAATGTCACAATGCTAAATGTCAAAAATGAAAAGTGTCACCATGAAAAATGTCAAAAATGACAAATTTCAAGATGGCAAATGTCAAAGATGTCAAATGTCAAATGTCACAATGCTAAATGTCAAAAATGAAAAGTGTCCCCATGAAAAATGTCAATAATGACAAATTTCAAGACGGCAAATTTCAAAGATGTCAAATGACAAATGTCACAATGCTAAATGTCAAAAATGAAAAGTGTCACCATGAAAAATGTCAAAAATCACAAATTTCAAGATGGCAAATGTCAAAGATGTCAAATATGACAAATGTCACAATGCTAAATGTCAAAAATGAAAAGTGTCACCATGAAAAATGTCAAAAATGACAAATTTCAAGATGGCAAATGTCAAAGATGTTAAATGACAAATGTCAAAATGCTAAATGTCAAAAATGAAAAGTGTCACCATGAAAAATGTCAAAAATGACAAATTTCAAGATGGCAAATATCAAAGATGTCAAATGACAAATGTCACAATGCTAAATGTCAAAAATGACAAATTTCAAGATGGCAAATGTCAAAGATGTCAAATGACAAATGTCACAATGCTAAATGTCAAAAATGAAAAGTGTCACCATGAAAAATGTCAAAAATCACAAATTTCAAGATGGCAAATATCGAAGATGTCAAATGACAAATGTCACAATGCTAAATGTCAAAAATGAAAAGTGTCACCATGAAAAATGTCAAAAATGACAAATTTCAAAATGGCAAATGTCAAAGATGTTAAATGACAAATGTCACAATGCTAAATGTCAAAAATGAAAAGTGTCACCATGAAAAATGTCAAAAATGACAAATTTCAAGATGGCAAATATCAAAGATGTCAAATGACAAATGTCACAATGCTAAATGTCAAAAATGACAAATTTCAAGATGGCAAATGTCAAAGATGTCAAATGACAAATGTCACAATGCTAAATGTCAAAAATGAAAAGTGTCACCATGAAAAATGTCAAAAATCACAAATTTCAAGATGGCAAATGTCAAAGATGTCGAATATGACAAATGTCACAATGCTAAATGTCAAAAATGAAAAGTGGCACCATGAAAAATGTCAAAAATGACAAATTTCAAGATGGCAAATATCAAAGATGTCAAATGACAAATGTCACAATGCTAAATGTCAAAAATGACAAATTTCAAGATGGTAAATGTCAAAAATGTCAAATGACAAATGTCACAATGCTAAATGTCAAAAATGAAAAGTGTCACCATGAAAAATGTCAAAAATGACAAATTTCAAGATGGCAAATGTCAAAGATGTCAAATAACAAATGTCACAATGCTAAATGTCAAAAATGAAAAGTGACACCATGAAAAATGTCAAAAATAACAAATTTCAAGATGGCAAATGTCAAAGATGTCAAATGACAAATGTCACAATGACAAATGTCACAATGCTAAATGTCAAAAATGAAAAGTGTCACCATGAAAAATGTCAAAAATGACAAATTTCAAGATGGCAAATGTCAAAGATGTCAAATAACAAATGTCACAATGCTAAATGTCAAAAATGAAAAGTGTCACCATGAAAAATGTCAAAAATAACAAATTTCAAGATGGCAAATATCAAAGATGTCAAATGACAAATGTCACAATGCTAAATGTCAAAAATGAAAAGTGTCACCATGAAAAATGTCAAAAATAACAAATTTCATGATGGAAAATGTCAAAGATGTCAAATGACAAATGTCACAATGCTAAATGTCAAAAATGAAAAGTGTCACCATGAAAAATGTCAAAAATGACAAATTTCAAGATGGCAAATGTCAAAAATGTCAAATAACAAATGTCACAATGCTAAATGTCAAAAATGAAAAATGTCACCATGAAAAATGTCAAAAATAACAAATTTCAAGATGGCAAATGTCAAAGATGTCAAATGACAAATGTCACAATGCTAAATGTCAAAAATGACAAATTTCAAATGTCAAAAATGTCAAATGACAAATGTCACAATGCTAAATGTCAAAAATGAAAAGTGTCTCCATGAAAAATGTTAAAAATGACAAATTTCAAGATGGCAAATGTCAAAGATGTCAAATGACAAATGTCACAATGCTAAATGTCAAAAATGAAAAGTGTCACCATGAAAAATGTCAAAAATAACAAATTTCAAGATTGCAAATGTCAAAGATGTCAAATGACAAATGCCACAATGCTAAATGTCAAAAATGAAAAGTGTCACCATGAAAAATGTCAAAAATGACAAATTTCAAGATGGCAAATGTCAAAGATGTCAAATAACAAATGTCACAATGCTAAATGTCAAAAATGAAAAGTGTCACCATGAAAAATGTCAAAAATAACAAATTTCAAGATGGCAAATGTCAAAGATGTCAAATGACAAATGTCACAATGCTAAATGTCAAAAATAAAAAGTGTCACCATGAAAAATGTCAAAAATGACAAATTTCAAGATGGCAAATGTCAAAACTGACAAATGTCACAATGCTAAATGTCAAAAATGATAAGTGTCACCATGAAAAATGTCAAAAATGACAAATTTCAAGATGGCAAATGTCCAAGATGTCAAATGACGAATGTCACAATGCTAAATGTCAAAAATGACAAATTTCAAGATGGCAAATGTCAAAGATGTCAAATGACAAATGTCACAATGCTAAATGTCAAAAATGAAAAGTGTAACCATGAAAAATGTCAAAAATGACAAATTTCAAGATGGCAAATGTCAAAGATGTCAAATGACAAATGTCACAATGCTAAATGTCAAAAATGAAAAGTGTCACCATGAAAAATGTCAAAAATAACAAATTTCAAGATGGCAAATGTCAAAGATGTCAAATGACAAATATCACAATGCTAAATGTGAAAAATGAAAAGTGTCACCATGAAAAATGTCAAAAATGACAAATTTCAAGATGGCAAATGTCAAAGATGTCAAATGACAAATGTCACAATGCTAAATGTCAAAAATGAAAAGTGTCACCATGAAAAATGTCAAAAATCACAAATTTCAAGATGGCAAATGTCAAAGATGTCGAATATGACAAATGTCACAATGCTAAATGTCAAAAATGAAACGTGTCACCATGAAAAATGTCAAAAATGACAAATTTCAAGATGGCAAATATCAAAGATGTCAAATGACAAATGTTACAATGCTAAATGTCAAAAATGAAAAGTGTCACCATGAAAAATGTCAAAAATGACAAATTTCAAGATGGCAAATGACAAATGTCACAATGCTAAATGTCAAAAATGAAAAGTGTCACCATGAAAAATGTCAAAAATCACAAATTTCAAGATGGCAAATGTCAAAGATGTCGAATATGACAAATGTCACAATGCTAAATGTCAAAAATGAAAAGTGTCATCATGAAAAATGTCAAAAATGACAAATTTCAAGATGGCAAATATCAAAGATGTCAAATGAAAAATGTCACAATGCTAAATGTCAAAAATGAAAAGTGTCACCATGAAAAATGTCAAAAATAACAAATTTCAAGATGGCAAATGTCAAAGATGTCAAATGATAAATGTCACAATGCTAAATGTCAAAAATGAAAAGTGTCACCATGAAAAATGTCAAAAATGACAAATTTCAAGATGGCAAATGTCAAAGATGTCAAATGACAAATGTCACAATGCTAAATGTCAAAAATGAAAAGTGTCACCATGAAAAATGTCAAAAATGACAAATTTCAAGAAGGCAAATGTCAAAGATGTCAAATGACATATGTCACAATGCTAAATGTCAAAAATGAAAAGTGTCAAAAATGAAAAATTTCAAGATGGCAAATGTCAAAGATGTCAAATGACAAATGTCACAATGCTAAATGTCAAAAATGAAAAGTGTCACCATGAAAAATGTCAAAAATGACAAATTTCAAGATGGCAAATGTCAAAACTGACAAATGTCACAATGCTAAATGTCAAAAATGATAAGTGTCACCATGAAAAATGTCAAAAATGACAAATTTCAAGATGGCAAATGTCCAAGATGTCAAATGACGAATGTCACAATGCTAAATGTCAAAAATGACAAATTTCAAGATGGCAAATGTCAAAGATGTCAAATGACAAATGTCACAATGCTAAATGTCAAAAATGAAAAGTGTCACCATGAAAAATTTCAAAAATGACAAATTTTAAGATGGCAAATGTCAAAGATGTCAAATGACAAATGTCACAATGCTAAATGTCAAAAATAAAAAGTGTCACCATGAAAAATGTCAAAAATAACAAATTTCAAGACGGCAAATGTCAAAGATGTCAAATGACAAATGTCACAATGCTAAATGTGAAAAATGAAAAGTGTCACCATGAAAAATGTCAAAAATGACAAATTTCAAGATGGCAAATGTCAAAGATGTCAAATGACAAATGTCACAATGCTTAATGTCAAAAATGAAAAGTGTCACCATGAAAAATGTCAAAAATCACAAATTTCAAGATGGCAAATGTCAAAGATGTCGAATTTGACAAATGTCACAATGCTAAATGTCAAAAATAAAAAGTGTCACCATAAAAAATGACAAAAATGACAAATTTCAAGATGGCAAATATCAAAGATGTCAAATGACAAATGTCACAATGCTAAATGTCAAAAATGACAAATTTTAAGATGGCAAATGTCAAAGATGTCAAATGACAAATGTCACAATGCTAAATGTCAAAAATGAAAAGTGTCACCATGAAAAATGTCAAAAATCACAAATTTTAAGATGGCAAATGTCAAAGATGTCGAATATGACAAATGTCACAATGCTAAATGTCAAAAATGAAAAGTGTCACCATGAAAAATGTCAAAAATGAACAATTTCAAGATGGCAAATATCAAAGATGTCAAATGACAAATGTTACAATGCTAAATGTCAAAAATGACAAATTTCAAGATGGCAAATGTCAAAAATGTCAAATGACAAATGTCACAATGCTAAATGTCAAAAATGAAAAGTGTCACCATGAAAAATGTCAAAAATGACAAATTTCAAGATGGCAAATGTCAAAGATGTCAAATGACAAATGTCACAATGCTAAATGTCAAAAATGAAAAGTGTCACCATGAAAAATGTCAAAAATAACAAATTTCAAGCTGGCAAATGTCAAAGATGTTAAATGACAAATGTCACAATGCTAAATGTCAAAAATGAAAAGTGTCACCATGAAAAATGTCAAAAATGACAAATTTCAAGATGGCAAATGTCAAAGATGTCAAATAACAAATGTCACAATGCTAAATGTCAAAAATGAAAAGTGTCACCATGAAAAATGTCAAAAATAACAAATTTCAAGATGGCAAATGTCAAAGATGTCAAATGACAAATGTCACAATGCTAAATGTCAAAAATGAAAAGTGTCACTATGAAAAATGTCAAAAATGACAAATTTCAAGATGGCAAATGTCAAAACTGACAAATGTCACAATGCTAAATGTCAAAAATGATAAGTGTCACCATGAAAAATGTCAAAAATGACAAATTTCAAGATGGCAAATGTCCAAGATGTCAAATGACGAATGTCACAATGCTAAATGTCAAAAATGACAAATTTCAAGGTGGCAAATGTCAAAGATGTCAAATGACAAATGTCACAATGCTAAATGTCAAAAATGAAAAGTGTCACCATGAAAAATGTCAAAAATGAGAAATTTCAAGATGGCAAATGTCAAAGATGTCAAATGACAAATGTCACAATGCTAAATGTCAAAAATGAAAAGTGTCACCATGAAAAATGTCAAAAATAACAAATTTCAAGATGGCAAATGTCAAAGATGTCAAATGACAAATGTCACAATGCTAAATGTCAAAAATGAAAAGTGTCACCATGAAAAATGTCAAAAATGACAAATTTCAAGATGGCAAATGTCAAAGATGTCAAATGACAAATGTCACAATGCTAAATGTCAAAAATGAAAAGTGTCACCATGAAAAATGTCAAAAATAACAAATTTCAAGATGGCAAATGTCAAAGATGTCAAATGTCACAATGCTAGATGTTAAAAATGAAAAGTGTCACCATGAAAAATGTCAAAAATGACAAATTTTAAGATGGCAAATGTCACAATGCTAAATGTCAAAAATGATAAGTGTCACCATGAAAAATGTCAAAAATGACAAATTTCAAGATGGCAAATGTCCAAGATGTCAAATGTCACAATGCTAAATGTCAAAAATGACAAATTTCAAGATGGCAAATGTCAAAGATGTCAAATGACAAATGTCACAATGCTAAATGTCAAAAATGAAAAGTGTCACCATGAAAAATGTCAAAAATGACAAATTTCAAGATGGCAAATGTCAAAGATGTCAAATGGCAAATGTCACAATGCTAAATGTCAAAAATGAAAAGTGTCACCATGAAAAATGTCAAAAATAACAAATTTCAATATGGCAAATGTCAAAGATGTCAAATGACAAATGTCACAATGCTAAATGTCAAAAATGAAAAGTGTCACCATGAAAAATGTCAAAAATGACAAATTTCAAGATGGCAAATGTCAAAGATGTCAAATGACAAATGTCACAATGCTAAATGTAAAAAATGAAAAGTGTCACCATAAAAAATGTCAAAAATGACAAATTTCAAGATGGCAAATGTCAAAGATGTCAAATGACAAATGTCACAATGCTAAATGTCAAAAATGAAAAGTGTCACCATGAAAAATGTCAAAAATGACAAATTTCAAGATGGCAAATGTCAAAGATGTCAAATGACAAATGTCACAATGCTAAATGTCAAAAATGAAAAGTGTCACCATAAAAAATGTCAAAAATGACAAATTTCAAGATATCAAATGTCAAAACTGACAAATGTCACAATGCTAAATGTCAAAAATGATAAGTGTCACCATGAAAAATGTCAAAAATGACAAATTTTAAGATGGCAAATGTCCAAGATGTCAAATGACAAATGTCACAATGCTAAATGTCAAAAATAAAAAGTGTCACCATAAAAAATGTCAAAAATGACAAATTTCAAGATGGCAAATGTCAAAGATGTCAAATGACAAATGTCACAATGCTAAATGTCAAAAATGAAAAGTGTCAAAAATGACAAATTTCAAGATGGCAAATGTCTAAGATGTCAAATGACAAATGTCACAATGCTAAATGTCAAAAATGAAAAGTGTCACCGTGAAAAATGTCAAAAATGACAAATTTCAAGATGGCAAATGTCAAAGATGTCAAATGACAAATGTCACAATGCTAAATGTCAAAAATGAAAAGTGTCACCATGAAAAATGTCAATAATGACAAATTTCAAGATGGCAAATGTCAAAGATGTCAAATGACAAATGTTACAATGCTAAATGTCAAAAATGAAAAGTGTCACCATGAAAAATGTCAAAAATGACAAATTTCAAGATGGCAAATGTCAAAGATGTCGAATATGACAAATGTCACAATGCTAAATGTCAAAAATGAAAAGTGTCATCATGAAAAATGTTAAAAATGACAAATTTCAAGATGGCAAATGTCAAAGATGTTAAATGACAAATGTCACAATGCTGAATGTCAAAAATGAAAAGTGTCACCATGAAAAATGTCAAAAATGACAAATTTCAAGATGGCAAATGTCAAAGATGTCAAATGACAAATGTCACAATGCTAAATGTCAAAAATGAAAAGTGTCACCATGAAAAATGTCAAAAATGACAAATTTCAAGATGGCAAATGTCAAAGATGTCGAATATGACAAATGTCACAATGCTAAATGTCAAAAATGAAAAGTGTCACCATGAAAAATATTAAAAATGACAAATTTCAAGATGGCAAATGTCAAAGATGTTAAATGACAAATGTCACAATGCTAAATGTCAAAAATGAAAAGTGGCACCATGAAAAATGTCAAAAATGACAAATTTCAAGATGGCAAATGTCAAAGATGTCAAATGACAAATGTCACAATGCTAAATGTCAAAAATGAAAAGTGTCACCATGAAAAATGTCAAAAATAACAAATTTCAAGATGGCAAATATCAAAGATGTCAAATGACAAATGTCACAATGCTAAATGTCAAAAATGAAAAGTGTCACCATGAAAAATGTCAAAAATGACAAATTTCAAGATGGCAAATGTCAAAGATGTCAAATGACAAATATCACAATGGTAAATGTCAAAAATGAAAAGTGTCACCATGAAAAATGTCAAAAATGACAAATTTCAAGATGGCAAATGTCAAAGATGTCAAATGACATATATTATGTCACAATGCTAAATGTCAAAAATGAAAAGTGTCAAAAATGAAAAATTTCAAGATCGCAAATGTCAAATGACAAATGTCACAATGCTAAATGTCAAAAATGAAAAGTGTCACCATGAAAAATGTCAAAAATGACAAATTTCACGATGGCAAATGTCAAAACTGACAAATGTCACAATGCTAAATGTCAAAAATGATAAGTGTTACCATGAAAAATGTCAAAAATGACAAATTTCAAGATGGCAAATGTCCAAGATGTCAAATGACGAATGTCACAATGCTAAATGTCAAAAATGACAAATTTCAAGATGGCAAATGTCAAAGATGTCAAATGACAAATTTCAAGATGGCAAATGTCAAAGATGTCAAATGACAAATGTCACAATGCTAAATGTCAAAAATGAAAAGTGTCACCATGAAAAATGTCAAAAATGACAAATTTCAAGATGGCAAATGTCAAAGATGTCAAATGACAAATGTCACAATGCTAAATGTGAAAAATGAAAAGTGTCACCATGAAAAATGTCCAAAATAACAAATTTCAAGATGGCAAATGTCAAAGAGGTCAAATGACAAATGTCACAATGCTAAATGTCAAAAATGAAAAGTGTCACCATGAAAAATGTCAAAAATGACAAATTTCAAGATGGCAAATGTCAAAGATGTCAAATGACAAATGTCACAATGCTAAATGTCAAAAATGAAAAGTGTCACCATGAAAAATGTCAAAAATCACAAATTTCAAGATGGCAAATATCAAAGATGTCGAATATGACAAATGTCACAATGCTAAATGTCAAAAATGAAAAGTGTCACCATGAAAAATGTCAAAAATGACAAATTTCAAGATGGCAAATGTCAAAGATGTCAAATGACAAATGTCACAATGCTAAATGTCAAAAATGACAAATTTCAAGATGGCAAATGTCAAAGATGTCAAATGACAAATGTTACAATGCTAAATGTCAAAAATGACAAATTTCAAGATGTCAAATAACAAATGTCACAATGCTAAATGTCAAAAATGAAAAGTGTCACCATGAAAAATGTCAAAAATAACAAATTTCAAGATGGCAAATGTCAAAGATGTCAAATGTCACAATGCTAAATGTCAAAAATGAAAAGTGTCACCATGAAAAATGTCAAAAATGACAAATTTTAAGATGGCAAATGTCAAAACTGACAAATGTCACAATGCTAAATGTCAAAAATGATAAGTGTCACCATGAAAAATGTCAAAAATGACAAATTTCAAGATGGCAAATGTCCAAGATGTCAAATGACGAATGTCACAATGCTAAATGTCAAAAATGACAAATTTCAAGATGGCAAATGTCAAAGATGTCAAATGACAAATGTCACAATGCTAAATGTCAAAAATGAAAAGTGTCACCATGAAAAATGTCAAAAATGACAAATTTCAAGATGGCAAATGTCAAAGATGTCAAATGACAAATGTCACAATGCTAAATGTCAAAAATGAAAAGTGTCACCATGAAAAATGTCAAAAATAACAAATTTCAAGATGGCAAATGTCAAAGATGTCAAATGACAAATGTCACAATGCTAAATGTCAAAAATGAAAAGTGTCACCATAAAAAATGTCAAAAATGACAAATTTCAAGATGGCAAATGTCAAAGATGTCAAATGACAAATGTCACAATGCTAAATGTCAAAAATGAAAAGTGTCAAAAATGACAAATTTCAAGATGGCAAATGTCTAAGATGTCAAATGACAAATGTCACAATGCTAAATGTCAAAAATGAAAAGTGTCACCGTGAAAAATGTCAAAAATGACAAATTTCAAGATGGCAAATGTCAAAGATGTCAAATGACAAATGTCACAATGCTAAATGTCAAAAATGAAAAGTGTCACCATGAAAAATGTCAAAAATGACAAATTTCAAGATGGCAAATGTCAAAGATGTCAAATGTCAAATGTCACAATGCTAAGTGTCAAAAATGAAAAGTGTTCCCATGAAAAATGTCAATAATGACAAATTTCAAGATGGCAAATGTCAAAGATGTCAAATGACAAATGTTACAATGCTAAATGTCAAAAATGAAAAGTGTCACCATGAAAAATGTCAAAAATGACAAATTTCAAGATGGCAAATGTCAAAGATGTCGAATATGACAAATGTCACAATGCTAAATGTCAAAAATGAAAAGTGTCATCATGAAAAATGTTAAAAATGACAAATTTCAAGATGGCAAATGTCAAAGATGTTAAATGACAAATGTCACAATGCTGAATGTCAAAAATGAAAAGTGTCACCATGAAAAATGTCAAAAATGACAAATTTCAAGATGGCAAATGTCAAAGATGTCAAATGACAAATGTCACAATGCTAAATGTCAAAAATGAAAAGTGTCACCATGAAAAATGTCAAAAATGACAAATTTCAAGATGGCAAATGTCAAAGATGTCGAATATGACAAATGTCACAATGCTAAATGTCAAAAATGAAAAGTGTCACCATGAAAAATATTAAAAATGACAAATTTCAAGATGGCAAATGTCAAAGATGTTAAATGACAAATGTCACAATGCTAAATGTCAAAAATGAAAAGTGTCACCATGAAAAATGTCAAAAATGACAAATTTCAAGATGGCAAATGTCAGAGATGTCAAATGACAAATGTCACAATGCTAAATGTCAAAAATGAAAAGTGTCACCATGAAAAATGTCAAAAATAACAAATTTCAAGATGGCAAATATCAAAGATGTCAAATGACAAATGTCACAATGCTAAATGTCAAAAATGAAAAGTGTCACCATGAAAAATGTCAAAAATGACAAATTTCAAGATGGCAAATGTCAAAGATGTCAAATGACAAATATTACAATGCTAAATGTCAAAAATGAAAAGTGTCACCATGAAAAATGTCAAAAATGACAAATTTCAAGATGGCAAATGTCAAAGATGTCAAATGACATATATTATGTCACAATGCTAAATGTCAAAAATGAAAAGTGTCAAAAATGAAAAATTTCAAGATCGCAAATGTCAAATGACAAATGTCACAATGCTAAATGTCAAAAATGAAAAGTGTCACCATGAAAAATGTCAAAAATGACAAATTTCAAGATGGCAAATGTCAAAACTGACAAATGTCACAATGCTAAATGTCAAAAATGATAAGTGTCACCATGAAAAATGTCAAAAATGACAAATTTCAAGATGGCAAATGTCCAAGATGTCAAATGACGAATGTCACAATGCTAAATGTCAAAAATGACAAATTTCAAGATGGCAAATGTCAAAGATGTCAAATGACAAATTTCAAGATGGCAAATGTCAAAGATGTCAAATGACAAATGTCACAATGCTAATTGTCAAAAATGAAAAGTGTCACCATGAAAAATGTCAAAAATGACAAATTTCAAGATGGCAAATGTCAAAGATGTCAAATGACAAATGTCACAATGCTAAATGTCAAAAATGAAAAGTGTCACCATGAAAAATGTCCAAAATAACAAATTTCAAGATGGCAAATGTCAAAGATGTCAAATGACAAATGTCACAATGCTAAATGTCAAAAATGAAAAGTGTCACCATGAAAAATGTCAAAAATGACAAATTTCAAGATGGCAAATGTCAAAGATGTCAAATGACAAATGTCACAATGCTAAATGTCAAAAATGAAAAGTGTCACCATGAAAAATGTCAAAAATCACAAATTTCAAGATGGCAAATATCAAAGATGTCGAATATGACAAATGTCACAATGCTAAATGTCAAAAATGAAAAGTGTCACCATGAAAAATGTCAAAAATGACAAATTTCAAGATGGCAAATGTCAAAGATGTCAAATGACAAATGTCACAATGCTAAATGTCAAAAATGACAAATTTCAAGATGGCAAATGTCAAAGATGTCAAATGACAAATGTTACAATGCTAAATGTCAAAAATGACAAATTTCAAGATGACAAATGTCAAAGATGTCAAATAACAAATGTCACAATGCTAAATGTCAAAAATGAAAAGTGTCACCATGAAAAATGTCAAAAATAACAACTTTCAAGATGGCAAATGTCAAAGATGTCAAATGACAAATGTCACAATGCTAAATGTCAAAAATGAAAAGTGTCACCATGAAAAATGTCAAAAATGACAAATTTTAAGATGGCAAATATCAAAACTGACAAATGTCACAATGCTAAATGTCAAAAATGATAAGTGTCACCATGAAAAATGTCAAAAATGACAAATTTCAAGATGGCAAATGTCCAAGATGTCAAATGACGAATGTCACAATGCTAAATGTCAAAAATGACAAATTTCAAGATGGCAAATGTCAAAGATGTCAAATGACAAATGTCACAATGCTAAATGTCAAAAATGAAAAGTGTCACCATGAAAAATGTCAAAAATGACAAATTTCAAGATGGCAAATGTCAAAGATGTCAAATGACAAATGTCACAATGCTAAATGTCAAAAATGAAAAGTGTCACCATGAAAAATGTCAAAAATAACAAATTTCAAGATGGCAAATGTCAAAGATGTCAAATGACAAATGTCACAATGCTAAATGTCAAAAATGAAAAGTGTCACCATGAAAAATGTCAAAAATGACAAATTTCAAGATGGCAAATGTCAAAGATGTCGAATATGACAAATGTCACAATGCTAAATGTCAAAAATGAAAAGTGTCACCATGAAAAATGTTAAAAATGACAAATTTCAAGATGGCAAATGTCAAAGATGTTAAATGACAAATGTCACAATGCTAAATGTCAAAAATGAAAAGTGTCACCATGAAAAATGTCAAAAATGACAAATTTCAAGATGGCAAATGTCAAAGATGTCAAATGACAAATGTCACAATGCTAAATGTCAAAAATGAAAAGTGTCACCATGAAAAATGTCAAAAATGACAAATTTCAAGATGGCAAATGTCAAAGATGTCGAATATGACAAATGTCACAATGCTAAATGTCAAAAATGAAAAGTGTCACCATGAAAAATGTTAAAAATGACAAATTTCAAGATGGCAAATGTCAAAGATGTTAAATGACAAATGTCACAATGCTAAATGTCAAAAATGAAAAGTGTCACCATGAAAAATGTCAAAAATGACAAATTTCAAGATGGCAAATGTCAAAGATGTCAAATGACAAATGTCACAATGCTAAATGTCAAAAATGAAAAGTGTCACCATGAAAAATGTCAAAAATGACAAATTTCAAGATGGCAAATGTCAAAGATGTCAAATGACAAATGTCACAATGCTAAATGTCAAAAATGAAAAGTGTCACCATGAAAAATGTCAAAAATGACAAATTTCAAGATGGCAAATGTCAAAGATGTCGAATATGACAAATGTCACAATGCTAAATGTCAAAAATGAAAAGTGTCACCATGAAAAATGTTAAAAATGACAAATTTCAAGATGGCAAATGTCAAAGATGTCAAATGACAAATGTCACAATGCTAAATGTCAAAAATGAAAAGTGTCACCATGAAAAATGTCAAAAATGACAAATTTCAAGATGGCAAATATCAAAGATGTCAAATGACAAATGTCACAATGCTAAATGTCAAAAATGAAAAGTGTCACCATGAAAAATGTCAAAAATGACAAATTTCAAGATGGCAAATGTCAAAGATGTCGAATATGACAAATGTCACAATGCTAAATGTCAAAAATGAAAAGTGTCACCATGAAAAATGTTAAAAATGACAAATTTCAAGATGGCAAATGTCAAAGATGTTAAATGACAAATGTCACAATGCTAAATGTCAAAAATGAAAAGTGTCACCATGAAAAATGTCAAAAATGACAAATTTCAAGATGGCAAATGTCAAAGATGTCAAATGACAAATGTCACAATGCTAAATGTCAAAAATGAAAAGTGTCACCATGAAAAATGTCAAAAATAACAAATTTCAAGATGGCAAATATCAAAGATGTCAAATGACAAATGTCACAATTCTAAATGTCAAAAATGAAAAGTGTCACCATGAAAAATGTTAAAAATGACAAATTTCAAGATGGCAAATGTCAAAGATGTTAAATGACAAATGTCACAATGCTAAATGTCAAAAATGAAAAGTGTCACCATGAAAAATGTCAAAAATGACAAATTTCAAGATGGCAAATGTCAAAGATGTCAAATGACAAATGTCACAATGCTAAATGTCAAAAATGAAAAGTGTCACCATGAAAAATGTCAAAAATAACAAATTTCAAGATGGCAAATATCAAAGATGTCAAATGACAAATGTCACAATGCTAAATGTCAAAAATGAAAAGTGTCACCATGAAAAATGTCAAAAATGACAAATTTCAAGATGGCAAATGTCAAAGATGTCAAATGACAAATATCACAATGCTAAATGTCAAAAATGAAAAGTGTCACCATGAAAAATGTTAAAAATGACAAATTTCAAGATGGCAAATGTCAAAGATGTCAAATGACATATATTATGTCACAATGCTAAATGTCAAAAATGAAAAGTGTCAAAAATGAAAAATTTCAAGATCGCAAATGTCAAATGACAAATGTCACAATGCTAAATGTCAAAAATGAAAAGTGTCACCATGAAAAATGTCGAAAATGACAAATTTCAAGATGGCAAATGTCAAAACTGACAAATGTCACAATGCTAAATGTCAAAAATGATAAGTGTCACCATGAAAAATGTCAAAAATGACAAATTTCAAGATGGCAAATGTCCAAGATGTCAAATGACGAATGTCACAATGCTAAATGTCAAAAATGACAAATTTCAAGATGGCAAATGTCAAAGATGTCAAATGACAAAATTCAAGATGGCAAATGTCAAAGATGTCAAATGACAAATGTCACAATGCTAAATGTCAAAAATGAAAAGTGTCACCATGAAAAATGTCAAAAATGACAAATTTCAAGATGGCAAATGTCAAAGATGTCAAATGACAAATGTCACAATGCTAAATGTCAAAAATGAAAAGTGTCACCATGAAAAATGTCCAAAATAACAAATTTCAAGATGGCAAATGTCAAAGATGTCAAATGACAAATGTCACAATGCTAAATGTCAAAAATGAAAAGTGTCACCATGAAAAATGTCAAAAATGACAAATTTCAAGATGGCAAATGTCAAAGATGTCAAATGACAAATGTCACAATGCTAAATGTCAAAAATGAAAAGTGTCACCATGAAAAATGTCAAAAATCACAAATTTCAAGATGGCAAATATCAAAGATGTCGAATATGACAAATGTCACAATGCTAAATGTCAAAAATGAAAAGTGTCACCATGAAAAATGTCAAAAATGACAAATTTCAAGATGGCAAATGTCAAAGATGTCAAATGACAAATGTCACAATGCTAAATGTCAAAAATGACAAATTTCAAAATGGCAAATGTCAAAGATGTCAAATGACAAATGTTACAATGCTAAATGTCAAAAATGACAAATTTCAAGATGACAAATGTCAAAGATGTCAAATAACAAATGTCACAATGCTAAATGTCAAAAATGAAAAGTGTCACCATGAAAAATGTCAAAAATAACAAATTTCAAGATGGCAAATGTCAAAGATGTCAAATGACAAATGTCACAATGCTAAATGTCAAAAATGAAAAGTGTCACCATGAAAAATGTCAAAAATGACAAATTTTAAGATGGCAAATGTCAAAACTGACAAATGTCACAATGCTAAATGTCAAAAATGATAAGTGTCACCATGAAAAATGTCAAAAATGACAAATTTCAAGATGGCAAATGTCCAAGATGTCAAATGACGAATGTCACAATGCTAAATGTCAAAAATGACAAATTTCAAGATGGCAAATGTCAAAGATGTCAAATGACAAATGTCACAATGCTAAATGTCAAAAATGAAAAGTGTCACCATGAAAAATGTCAAAAATGACAAATTTCAAGATGGCAAATGTCAAAGATGTCAAATGACAAATGTCACAATGCTAAATGTCAAAAATGAAAAGTGTCACCATGAAAAATGTCAAAAATAACAAATTTCAAGATGGCAAATGTCAAAGATGTCAAATGACAAATGTCACAATGCTAAATGTCAAAAATAAAAAGTGTCACCATGAAAAATGTCAAAAATGACAAATTTCAAGATGGCAAATGTCAAAGATGTCAAATGACAAATGTCACAATGCTAAATGTCAAAAATGAAAAGTGTCACCATGAAAAATGTCAAAAATGACAAATTTCAAGATGGCAAATGTCAAAGATGTCGAATATGACAAATGTCACAATGCTAAATGTCAAAAATGAAAAGTGTCACCATGAAAAATGTTAAAAATGACAAATTTCAAGATGGCAAATGTCAAAGATGTTAAATGACAAATGTCACAATGCTAAATGTCAAAAATGAAAAGTGTCACCATGAAAAATGTCAAAAATGACAAATTTCAAGATGGCAAATGTCAAAGATGTCAAATGACAAATGTCACAATGCTAAATGTCAAAAATGAAAAGTGTCACCATGAAAAATGTCAAAAATGACAAATTTCAAGATGGCAAATGTCAAAGATGTCGAATATGACAAATGTCACAATGCTAAATGTCAAAAATGAAAAGTGTCACCATGAAAAATGTTAAAAATGACAAATTTCAAGATGGCAAATGTCAAAGATGTTAAATGACAAATGTCACAATGCTAAATGTCAAAAATGAAAAGTGTCACCATGAAAAATGTTAAAAATGACAAATTTCAAGATGGCAAATGTCAAAGATGTCAAATGACAAATGTCACAATGCTAAATGTCAAAAATGAAAAGTGTCACCATGAAAAATGTCAAAAATAACAAATTTCAAGATGGCAAATATCAAAGATGTCAAATGACAAATGTCACAATGCTAAATGTCAAAAATGAAAAGTGTCACCATGAAAAATGTTAAAAATGACAAATTTCAAGATGGCAAATGTCAAAGATGTCAAATGACAAATGTCACAATGCTAAATGTCAAAAATGAAAAGTGTCACCATGAAAAATGTCAAAAATGACAAATTTCAAGATGGCAAATGTCAAAGATGTCAAATGACATATATTATGTCACATTGCTAAAAGTCAAAAATGAAAAGTGTCAAAAATGAAAAATTTCAAGATGGCAAATGTCAAATGACAAATGTCACAATGCTAAATGTCAAAAATGAAAAGTGTCACCATGAAAAATGTCAAAAATGACAAATTTCAAGATGGCAAATGTCAAAACTGACAAATGTCACAATGCTAAATGTCAAAAATGATAAGTGTCACCATGAAAAATGTCAAAAATGACAAATTTCAAGATGGCAAATGTCCAAGATGTCAAATGACGAATGTCACAATGCTAAATGTCAAAAATGACACATTTCAAGATGGCAAATGTCAAAGATGTCAAATGACAAATTTCAAGATGACAAATGTCAAAGATGTCAAATGACAAATGTCACAATGCTAAATGTCAAAAATGAAAAGTGTCACCATGAAAAATGTCAAAAATGACAAATTTCAAGATGGCAAATGTCAAAGATGTCAAATGACAAATGTCACAATGCTAAATGTCAAAAATGAAAAGTGTCACCATAAAAAATGTCAAAAATAACAAATTTCAAAATGGCAAATGTCAAAGATGTCAAATGACAAATGTCACAATGCTAAATGTCAAAAATGAAAAGTGTCACCATGAAAAATGTCAAAAATGACAAATTTCAAGATGGCAAATGTCAAAGATGTCAAATGACAAATGTCACAATGCTAAATGTCAAAAATGAAAAGTGTCACCATGAAAAATGTCAAAAATCACAAATTTCAAGATGGCAAATATCAAAGATGTCGAATATGACAAATGTCACAATGCTAAATGTTAAAAATGAAAAGTGTCACCGTGAAAAATGTCAAAAATGACAAATTTCAAGATGGCAAATGTCAAAGATGTCAAATGACAAATGTCACAATGCTAAATGTCAAAAATGACAAATTTCAAGATGACAAATGTCAAAGATGTCAAATGACAAATGTTACAATGCTAAATGTCAAAAATGACAAATTTCAAGATGGCAAATGTCAAAGATGTCAAATAACAAATGTCACAATGCTAAATGTCAAAAATGAAAAGTGTCACCATGAAAAATGTCAAAAATAACAAATTTCAAGATGGCAAATGTCAAAGATGTCAAATGACAAATGTCACAATGCTAAATGTCAAAAATGAAAAGTGTCACCATGAAAAATGTCAAAAATGACAAATTTCAAGATGGCAAATGTCAAAGATGTCGAATATGACAAATGTCACAATGCTAAATGTCAAAAATGAAAAGTGTCACCATAAAAAATGTTAAAAATGACAAATTTCAAGATGGCAAATGTCAAAGATGTTAAATGACAAATGTCACAATGCTAAGTGTCAAAAATGAAAAGTGTCACCATGAAAAATGTCAAAAATGACAAATTTCAAGATGGCAAATGTCAAAGATGTCAAATGACAAATGTCACAATGCTAAATGTCAAAAATGAAAAGTGTCACCATGAAAAATGTCAAAAATAACAAATTTCAAGATGGCAAATATCAAAGATGTCAAATGACAAATGTCACAATGCTAAATGTCAAAAATGAAAAGTGTCACCATGAAAAATGTTAAAAATGACAAATTTCAAGATGGCAAATGTCAAAGATGTTAAATGACAAATGTCACAATGCTAAATGTCAAAAATGAAAAGTGTCACCATGAAAAATGTCAAAAATGACAAATTTCAAGATGGCAAATGTCAAAGATGTCAAATGACAAATGTCACAATGCTAAATGTCAAAAATGAAAAGTGTCACCATGAAAAATGTCAAAAATAACAAATTTCAAGATGGCAAATATCAAAGATGTCAAATGACAAATGTCACTATGCTAAATGTCAAAAATGAAAAGTGTCACCATGAAAAATGTCAAAAATGACAAATTTCAAGATGGCAAATGTCAAAGATGTTAAATGACAAATGTCACAATGCTAAATGTCAAAAATGAAAAGTGTCACCATGAAAAATGTCAAAAATGACAAATTTCAAGATGGCAAATATCAAAGATGTCAAATGACAAATGTCACAATGCTAAATGTCAAAAATGACAAATTTCAAGATGGCAAATGTCAAAGATGTCAAATGACAAATGTCACAATGCTAAATGTCAAAAATGAAAAGTGTCACCATGAAAAATGTCAAAAATCACAAATTTCAAGATGGCAAATGTCAAAGATGTCGAATATGACAAATGTCACAATGCTAAATGTCAAAAATGAAAAGTGGCACCATGAAAAATGTCAAAAATGACAAATTTCAAGATGGCAAATATCAAAGATGTCAAATGACAAATGTCACAATGCTAAATGTCAAAAATGACAAATTTCAAGATGGTAAATGTCAAAAATGTCAAATGACAAATGTCACAATGCTAAATGTCAAAAATGAAAAGTGTCACCATGAAAAATGTCAAAAATGACAAATTTCAAGATGGCAAATGTCAAAGATGTCAAATGACAAATGTCACAATGCTAAATGTCAAAAATGAAAAGTGACACCATGAAAAATGTCAAAAATAACAAATTTCAAGATGGCAAATGTCAAAGATGTCAAATGACAAATGTCACAATGCTAAATGTCAAAAATGAAAAGTGTCAAAAATGACAAATTTCAAGATGGCAAATGTCAAAAATGTCAAATGACAAATGTCACAATGCTAAATGTCAAAAATGAAAAGTGTCACCATGAAAAATGTCAAAAATAACAAATTTCAAGATGGCAAATATCAAAGATGTCAAATGACAAATGTCACAATGCTAAATGTCAAAAATGAAAAGTGTCACCATGAAAAATGTCAAAAATAACAAATTTCATGATGGAAAATGTCAAAGATGTCAAATGACAAATTTCACAATGCTAAATGTCAAAAATGAAAAGTGTCACCATGAAAAATGTCAAAAATGACAAATTTCAAGATGGCAAATGTCAAAAATGTCAAATAACAAATGTCACAATGCTAAATGTCAAAAATGAAAAATGTCACCATGAAAAATGTCAAAAATAACAAATTTCAAGATGGCAAATGTCAAAGATGTCAAATGACAAATGTCACAATGCTAAATGTCAAAAATGACAAATTTCAAGATGGCAAATGTCAAAAATGTCAAATGACAAATGTCACAATGCTAAATGTCAAAAATGAAAAGTGTCTTCATGAAAAATGTCAAAAATGACAAATTTCAAGATGGCAAATGTCAAAGATGTCAAATGACAAATGTCACAATGCTAAATGTCAAAAATGAAAAGTGTCACCATGAAAAATGTCAAAAATAACAAATTTCAAGATTGCAAATGTCAAAGATGTCAAATGACAAATGCCACAATGCTAAATGTCAAAAATGAAAAGTGTCACCATGAAAAATGTCAAAAATGACAAATTTCAAGATGGCAAATGTCAAAGATGTCAAATAACAAATGTCACAATGCTAAATGTCAAAAATGAAAAGTGTCACCATGAAAAATGTCAAAAATAACAAATTTCAAGATGGCAAATGTCAAAGATGTCAAATGACAAATGTCACAATGCTAAATGTCAAAAATAAAAAGTGTCACCATGAAAAATGTCAAAAATGACAAATTTCAAGATGGCAAATGTCAAAACTGACAAATGTCACGATGCTAAATGTCAAAAATGATAAGTGTCACCATGAAAAATGTCAAAAATGACAAATTTCAAGATGGCAAATGTCCAAGATGTCAAATGACGAATGTCACAATGCTAAATGTCAAAAATGACAAATTTCAAGATGGCAAATGTCAAAGATGTCAAATGACAAATGTCACAATGCTAAATGTCAAAAATGAAAAGTGTAACCATGAAAAATGTCAAAAATGACAAATTTCAAGATGGCAAATGTCAAAGATGTCAAATGACAAATGTCACAATGCTAAATGTCAAAAATGAAAAGTGTCACCATGAAAAATGTCAAAAATAACAAATTTCAAGATGGCAAATGTCAAAGATGTCAAATGACAAATGTCACAATGCTAAATGTGAAAAATGAAAAGTGTCACCATGAAAAATGTCAAAAATGACAAATTTCAAGATGGCAAATGTCAAAGATGTCAAATGACAAATGTCACAATGCTAAATGTCAAAAATGAAAAGTGTCACCATGAAAAATGTCAAAAATGACAAATTTCAAGATGGCAAATGTCAAAGATGTCAAATGACGAATGTCACAATGCTAAATGTCAAAAATGACAAATTTCAAGATGGCAAATGTCAAAGATGTCAAATGACAAATGTCACAATGCTAAATGTCAAAAATGATAAGTGTCACCATGAAAAATGTCAAAAATGACAAATTTCAAGATGGCAAATGTCCAAGATGTCAAATGACGAATGTCACAATGCTAAATGTCAAAAATGACAAATTTCAAGATGGCAAATGTCAAAGATGTCAAATGACAAATGTCACAATGCTAAATGTCAAAAATGAAAAGTGTAACCATGAAAAATGTCAAAAATGACAAATTTCAAGATGGCAAATGTCAAAGATGTCAAATGACAAATGTCACAATGCTAAATGTCAAAAATGAAAAGTGTCACCATGAAAAATGTCAAAAATAACAAATTTCAAGATGGCAAATGTTAAAGATGTCAAATGACAAATGTCACAATGCTAAATGTGAAAAATGAAAAGTGTCACCATGAAAAATGTCAAAAATCACAAATTTCAAGATGGCAAATGTCAAAGATGTCGAATATGACAAATGTCACAATGCTAAATGTCAAAAATGAAACGTGTCACCATGAAAAATGTCAAAAATGACAAATTTCAAGATGGCAAATATCAAAGCTGTCAAATGACAAATGTTACAATGCTAAATGTCAAAAATGAAAAGTGTCACCATGAAAAATGTCAAAAATGACAAATTTCAAGATGGCAAATGACAAATGTCACAATGCTAAATGTCAAAAATGAAAAGTGTCACCATGAAAAATGTCAAAAATCACAAATTTCAAGATGGCAAATGTCAAAGATGTCGAATATGACAAATGTCACAATGCTAAATGTCAAAAATGAAAAGTGTCATCATGAAAAATGTCAAAAATGACAAATTTCAAGATGGCAAATATCAAAGATGTCAAATGAAAAATGTCACAATGCTAAATGTCAAAAATGAAAAGTGTCACCATGAAAAATGTCAAAAATAACAAATTTCAAGATGGCAAATGTCAAAGATGTCAAATGACAAATGTCACAATGCTAAATGTCAAAAATGAAAAGTGTCACCATGAAAAATGTCAAAAATGACAAATTTCAAGATGGCAAATGTCAAAGATGTCAAATGACAAATGTCACAATGCTAAATGTCAAAAATGAAAAGTGTCACCATGAAAAATGTCAAAAATGACAAATTTCAAGATGGCAAATGTCAAAGATGTCAAATGACATATGTCACAATGCTAAATGTCAAAAATGAAAAGTGTCAAAAATGAAAAATTTCAAGATGGCAAATGTCAAAGATGTCAAATGACAAATGTCACAATGCTAAATGTCAAAAATGAAAAGTGTCACCATGAAAAATGTCAAAAATGACAAATTTCAAGATGGCAAATGTCAAAACTGACAAATGTCACAATGCTAAATGTCAAAAATGATAAGTGTCACCATGAAAAATGTCAAAAATGACAAATTTCAAGATGGCAAATGTCCAAGATGTCAAATGACGAATGTCACAATGCTAAATGTCAAAAATGACAAATTTCAAGATGGCAAATGTCAAAGATGTCAAATGACAAATGTCACAATGCTAAATGTCAAAAATGAAAAGTGTCACCATGAAAAATTTAAAAAATGACAAATTTTAAGATGGCAAATGTCAAAGATGTCAAATGACAAATGTCACAATGCTAAATGTCAAAAATGAAAAGTGTCACCATGAAAAATGTCAAAAATAACAAATTTCAAGACGGCAAATGTCAAAGATGTCAAATGACAAATGTCACAATGCTAAATGTGAAAAATGAAAAGTGTCACCATGAAAAATGTCAAAAATGACAAATTTCAAGATGGCAAATGTCAAAGATGTCAAATGACAAATGTCACAATGCTTAATGTCAAAAATGAAAAGTGTCACCATGAAAAATGTCAAAAATCACAAATTTCAAGATGGCAAATGTCAAAGATGTCGAATTTGACAAATGTCACAATGCTAAATGTCAAAAATAAAAAGCGTCACCATAAAAAATGACAAAAATGACAAATTTCAAGATGGCAAATATCAAAGATGTCAAATGACAAATGTCACAATGCTAAATGTCAAAAATGACAAATTTCAAGATGGCAAATGTCAAAGATGTCAAATGACAAATGTCACAATGCTAAATGTCAAAAATGAAAAGTGTCACCATGAAAAATGTCAAAAATCACAAATTTTAAGATGGCAAATGTCAAAGATGTCGAATATGACAAATGTCACAATGCGAAATGTCAAAAATGAAAAGTGTCACCATGAAAAATGTCAAAAATGAACAATTTCAAGATGGCAAATATCAAAGATGTCAAATGACAAATGTTACAATGCTAAATGTCAAAAATGACAAATTTCAAGATGGCAAATGTCAAAAATGTCAAATGACAAATGTCACAATGCTAAATGTCAAAAATGAAAAGTGTCAGCATGAAAAATGTCAAAAATGACAAATTTCAAGATGGCAAATGTCAAAGATGTCAAATGACAAATGTCACAATGCTAAATGTCAAAAATGAAAAGTGTCACCATGAAAAATGTCAAAAATAACAAATTTCAAGCTGGCAAATGTCAAAGATGTTAAATGACAAATGTCACAATGCTAAATGTCAAAAATGACAAGTGTCACCATGAAAAATGTCAAAAATGACAAATTTCAAGATGGCAAATGTCAAAGATGTCAAATAACAAATGTCACAATGCTAAATGTCAAAAATGAAAAGTGTCACCATGAAAAATGTCAAAAATAACAAATTTCAAGATGGCAAATGTCAAAGATGTCAAATGACAAATGTCACAATGCTAAATGTCAAAAATGAAAAGTGTCACTATAAAAAATGTCAAAAATGACAAATTTCAAGATGGCAAATGTCAAAACTGACAAATGTCACAATGCTAAATGTCAAAAATGATGTGTCACCATGAAAAATGTCAAAAATGACAAATTTCAAGATGGCAAATGTCCAAGATGTCAAATGACGAATGTCACAATGCTAAATGTCAAAAATGACAAATTTCAAGATGGCAAATGTCAAAGATGTCAAATGACAAATGTCACAATGCTAAATGTCAAAAATGAAAAGTGTCACCATGAAAAATGTCAAAAATGAGAAATTTCAAGATGGCAAATGTCAAAGATGTCAAATGACAAATGTCACAATGCTAAATGTCAAAAATGAAAAGTGTCACCATGAAAAATGTCAAAAATAACAAATTTCAAGATGGCAAATGTCAAAGATGTCAAATGACAAATGTCACAATGCTAAATGTCAAAAATGAAAAGTGTCACCATGAAAAATGTCAAAAATGACAAATTTCAAGATGGCAAATGTCAAAGATGTCAAATGACAAATGTCACAATGCTAAATGTCAAAAATGAAAAGTGTCACCATGAAAAATGTCAAAAATAACAAATTTCAAGATGGCAAATGTCAAAGATGTCAAATGTCACAATGCTAGATGTTAAAAATGAAAAGTGTCACCATGAAAAATGTCAAAAATGACAAATTTCAAGATGGCAAATGTCACAATGCTAAATGTCAAAAATGATAAGTGTCACCATGAAAAATGTCAAAAATGACAAATTTCAAGATGGCAAATGTCCAAGATGTCAAATGTCACAATGCTAAATGTCAAAAATGACAAATTTCAAGATGGCAAATGTCAAAGATGTCAAATGACAAATGTCACAATGCTAAATGTCAAAAATGAAAAGTGTCACCATGAAAAATGTCAAAAATGACAAATTTCAAGATGGCAAATGTCAAAGATGTCAAATGGCAAATGTCACAATGCTAAATGTCAAAAATGAAAAGTGTCACCATGAAAAATGTCAAAAATAACAAATTTCAATATGGCAAATGTCAAAGATGTCAAATGACAAATGTCACAATGCTAAATGTCAAAAATGAAAAGTGTCACCATGAAAAATGTCAAAAATGACAAATTTCAAGATGGCAAATGTCAAAGATGTCAAATGACAAATGTCACAATGCTAAATGTAAAAAATGAAAAGTGTCACCATAAAAAATGTCAAAAATGACAAATTTCAAGATGGCAAATGTCAAAGATGTCAAATGACAAATGTCACAATGCTAAATGTCAAAAATGAAAAGTGTCACCATGAAAAATGTCAAAAATGACAAATTTCAAGATGGCAAATGTCAAAGATGTCAAATGACAAATGTCACAATGCTAAATGTCAAAAATGAAAAGTGTCACCATAAAAAATGTCAAAAATGACAAATTTCAAGATATCAAATGTCAAAACTGACAAATGTCACAATGCTAAATGTCAAAAATGATAAGTGTCACCATGAAAAATGTCAAAAATGACAAATTTTAAGATGGCAAATGTCCAAGATGTCAAATGACAAATGTCACAATGCTAAATGTCAAAAATAAAAAGTGTCACCATAAAAAATGTCAAAAATGACAAATTTCCAGATGGCAAATGTCAAAGATGTCAAATGACAAATGTCACAATGCTAAATGTCAAAAATGAAAAGTGTCAAAAATGACAAATTTCAAGAGGGCAAATGTCTAAGATGTCAAATGACAAATGTCACAATGCTAAATGTCAAAAATGAAAAGTGTCACCGTGAAAAATGTCAAAAATGACAAATTTCAAGATGGCAAATGTCAAAGATGTCAAATGACAAATGTCACAATGCTAAATGTCAAAAATGAAAAGTGTCACCATGAAAAATGTCAAAAATGACAAATTTCAAGATGGCAAATGTCAAAGATGTCAAATGTCAAATGTCACAATGCTAAGTGTCAAAAATGAAAAGTGTTCCCATGAAAAATGTCAATAATGACAAATTTCAAGATGGCAAATGTCATAGATGTCAAATGACAAATGTTACAATGCTAAATGTCAAAAATGAAAAGTGTCACCATGAAAAATGTCAAAAATGACAAATTTCAAGATGGCAAATGTCAAAGATGTCGAATATGACAAATGTCACAATGCTAAATGTCAAAAATGAAAAGTGTCATCATGAAAAATGTTAAAAATGACAAATTTCAAGATGGCAAATGTCAAAGATGTTAAATGACAAATGTCACAATGCTGAATGTCAAAAATGAAAAGTGTCACCATGAAAAATGTCAAAAATGACAAATTTCAAGATGGCAAATGTCAAAGATGTCAAATCACAAATGTCACAATGCTAAATGTAAAAAATGAAAAGTGTCACCATGAAAAATGTCAAAAATGACAAATTTCAAGATGGCAAATGTCAAAGATGTCGAATATGACAAATGTCACAATGCTAAATGTCAAAAATGAAAAGTGTCACCATGAAAAATATTAAAAATGACAAATTTCAAGATGGCAAATGTCAAAGATGTTAAATGACAAATGTCACAATGCTAAATGTCAAAAATGAAAAGTGTCACCATGAAAAATGTCAAAAATGACAAATTTCAAGATGGCAAATGTCAAAGATGTCAAATGACAAATGTCACAATGCTAAATGTCAAAAATGAAAAGTGTCACCATGAAAAATGTCAAAAATAACAAATTTCAAGATGGCAAATATCAAAGATGTCAAATGACAAATGTCACAATGCTAAATGTCAAAAATGAAAAGTGTCACCATGAAAAATGTCAAAAATGACAAATTTCAAGATGGCAAATGTCAAAGATGTCAAATGACAAATATCACAATGCTAAATGTCAAAAATGAAAAGTGTCACCATGAAAAATGTCAAAAATGACAAATTTCAAGATGGCAAGTGTCAAAGATGTCAAATGACATATATTATGTCACAATGCTAAATGTCAAAAATGAAAAGTGTCAAAAATGAAAAATTTCAAGATCGCAAATGTCAAATGACAAATGTCACAATGCTAAATGTCAAAAATGAAAAGTGTCACCATGAAAAATGTCAAAAATGACAAATTTCAAGATGGCAAATGTCAAAACTGACAAATGTCACAATGCTAAATGTCAAAAATGATAAGTGTCACCATGAAAAATGTCAAAAATGACAAATTTCAAGATGGCAAATGTCCAAGATGTCAAATGACGAATGTCACAATGCTAAATGTCAAAAATGACAAATTTCAAGATGGCAAATGTCAAAGATGTCAAATGACAAATTTCAAGATGACAAATGTCAAAGATGTCAAATGACAAATGTCGCAATGCTAAATGTCAAAAATGAAAAGTGTCACCATGAAAAATGTCAAAAATGACAAATTTCAAGATGGCAAATGTCAAAGATGTCAAATGACAAATGTCACAATGCTAAATGTCAAAAATGAAAAGTGTCACCATGAAAAATGTCCAAAATAACAAATTTCAAGATGGCAAATGTCAAAGATGTCAAATGACAAATGTCACAATGCTAAATGTCAAAAATGAAAAGTGTCACCATGAAAAATGTCAAAAATGACAAATTTCAAGATGGCAAATGTCAAAGATGTCAAATGACAAATGTCACAATGCTAAATGTCAAAAATGAAAAGTGTCACCATGAAAAATGTCAAAAATCACAAATTTCAAGATGGCAAATATCAAAGATGTCGAATATGACAAATGTCACAATGCTAAATGTCAAAAATGAAAAGTGTCACCATGAAAAATGTCAAAAATGACAAATTTCGAGATGGCAAATGTCAAAGATGTCAAATGACAAATGTCACAATGCTAAATGTCAAAAATGACAAATTTCAAGATGGCAAATGTCAAAGATGTCAAATGACAAATGTTACAATGCTAAATGTCAAAAATGACAAATTTCAAGATGACAAATGTCAAAGATGTCAAATAACAAATGTCACAATGCTAAATGTCAAAAATGAAAAGTGTCACCATGAAAAATGTCAAAAATAACAAATTTCAAGATGGCAAATGTCAAAGATGTCAAATGACAAATGTCACAATGCTAAATGTCAAAAATGAAAAGTGTCACCATGAAAAATGTCAAAAATGACTAATTTTAAGATGGCAAATGTCAAAACTGACAAATGTCACAATGCTAAATGTCAAAAATGATAAGTGTCACCATGAAAAATGTCAAAAATGACAAATTTCAAGATGGCAAATGTCCAAGATGTCAAATGACGAATGTCACAATGCTAAATGTCAAAAATGACAAATTTCAAGATGGCAAATGTCAAAGATGTCAAATGACAAATGTCACAATGCTAAATGTCAAAAATGAAAAGTGTCACCATGAAAAATGTCAAAAATGACAAATTTCAAGATGGCAAATGTCAACGATGTCAAATGACAAATGTCACAATGCTAAATGTCAAAAATGAAAAGTGTCACCATGAAAAATGTCAAAAATAACAAATTTCAAGATGGCAAATGTCAAAGATGTCAAATGACAAATGTCACAATGCTAAATGTCAAAAATGAAAAGTGTCACCATGAAAAATGTCAAAAATGACAAATTTCAAGATGGCAAATGTCAAAGATGTCAAATGACAAATGTCACAATGCTAAATGTCAAAAATGAAAAGTGTCACCATGAAAAATGTCAAAAATGACAAATTTCAAGATGGCAAATGTCAAAGATGTCGAATATGACAAATGTCACAATGCTAAATGTCAAAAATGAAAAGTGTCACCATGAGAAATGTTAAAAATGACAAATTTCAAGATGGCAAATGTCAAAGATGTTAAATGACAAATGTCACAATGCTAAATGTCAAAAATGAAAAGTGTCACCATGAAAAATGTCAAAAATGACAAATTTCAAGATGGCAAATGTCAAAGATGTCAAATGACAAATGTCACAATGCTAAATGTCAAAAATGAAAAGTGTCACCATGAAAAATGTCAAAAATGACAAATTTCAAGATGGCAAATGTCAAAGATGTCGAATATGACAAATGTCACAATGCTAAATGTCAAAAATGAAAAGTGTCACCATGAAAAATGTTAAAAATGACAAATTTCAAGATGGCAAATGTCAAAGATGTTAAATGACAAATGTCACAATGCTAAATGTCAAAAATGAAAAGTGTCACCATGAAAAATGTCAAAAATGACAAATTTCAAGATGGCAAATGTCAAAGATGTCAAATGACAAATGTCACAATGCTAAATGTCAAAAATGAAAAGTGTCACCATGAAAAATGTCAAAAATAACAAATTTCAAGATGGCAAATATCAAAGATGTCAAATGACAAATGTCACAATGCTAAATGTCAAAAATGAAAAGTGTCACCATGAAAAATGTTAAAAATAACAAATTTCAAGATGGCAAATGTCAAAGATGTTAAATGACAAATGTCACAATGCTAAATGTCAAAAATGAAAAGTGTCACCATGAAAAATGTCAAAAATGACAAATTTCAAGATGGCAAATGTCAAAGATGTCAAATGACAAATGTCACAATGCTAAATGTCAAAAATGAAAAGTGTCACCATGAAAAATGTCAAAAATAACAAATTTCAAGATGGCAAATATCAAAGATGTCAAATGACAAATGTCACAATGCTAAATGTCAAAAATGAAAAGTGTCACCATGAAAAATGTCAAAAATGACAAATTTCAAGATGGCAAATGTCAAAGATGTCAAATGACAAATATCACAATGCTAAATGTCAAAAATGAAAAGTGTCACCATGAAAAATGTCAAAAATGACAAATTTCAAGATGGCAAATGTCAAAGATGTCAAATGACATATATTATGTCACAATGCTAAATGTCAAAAATGAAAAGTGTCAAAAATGAAAAATTTCAAGATCGCAAATGTCAAATGACAAATGTCACAATGCTAAATGTCAAAAATGAAAAGTGTCACCATGAAAAATGTCAAAAATGACAAATTTCAAGATGGCAAATGTCAAAGATGTCAAATGACAAATGTCACAATGCTAAATGTCAAAAATGAAAAGTGTCACCATGAAAAATGTCAAAAATGACAAATTTCAAGATGGCAAATGTCAAAGATGTCGAATATGACAAATGTCACAATGCTAAATGTCAAAAATGAAAAGTGTCACCATGAAAAATGTTAAAAATGACAAATTTCAAGATGGCAAATGTCAAAGATGTTAAATGACAAATGTCACAATGCTAAATGTCAAAAATGAAAAGTGTCACCATGAAAAATGTCAAAAATGACAAATTTCAAGATGGCAAATGTCAAAGATGTCGAATATGACAAATGTCACAATGCTAAATGTCAAAAACGAAAAGTGTCACCATGAAAAATGTCAAAAATGACAAATTTCAAGATGGCAAATGTCAAAGATGTCAAATGACAAATGTCACAATGCTAAATGTCAAAAATGAAAAGTGTCACCATGAAAAATGTCAAAAATAACAAATTTCAAGATGGCAAATGTCAAAGATGTCAAATGTCACAATGCTAAATGTCAAAAATAAAAAGTGTCACCATGAAAAATGTCAAAAATGACAAATTTCAAGATGGCAAATGTCAAAACTGACAAATGTCACAATGCTAAATGTCAAAAATGATAAGTGTCACCATGAAAAATGTCAAAAATGACAAATTTCAAGATGGCAAATGTCCAAGATGTCAAATGACAAATGTCACAATGCTAAATGTCAAAAATGCAAATTTCAAGATAGCAAATGTCAAAGATGTCAAATGACAAATTTCACAATGCTAAATGTCAAAAATGAAAAGTGTCACCATAAAAAATGTCAAAAATGACAAATTTCAAGATGGCAAATGTCACAATGCTAAATGTCAAAAATGAAAAGTGTCACCATGAAAAAAGGTCAAAAATAACAAATTTCAAGATGGCAAATGTCAAAGATGTCAAATGACAAATGTCACAATGATAAATGTCAAAAATGAAAAGTGTCACCATGAAAAATGTCAAAAATGACAAATTTCAAGATGGCAAATGTCAAAGATGTCAAATGACAAATGTCACAATGCTAAATGTCAAAAATGAAAAGTGTCACCATGAAAAATGTCAAAAATGACAAATTTCAAGATGGCAAATGTCAAAGATGTCAAATGACAAATGTCACAATGCTAAATGTCAAAAATGAAAAGTGTCACCATGAAAAATGTCAAAAATGACAAATTTTAAGATGGCAAATGTCGAAGATGTCAAATGACAAATGTCACAATGCTAAATGTCAAAAATTAAAAGTGTCACCATAAAAAATGTCAAAAATGACAAATTTCAAGATGGCAAATGTCAAAACTGACAAATGTCACAATGCTAAATGTCAAAAATGATAAGTGTCACCATGAAAAATGTCAAAAATGACAAATTTCAAGATGGCAAATGTCCAAGATGTCAAATGACAAATGTCACAATGCTAAATGTCAAAAATGAAAAGTGTCACCATAAAAAATGTCAAAAATGACAAATTTCAAGATGGCAAATGTCAAAGATGTCAAATGACAAATGTCACAATGCTAAATGTCAAAAATGAAAAGTGTCAAAAATGACAAATTTTAAGATGGCAAATGTCTAAGATGTCAAATGACAAATGTCACAATGCTAAATGTCAAAAATGAAAAGTGTCACCGTGGAAAATGTCAAAAATGACAAATTTCAAGATGGCAAATGTCAAAGATGTCAAATGACAAATGTCACAATGCTAAATGTAAAAAATGAAAAGTGTCACCATGAAAAATGTCAAAAATGACAAATTTCAAGATGGCAAATGTCAAAGATGTCAAATGTCAAATGTCACAATGCTAAATGTCAAAAATGAAAAGTGTCCCCATTAAAAATGTCAATAATGACAAATTTCAAGATGGCAAATGTCAAAGATGTCAAATGACAAATATCAAAATGCTAAATGTCAAAAATGAAAAGTGTCACCATGAAAAATGTCAAAAATCACAAATTTCAAGATGGCAAATGTCAAAGATGTCGAATATGACAAATGTCACAATGCTAAATGTCAAAAATGAAAAGTGTCACCATGAAAAATGTCAAAAATGACAAATTTCAAGATGGCAAATGTCAAAGATGTTAAATGACAAATGTCACAATGCTAAATGTCAAAAATGAAAAGTGTCACCATGAAAAATGTCAAAAATGACAAATTTCAAGATGGCAAATATCAAAGATGTCAAATGACAAATGTCACAATGCTAACTGTCAAAAATGACAAATTTCAAGATGGCAAATGTCAAAGATGTCAAATGACAACTGTCACAATGCTAAATGTCAAAAATGAAAAGTGTCACCATCAAAAATGTCAAAAATGAAAAATTTCAAGATGGCAAATGTCAAAGATGTCAAATGACAAATGTCACAATGCTAAATGTCAAAAATGAAAGGTGTCACCATGAAAAATGTCAAAAATAACAAATTTCAAGATGGCAAATGTCAAAGATGTCAAATGACAAATGTCACAATGCTAAATGTCAAAAATGAAAAGTGGCACCATGAAAAATGTCAAAAATGACAAAGTTCAAGATGGCAAATATCAAAGATGTCAAATGACAAATGTCACAATGCTAAATGTCAAAAATGACAAATTTCAAGATGGCAAATGTCAAAAATGTCAAATGACAAATGTCACAATGCTAAATGTCAAAAATGAAAAGTGTCACTATCAAAAATGTCAAAAATGACAAATTTCAAGATGGCAAATGTCAAAGATGTCAAATGACAAATGTCACAATGCTAAATGTCAAAAATGAAAAGTGTCACCATGAAAAATGTCAAAAATAACAAATTTCAAGATGGCAAATGTCAAAGATGTCAAATGACAAATGTCACAATGCTAAATGTCAAAAATGAAAAGTGTCACCATGAAAAATGTCAAAAATGACAAATTTCAAGATGGCAAATGTCAAAGATGTCAAATAACAAATGTCACAATGCTAAATGTCAAAAATGAAAAGTGTCACCATGAAAAATGTCAAAATAACAAATTTTAAGATGGCAAATATCAAAGATGTCAAATGACAAATGTCACAATGCTAAATGTCAAAAATGAAAAGTGTCACCATGAAAAATGTCAAAAATAACAAATTTCAAGATGGCAAATGTCAAAAATGTCAAATGACAAATGTCACAATGCTAAATGTCAAAAATGAAAAGTGTCACCATGAAAAATGTCAAAAATGACAAATTTCAAGATGGCAAAAGTCAAAGATGTCAAATAACAAATGTAACAATGCTAAATGTCAAAAATGAAAAGTGTCACCATGAAAAATGTCAAAAATAACAAATTTTAAGATGGCAAATGTCAAAGATGTCAAATGACAAATGTCACAATGCTAAATGTCAAAAATGACAAATTTCAAGATGGCAAATGTCAAAAATGTCAAATGACAAATGTCACAATGCTAAATGTCAAAAATGAAAAGTGTCACCATGAAAAATGTCAAAAATGACAAATTTCAAGATGGCAAATGTCAAAGATGTCAAATGACAAATGTCACAATGCTAAATGTCAAAAATGAAAAGTGTCACCATGAAAAATGTCAAAAATAACAAATTTCAAGATGGCAAATGTCAAAGATGTCAAATGACAAATGTCACAATGCTAAATGTCAAAAATGAAAACTGTCACCATGAAAAATGTCAAAAATGACAAATTTCAAGATGGCAAATGTCAAAGATGTCAAATAACAAATGTCACAATGCTAAATGTCAAAAATAAAAAGTGTCACCATGAAAAATATCAAAAATAACAAATTTTAAGATGGCAAATGTCAAAGATGTCAAATGACAAATGTCACAATGCTAAATGTCAAAAATGAAAAATGTCACCATGAAAAATGTCAAAAATGACAAATTTCAAGATGGCAAATGTCAAAACTAACAAATGTCACAATGCTAAATGTCAAAAATGATAAGTGTCACCATGAAAAATGTCAAAAATGACAAATTTCAAGATGGCAAATGTCCAAGATGTCAAATGACGAATGTCACAATGCTAAATGTCAAAAATGACAAAGTTCAAGATGGCAAATGTCAAAGATGTCAAATGACAAATGTCACAATGCTAAATGTCAAAAATGAAAAGTGTCACCATGAAAAATGTCAAAAATGACAAATTTCAAGATGGCAAATGTCAAAGATGTCAAATGACAAATGTCACAATGCTAAATGTCGAAAATGAAAAGTGTCACCATGAAAAATGTCAAAAATAACAAATTTCAAGATTGCAAATGTCAAAGATGACAAATGTCACAATGCTTAATGTCAAAAATGAAAAGTGTCACCATGAAAAATGTCAAAAATGACAAATTTCAAGATGGCAAATGTCAAAGATGTCAAATGACAAATGTCACAATGCTAAATGTCAAAAATGAAAAGTGTCACCATGAAAAATGTCAAAAATGACAAATTTTAAGATGGCAAATGTCAAAGATGTCAAATGACATATGTCACAATGCTAAATGTCAAAAATGAAAAGTGTCAAAAATGAAAAATTTCAAGATGGCAAATGTCAAAGATGTCAAATGACAAATGTCACAATGCTAAATTTCAAAAATGAAAAGTGTCACCATGAAAAATGTCAAAAATGACAAATTTCAAGATGGCAAATGTCAAAACTGACAAATGTCACAATGCTAAATGTCAAAAATTATAAGTGTCACCATGAAAAATGTCAAAAATGACAAATTTCAAGATGGCAAATGTCCAAGATGTCAAATAACGAATGTCACAATGCTAAATGTCAAAAATGACAAATTTCAAGATGGCAAATGTCAAAGATGTCAAATGACAAATGTCACAATGCTAAATGTCAAAAATGAAAAGTGTCACCATGAAAAATGTCAAAAATGACAAATTTCAAGATGGCAAATGTCAAAGATGTCAAATGACAAATGTCACAATGCTAAATGTCAAAAATGAAAAGTGTCACCATGAAAAATGTCAAAAATAACATATTTTAAGATGGCAAATGTCAAAGATGTCAAATGACAAATGTCACAATGCTAAATGTCAAAAATGAAAAGTGTCACCATGAAAAATGTCAAAAATGACAAATTTCAAGATGGCAAATGTCAAAGATGTCAAATGACAAATGTCACAATGCTATATGTCAAAAATGAAAAGTGTCACCATGAAAAATGTCAAAAATCACAAATTTCAAGATGGCAAATATCAAAGATGTCGAATATGACAAATGTCACAATGCTAAATGTCAAAAATGAAAAGTGTCACCATGAAAAATGTCAAAAATGACAAATTTCAAGATGGCAAATGTCCAAGATGTCAAATGACGAATGTCACAATGCTAAATGTCAAAAATGACAAATTTCAAGATGGCAAATGTCAAAGATGTCAAATGACAAATGTCACAATGCTAAATGTCAAAAATGAAAAGTGTCACCATGAAAAATGTGAAAAATGACAAATTTGAAGATGGCAAATGTCAAAGATGTCAAATGACAAAAAATGTCACAATGCTAAATGTCAAAAATGAAAAGTGTCACCATGAAATATGTCAAAAATAACAAATTTCAAGATGGCAAATGTCAAAGATGTCAAATGACAAATGTCACAATGCTAAATGTCAAAAATGAAAAGTGTCACCATGAAAAATGTCAAAAATGACAAATTTCAAGATGGCAAATGTCAAAGATGTCAAATGACAAATATCACAATGCTAAATGTCAAAAATGAAAAGTGTCACCATGAAAAATGTCAAAAATGACAAATTTCAAGATGGCAAATGTCAAAGATGTCAAATGACATATGTCACAATGCTAAATGTCAAAAATGAAAAGTGTCAAAAATGAAAAATTTCAAGATGGCAAATGTTAAAGATGTCAAATAACAAATGTCACAATGCTAAATGTCAAAAATGAAAAGTGTCACCATGAAATATGTCAAAAATAACAAATTTCAAGATGGCAAATGTCAAAGATGTCAAATGACAAATGTCACAACGCTAAATGTCAAAAATGAAAAGTGTCACCATGAAAAATGTCAAAAATGACAAACTTCAAGATGGCAAATGTCAAAAATGTCAAATGACAAATGTCACAATGCTAAATGTCAAAAATGAAAAGTGTCACCATGAAAAATGTCAAAAATAACAAATTTCAAGATGGCAAATGTCAAAGATGTCAAATGACAAATGTCACAATGCTAAATGTCTAAAATGAAAAGTGTCACCATGAAAAATGTCAAAAATGACAAATTTCAAGATGGCAAATGTCAAAGATGTCAAATAACAAATGTCACAATGCTAAATGTCAAAAATGAAAAGTGTCACCATGAAAAATGTCAAAAATAACAAATTTCAAAATGGCAAATGTCAAAGATGTCAAATGACAAATGTCACAATGCTAAATGTCAAAAATGAAAAGTGTCACCATGAAAAATGTCAAAAATGACAAATTTCAAAATGGCAAATGTCCAAGATGTCAAATGACGAATGTCACACTGCTAAATGTCAAAAATGACAAATTTCAAGATGGCAAATGTCAAAGATGTCAAATGACAAATGTCACAATGCTAAATGTCAAAAATGAAAAGTGTCACCATGAAAAATGTCAAAAATGACAAATTTCAAGATGGCAAATGTCAAAGATGTCAAATGACAAATGTCACAATGCTAAATGTCAAAAATGAAAAGTGTCACCATGAAAAATGTCAAAAATAACAAATTTCAAGATGGCAAATATCAAAGATGTCAAATGACAAATGTCACAATGCTAAATGTCAAAAATGAAAAGTGTCACCATGAAAAATGTCAAAAATGACAAATTTCAAGATGGCAAATGTCAAAGATGTCAAATGACAAATGTCACAATGCTAAATGTCAAAAATGAAAAGTGTCACCATGAAAAATGTCAAAAATGACAAATTTCAAGATGGCAAATGTCAAAGATGTCAAATGACATATATTATGTCACAATGCTAAATGTCAAAAATGAAAAGTGTCAAAAATGAAAAATTTCAAGATGGCAAATATCAAAGATGTCAAATGACAAATGTCACAATGCTAAATGTCAAAAATGAAAAGTGTCACCATTAAAAATATCAAAAATGACAAATTTCAAGATGGCAAATGTCAAAACTGACAAATGTCACAATGCTAAATGTCAAATATGATAAGTGTCACTATGAAAAATGTCAAAAATGACAAATTTCAAGATGGCAAATGTCCAAGATGTCAAATGACGAATGTCACAATGCTAAATGTCAAAAATGACAAATTTCAAGATGGCAAATGTCAAAGATGTCAAATGACAAATTTCAAGATGGCAAATGTCAAAGATGTCAAATGACAAATGTCACAATGCTAAATGTCAAAAATGAAAAGTGTCACCATGAAAAATGTCAAAAATGACAAATTTTAAGATGGCAAATGTCAAAGATGTCAAATGACAAATGTCACAATGCTAAATGTCAAAAATGAAAAGTGTCACCATGAAAAATGTCAAAAATAACAAATTTCAAGATGGCAAATGTCAAAGATGTCAAATGACAAATGTCACAATGCTAAATGTCAAAAATGAAAAGTGTCACCATGAAAAATGTCAAAAATGACAAATTTCAAGATGGCAAATGTCAAAGATGTCAAATGACAAATGTCACAATGCTAAATGTCAAAAATGAAAAGTGTCACCATGAAAAATGTCAAAAATCACAAATTTCAAGATGGCAAATATCAAAGATGTCGAATATGACAAATGTCACAATGCTAAATGTCAAAAATGAAAAGTGTCACCATGAAAAATGTCAAAAATGACAAATTTCAAGATGGCAAATGTCAAAGATGTTAAATGACAAATGTCACAATGCTAAATGTCAAAAATGAAAAGTGTCACCATGAAAAATGTCAAAAATGACAAATTTCAAGATGGCAAATATCAAAGATGTCAAATGACAAATGTCACAATGCTAAATGTCAAAAATGACAAATTTCAAGATGGCAAATGTCAAAGATGTCAAATGGCAAATGTCACAATGCTAAATGTCAAAAATAAAAAGTGTCACCATGAAAAATGTCAAAAATCACAAATTTCAAATTGGCAAATGTCAAAGATGTCAAATATGACAAATGTCACAATGCTAAATGTCAAAAATGAAAAGTGTCACCATGAAAAATGTCAAAAATGACAAATTTCAAGATGGCAAATATCAAAGATGTCAAATGACAAATGTCACAATGCTAAATGTCAAAAATGACAAATTTCAAGATGGCAAATGTCAAAAATGTCAAATGACAAATGTCAGAATGCTAAATGTCAAAAATGAAAAGTGTCACCATGAAAAATGTCAAAAATGACAAATTTTAAGATGGCTAATGTCAAAGATGTCAAATGACAAATGTCACAATGCTAAATGTCAAAAATGAAAAGTGTCACCATGAAAAATGTCAAAAATAACAAATTTCAAGATGGCAAATGTCAAAGATGTCAAATGACAAATGTCACAATGCTAAATGTCAAAAATGAAAAGTGTCACCATGAAAAATGTCAAAAATGACAAATTTCAAGATGGCAAATGTCAAAGATGTCAAATGACAAATGTCACCATGCTAAATGTCAAAAATGAAAAGTGTCACCATGAAAAATGTCAAAAATGACAAATTTCAAGATGGCAAATGTCAAAACTGACAAATGTCACAATGCTAAATGTCAAAAATGATAAGTGTCACAATGCTAAATGTCAAAAATGACAAATTTCAAGATGGCAAATGTCAAAGATGTCAAATGACAAATGTCACAATGCTAAATGTCAAAAATGAAAAGTGTCACCATAAAAAATGTCAAAAATGACAAATTTCAAGATGGCAAATGTCAAAGATGTCAAATGACAAATGTCACAATGCTAAATGTCAAAAATGAAAAGTGTCACCATGAAAAATGTCAAAAATAACAAATTTCAAGATGGCAAATGTCAAAGATGTCAAATGTCACAATGCTAAATGTCAAAAATGAAGAGTGTCAAAAATGACAAATTTCAAGATGGCAAATGTCAAAACTGACAAATGTCACAATGCTAAATGTCAAAAATGAAGAGTGTCAAAAATGACAAATTTCAAGATGGCAAATGTCTAAGATGTCAAATGACAAATGTCACAATGCTAAATGTCAAAAATGACAAATTTCAAGATGGCAAATGTCAAAGATGTCAAATGACAAATGTCACAATGCTAAATGTCAAAAATGAAAAGTGTCACCATGAAAAATGTCAAAAATGACAAATTTCAAGATGGCAAATGTCAAAGATGTCAAATGACAAATGTCACAATGCTAAATGTCAAAAATGAAAAGTGTCACCATGAAAAATGTCAAAAATAACAAATTTCAAGATGGCAAATGTCAAAAATGTCAAATGACAAATGTCACAATGCTAAATGTCAAAAATGAAAAGTGTCACCATAAAAAATGTCAAAAATGACAAATTTCAAGATGACAAATGTCAAAGATGTCAAATGACAAATGTCACAATGCTAAATGTCAAAAATGAAAAGTGTCACCATGAAAAATGTCAAAAATGACAAATTTCAAGATGGCAAATGTCAAAGATGTCAAATGACAAATGTCACAATGCTATATGTCAAAAATGAAAAGTGTCACCATGAAAAATGTCAAAAATAACAAATTTCAAGATGGCAAATGTCAAAGATGTCAAATGACAAATGTCACAATGCTAAATGTCAAAAATGAAAAGTGTCACCATGAAAAATGTCAAAAATGACAAATTTCAAGATGGCAAATGTCAAAGATGTCAAATGACAAATGTCACAATGCTAAATGTCAAAAATGAAAAGTGTCACCATAAAAAATGTCAAAAATGACAAATTTTAAGATGGCTAATGTCAAAGATGTCAAATGACAAATGTCACAATGCTAAATGTCAAAAATGAAAAGTGTCACCATGAAAAATGTCAAAAATAACAAATTTCAAGATGGCAAATGTCAAAGATGTCAAATGACAAATGTCACAATGCTAAATGTCAAAAATGAAAAGTGTCACCATGAAAAATGTCAAAAATAACAAATTTCAAGATGGCAAATGTCAAAGATGTCAAATGTCACAATGCTAAATGTCAAAAATGAAGAGTGTCAAAAATGACAAATTTCAAGATGGCAAATGTCTAAGATGTCAAATGACAAATGTCACAATGCTAAATGTCAAAAATGACAAAGTTCAAGATGGCAAATGTCAAAGATGTCAAATGACAAATGTCACAATGCTAAATGTCAAAAATGAAAAGTGTCACCATGAAAAATGTCAAAAATAACAAATTTCAAGATGGCAAATGTCAAAGATGTCAAATGACAAATGTCACAATGCTAAATGTCAAAAATGAAAAGTGTCACCATGAAAAATGTCAAAAATGACAAATTTCAAGATGGCAAATATCAAAACTGACAAATGTCACAATGCTAAATGTCAAAAATGATAAGTGTCACAATGCTAAATGTCAAAAATGACAAATTTCAAGATGGCAAATGTCAAAGATGTCAAATGACAAATGTCACAATGCTAAATGTCAAAAATGAAAAGTGTCACCATGAAAAATGTCAAAAATGACAAATTTCAAGATGGCAAATGTCAAAGATGTCAAATGACAAATGTCACAATGCTAAATGTCAAAAATGAAAAGTGTCACCATGAAAAATGTCAAAAATAACAAATTTCAAGATGGCAAATGTCAAAGATGTCAAATGACAAATGTTACAATGCTAAATGTCAAAAATGAAAAGTGTCACCATGAAAAATGTCAAAAATGACAAATTTCAAGGTGGCAAATGTCAAAGATGTCAAATGACAAATGTCACAATGCTAAATGTCAAAAATGAAAAGTGTCACCATAAAAAATGTCAAAAATAACAAATTTCAAGATGGCAAATGTCAAAGATGTCAAATGTCACAATGCTAAATGTCAAAAATGAAAAGTGTCACCATGAAAAATGTCAAAAATGACAAATTTCAAGATGGCAAATGTCCAAGATGTCAAATGACAAATGTCACAATGCTAAATGTCAAAAATGACAAATTTCAAGATGGCAAATGTCAAAGATGTCAAATGACAAATGTCACAATGCTAAATGTCAGAAATGAAAAGTGTCACCATGAAAAATGTCAAAAATGACAAATTTCAAGGTGGCAAATGTCAAAGATGTCAAATGACAAATGTCACAATGCTAAATGTCAAAAATGAAAAGTCTCACCATGAAAAATGTCAAAAATAACAAATTTCAAGATGGCAAATGTCAAAGATGTCATATGTCACAATGCTAAATGTCAAAAATGAAAAGTGTCACCATGAAAAATGTCAAAAATGACAAATTTCAAGATGGCAAATGTCAAAACTGACAAATGTCACAATGCTAAATGTCAAAAAATGATAAGTGTCACCATGAAAAATGTCAAAAATGACAAATTTCAAGATGGCAAATGTCCAAGATGTCAAATGACAAATGTCACAATGCTAAATGTCAAAAATGACAAATTTCAAGATAGCAAATGTCAAAGATGTCAAATGACAAATTTCACAATGCTAAATGTCAAAAATGAAAAGTGTCACCATGAAAAATGTCAAAAATGACAAATTTCAAGATGGCAAATGTCAAAGATGTCAAATGGCAAATGTCACAATGCTAAATGTCAAAAATGAAAAGTGTCACCATGAAAAATGTCAAAAATAACAAATTTCAAGATGGCAAATGTCAAAGATGTCAAATGTCACAATGCTAAATGTCAAAAATGAAAAGTGTCACCATAAAAAATGTCAAAAATGACAAATTTCAAGATGGCAAATGTCAAAACTGACAAATGTCACAATGCTAAATGTCAAAAATGATAAGTGTCACCATGAAAAATGTCAAAAATCACAAATTTCAAGATGGCAAATGTCAAAGATGTCAAATGACAAATGTCACAATGCTAAATGTCAAAAATGAAAAGTGTCACCATGAAAAATGTCAAAAATGACAAATTTCAAGATGGCAAATGTCAAAGATGTCAAATGACATATGTCACAATGCTAAATGTCAAAAATGAAAAGTGTCAAAAATGAAAAATTTCAAGATGGCAAATGTCAAAGATGTCAAATGACAAATGTCACAATGCTAAATGTCAAAAATGAAAAGTGTCACCATGAAAAATGTCAAAAATGACAAATTTCAAGATGGCAAATTTCAAAACTGACAAATGTCACAATGCTAAATGTCAAAAATTATAAGTGTCACCATGAAAAATGTCAAAAATGACAAATTTCAAGATGGCAAATGTCCAAGATGTCAAATAACGAATGTCACAATGCTAAATGTCAAAAATGACAAATTTCAAGATGGCAAATGTCAAAGATGTCAAATGACAAATGTCACAATGCTAAATGTCAAAAATGAAAAGTGTCACCATGAAAAATGTCAAAAATGACAAATTTCAAGATGGCAAATGTCAAAGATGTCAAATGACAAATGTCACAATGCTAAATGTCAAAAATGAAAAGTGTCACCATGAAAAATGTCAAAAATAACATATTTCAAGATGGCAAATGTCAAAGATGTCAAATGACAAATGTCACAATGCTAAATGTCAAAAATGAAAAGTGTCACCATGAAAAATGTCAAAAATGACAAATTTCAAGATGGCAAATGTCAAAGATGTCAAATGACAAATGTCACAATGCTATATGTCAAAAATGAAAAGTGTCACCATGAAAAATGTCAAAAATCACAAATTTCAAGATGGCAAATATCAAAGATGTCGAATATGACAAATGTCACAATGCTAAATGTCAAAAATGAAAAGTGTCACCATGAAAAATGTCAAAAATGACAAATTTCAAGATGGCAAATGTCCAAGATGTCAAATGACGAATGTCACAATGCTAAATGTCAAAAATGACAAATTTCAAGATGGCAAATGTCAAAGATGTCAAATGACAAATGTCACAATGCTAAATGTCAAAAATGAAAAGTGTCACCATGAAAAATGTCAAAAATGACAAATTTCAAGATGGCAAATGTCAAAGATGTCAAATGACAAAAAATGTCACAATGCTAAATGTCAAAAATGAAAAGTGTCACCATGAAAAATGTCAAAAATAACAAATTTCAAGATGGCAAATGTCAAAGATGTCAAATGACAAATGTCACAATGCTAAATGTCAAAAATGAAAAGTGTCACCATGAAAAATGTCAAAAATGACAAATTTCAAGATGGCAAATGTCAAAGATGTCAAATGACAAATATCACAATGGTAAATGTCAAAAATGAAAAGTGTCACCATGAAAAATGTCAAAAATGACAAATTTTAAGATGGCAAATGTCAAAGATGTCAAATGACATATGTCACAATGCTAAATGTCAAAAATGAAAAGTGTCAAAAATGAAAAATTTCAAGATGGCAAATGTCAAAGATGTCAAATGACAAATGTCACAATGCTAAATGTCAAAAATGAAAAGTGTCACCATGAAAAATGTCAAAAATAACAAATTTCAAGATGGCAAATGTCAAAGATGTCAAATGACAAATGTCACAACGCTAAATGTCAAAAATGAAAAGTGTCACCATGAAAAATGTCAAAAATGACAAACTTCAAGATGGCAAATGTCAAAAATGTCAAATGACAAATGTCACAATGCTAAATGTCAAAAATGAAAACTGTCACCATGAAAAATGTCAAAAATGACAAATTTCAAGATGGCAAATGTCAAAGATGTCAAATAACAAATGTCACAATGCTAAATGTCAAAAATGAAAAGTGTCACCATGAAAAATGTCAAAAATAACAAATTTCAAGATGGCAAATGTCAAAGATGTCAAATGACAAATGTCACAATGCTAAATGTCAAAAATGAAAAGTGTCACCATGAAAAATGTCAAAAATGACCAATTTCAAGATGGCAAATGTCAAAACTGACAAATGTCACAATGCTAAATGTCAAAAATGATAAGTGTCACCATGAAAAATGTCAAAAATGACAAATTTCAAGATGGCAAATGTCCAAGATGTCAAATGACGAATGTCACAATGCTAAATGTCAAAAATGACAAATTTCAAGATGGCAAATGTCAAAGATGTCAAATGACAAATGTCACAATGCTAAATGTCAAAAATGAAAAGTGTCACCATGAAAAATGTCAAAAATGACAAATTTCAAGATGGCAAATGTCAAAGATGTCAAATGACAAATGTCACAATGCTAAATGTCAAAAATGAAAAGTGTCACCATGAAAAATGTCAAAAATAACAAATTTCAAGATGGAAAATATCAAAGATGTCAAATGACAAATGTCACAATGCTAAATGTCAAAAATGAAAAGTGTCACCATGAAAAATGTCAAAAATGACAAATTTCAAGATGGCAAATGTCAAAGATGTCAAATGACAAATGTCACAATGCTAACTATCAAAAATGAAAAGTATCACCATGAAAAATGTCAAAAATGACAAATTTCAAGATGGCAAATGTCAAAGATGTCAAATGACATATATTATGTCACAATGCTAAATGTCAAAAATGAAAAGTGTCAAAAATGAAAAATTTCAAGATGGCAAATGTCAAAGATGTCAAATGACAAATGTCACAATGCTAAATGTCAAAAATGAAAAGTGTCACCATGAAAAATGTCAAAAATGACAAATTTCAAGATGGCAAATGTCAAAACTGACAAATGTCACAATGCTAAATGTCAAAAATGATAAGTGTCACCATGAAAAATGTCAAAAATGACAAATTTCAAGATGGCAAATGTCCAAGATGTCAAATGACGAATGTCACAATGCTAAATGTCAAAAATGACAAATTTCAAGATGGCAAATGTCAAAGATGTCAAATGACAAATTTCAAGATGGCAAATGTCAAAGATGTCAAATGACAAATGTCACAATGCTAAATGTCAAAAATGAAAAGTGTCACCATGAAAAATGTCAAAAATGACAAATTTCAAGATGGCAAATGTCAAAGATGTCAAATGACAAATGTCACAATGCTAAATGTCAAAAATGAAAAGTGTCACCATGAAAAATGTCAAAAATAACAAATTTCAAGATGGCAAATGTCAAAGATGTCAAATGACAAATGTCACAATGCTAAATGTCAAAAATGAAAAGTGTCACCATGAAAAATGTCAAAAATGACAAATTTCAAGATGGCAAATGTCAAAGATGTCAAATGACAAATGTCACAATGCTAAATGTCAAAAATGAAAAGTGTCACCATGAAAAATGTCAAAAATGACAAATTTCAAGATGGCAAATGTCAAAGATGTTAAATGACAAATGTCACAATGCTAAATGTCAAAAATGAAAAGTGTCACCATGAAAAATGTCAAAAATGACAAATTTCAAGATGGCAAATATCAAAGATGTCAAATGACAAATGTCACAATGCTAAATGTCAAAAATGACAAATTTCAAGATGGCAAATGTCAAAGATGTCAAATGACAAATGTCACAATGCTAAATGTCAAAAATAAAAAGTGTCACCATAAAAAATGTCAAAAATCACAAATTTCAAGATGGCAAATGTCAAAGATGTCGAATATGACAAATGTCACAATGCTAAATGTCAAAAATGAAATGTGTCACCATGAAAAATGTCAAAAATGCCAAATTTTAAGATGGCAAATATCAAAGATGTCAAATGACAAATGTCACAATGCTAAATGTCAAAAATGACAAATTTCAAGATGGCAAATGTCAAAAATGTCAAATGACAAATGTCACAATGCTAAATGTCAAAAATGAAAAGTGTCACCATGAAAAATGTCAAAAATGACAAATTTTAAGATGGCTAATGTCAAAGATGTCAAATGACAAATGTCAAAATGCTAAATGTCAAAAATGAAAAGTGTCACCATGAAAAATGTCAAAAATAACAAATTTCAAGATGGCAAATGTCAAAGATGTCAAATGACAAATGTCACAATGCTAAATGTCAAAAATGAAAAGTGTCACCATGAAAAATGTCAAAAATGACAAATTTCAAGATGGCAAATGTCAAAGATGTCAAATAACAAATGTCACAATGCTAAATGTCAAAAATGAAAAGTGTCACCATGAAAAATGTCAAAAATAACAAATTTCAAGATGGCAAATGTCAAAGATGTCAAATGACAAATGTCACAATGCTAAATGTCAAAAATAAAAAGTGTCACCATGAAAAATGTCAAAAATGACAAATTTCAAGATGGCAAATGTCAAAACTGACAAATGTCACAATGCTAAATGTCAAAAATGATAAGTGTCACAATGCTAAATGTCAAAAATGACAAATTTCAAGATGGCAAATGTCAAAGATGTCAAATGACAAATGTCACAATGCTAAATGTCAACAATGAAAAGTGTCACCATGAAAAATGTCAAAAATGACAAATTTCAAGATGGCAAATGTCAAAGATGTCAAATGACAAATGTCACAATGCTAAATGTCAAAAATGAAAAGTGTCACCATGAAAAATGTCAAAAATAACAAATTTCAAGATGGCAAATGTCAAAGATGTCAAATGACAAATGTCACAATGCTAAATGTCAAAAATGAAAAGTGTCACCCTGAAAAATGTCAAAAATGACAAATTTCAAGGTGGCAAATGTCAAAGATGTCAAATGACAAATGTCACAATGCTAAATGTCAAAAATGAAAAGTGTCACCATAAAAAATGTCAAAAATAACAAATTTCAAGATGGCAAATGTCAAAACTGACAAATGTCACAATGCGAAATGTCAAAAATGATAAGTGTCACCATGAAAAATGTCAAAAATGACAAATTTCAAGATGGCAAATGTCCAAGATGTCAAATGACTAATGTCACAATGCTAAATGTCAAAAATGACAAATTTCAAGATAGCAAATGTCAAAGATGTCAAATGACAAATTTCACAATGCTAAATGTCAAAAATGAAAAGTGTCACCATGAAAAATGTCAAAAATGACAAATTTCAAGATGGCAAATGTCAAAGATGTCAAATGGCAAATGTCACAATGCTAAATGTCAAAAATGAAAAGTGTCACCACGAAAAATGTCAAAAATAATAAATTTCAAGATGGCAAATGTCAAAGATGTCAAATGACAAATGTCACAATGCTAAATGTCAAAAATGAAAAGTGTCACCATGAAAAATGTCAAAAATGACAAATTTCAAGATGGCAAATGTCAAAGATGTCAAATGACAAATGTCACAATGCTAAATGTCAAAAATGAAAAGTGTCACCATGAAAAATGTCAAAAATGACAAATTTTAAGATGGCAAATGTCAAAGATGTCAAATGACAAATGTCACAATGCTAAATGTCAAAAATGAAAAGTGTCACCATAAAAAATGTCAAAAATGACAAATTTCAAGATGGCAAATGTCAAAACTGACAAATGTCACAATGCTAAATGTCAAAAATAATAAGTGTCACCATGAAAAATGTCAAAAATGACAAATTTCAAGATGGCAAATGTCCAAGATGTCAAATGACAAATGTCACAATGCTAAATGTCAAAAATGAAAAGTGTCACCATAAAAAATGTCAAAAATGACAAATTTCAAGATGGCAAATGTCAAAGATGTCAAATGACAAATGTCACAATGCTAAATGTCAAAAATGAAGAGTGTCAAAAATGACAAATTTCAAGATGGCAAATGTCTAAGATGTCAAATGACAAATGTCACAATGCTAAATGTCAAAAATGAAAAGTGTCACCGTGAAAAATGTCAAAAATGACAAATTTCAAGATGGCAAATGTCAAAGATGTCAAATGACAAATGTCACAATGCTAAATGTCAAAAATGAAAAGTGTGACCATGAGAAATGTCAAAAATGACAAATTTCAAGATGGCAAATGTCAAAGATGTCAAATGTCAAATGTCACAATGCTAAATGTCAAAAATGAAAAGTGTCCCCATGAAAAATGTCAATAATGACAAATTTAGGGACGGCAAATTTCAAAGATGTCAAATGACAAATGTCACAATGCTAAATGTCAAAAATGAAAAGTGTTACCATGAAAAATGTCAAAAATCACAAATTTCAAGATGGCAAATGTCAAAGATGTCGAATATGACAAATGTCACAATGCTAAATGTCAAAAATGAAAAGTGTCACCATGAAAAATATCAAAAATGACAAATTTCAAGATGGCAAATGTCAAAGATGTTAAATGACAAATGTCACAATGCTAAATGTCAAAAATGAAAAGTGTCACCATGAAAAATGTCAAAAATGACAAATTTCAAGATGGAAAATATCAAAGATGTCAAATGACAAATGTCACAATGCTAAATGTCAAAAATGACAAATTTCAAGATGGCAAATGTCAAAGATGTCAAATGACAAATGTCACAATGCTAAATGTCAAAAATGAAAAGTGTCACCATGAAAAATGTCAAAAATCACAAATTTCAAGATGGCAAATGTCAAAGATGTCGAATATGACAAATGTCACAATGCTAAATGTCAAAAATGAAAAGTGGCACCATGAAAAATGTCAAAAATGACAAATTTCAAGATGGCAAATATCAAAGATGTCAAATGACAAAGGTCACAATGCTAAATGTCAAAAATGAAAAGTGTCACCATGAAAAATGTCAAAAATGACAAATTTCAAGATGGCAAATGTCAAAGATGTTAAATGACAAATGTTACAATGCTAAATGTCAAAAATGAAAAGTGTCACCATGAAAAATGTCAAAAATGACAAATTTCAAGATGGCAAATATCAAAGATGTCAAATGACAAATGTCACAATGCTAAATGTCAAAAATGACAAATTTCAAGATGGCAAATGTCAAAGATGTCAAATGACAAATGTCACAATGCTAAATGTCAAAAATGAAAAGTGTCACCATGAAAAATGTCAGCAATCACAAATTTCAAGATGGCAAATGTCAAAGATGTCGAATATGACAAATGTCACAATGCCAAATGTCAAAAATGAAAAGTGTCACCATGAAAAATGTCAAAAATAACAAATTTCAAGATGGCAAATGTCAAAGATGTCAAATGTCACAATGCTAAATGTCAGAAATGAAAAGTGTCACCATGAAAAATGTCAAAAATAACAAATTTCAAGATGGCAAATGTCAAAGATGTCAAATGTCACAATGCTAAATGTCAAAAATGAAAAGTGTCACCATGAAAAATGTCAAAAATGACAAATTTCAAGATGGCAAATGTCAAAACTGACAAATGTCACAATGCTAAATGTCAAAAATGATAAGTGTCACCATGAAAAATGTCAAAAATGACAAATTTCAAAATGGCAAATGTCCAAGATGTCAAATGACAAATGTCACAATGCTAAATGTCAAAAATGACAAATTTCAAGATAGCAAATGTCAAGGATGTCAAATGACAAATTTCACAATGCTTAATGTCAAAAATGAAAAGTGTCACCATGAAAACTGTCAAAAATGACAAATTTCAAGATGGCAAATGTCAAAGATGTCAAATGGCAAATGTCACAATGCTAAATGTCAAAAATGAAAAGTGTCACCATGAAAAATGTCAAAAATAACAAATTTCAAGATGGCAAATGTCAAAGATGTCAAATGACAAATGTCACAATGCTAAATGTCAAAAATGAAAAGTGTCACCATGAAAAATGTCAAAAATGACAAATTTCAAGATGGCAAATGTCAAAGATGTCAAATGACAAATGTCACAATGCTAAATGTCAAAAATGAAAAGTGTCACCATGAAAAATGTCAAAAATGACAAATTTAAAGATGGCAAATGTCAAAGATGTCAAATGACAAATGTCACAATGCTAAATGTCAAAAATGAAAAGTGGCACCATGAAAAATGTCAAAAATGACAAATTTCAAGATGGCAAATGTCCAAGATGTCAAATGACAAATGTCACAATGCTAAATGTCAAAAATGAAAAGTGTCACCATAAAAAATGTCAAAAATGACAAATTTCAAGATGGCAAATGTCAAAGATGTCAAATGACAAATGTCACAATGCTAAATGTCAAAAATGAAGAGTGTCAAAAATGACAAATTTCAAGATGGCAAATGTCTAAGATGTCAAATGACAAATGTCACAATGCTAAATGTCAAAAATGAAAAGTGTCACCGTGAAAAATGTCAAAAATGACAAATTTCAAGATGGCAAATATCAAAGATGTCAAATGACAAATGTCACAATGCTAAATGTCAAAAATGAAAAGTGTGACCATGAAAAATGTCAAAAATGACAAATTTCAAGATGGCAAATGTCAAAGATGTCAAATGTCAAATGTCACAATGCTAAATGTCAAAAATGAAAAGTGTCCCCATGAAAAATGTCAATAATGACAAATTTCAAGACGGCAAATTTCAAAGATGTTAAATGACAAATGTCACAATGCTAAATGTCAAAAATGAAAAGTGTCACGATGAAAAATGTGAAAAATCACAAATTTCAAGGTGGCAAATGTCAAAGATGTCGAATATGACAAATGTCACAATGCTAAATGTCAAAAATGAAAAGTGTCACCATGAAAATTGTCAAAAATGACAAATTTCAAGATGGAAAATATCAAAGATGTCAAATGACAAATGTCACAATGCTAAATGTCAAAAATGACAAATTTCAAGATGGCAAATGTCAAAGATGTCAAATGACAAATGTCACAATGCTAAATGTCAAAAATGAAAAGTGTCACCATGAAAAATGTCAAAAATCACAAATTTCAAGATGGCACATGTCAAAGATGTCGAATATGACAAATGTCACAATGCTAAATGTCAAAAATAAAAAGTGGCACCATGAAAAATGTCAAAAATGACAAATTTCAAGATGGCAAATATCAAAGATGTCAAATGACAAATGTCACAATGCTAAATGTCAAAAATGACAAATTTCAAGATGGTAAATGTCAAAAATGTCAAATGACAAATGTCACAATGCTAAATGTCAAAAATGAAAAGTGTCACCATGAAAAATGTCAAAAATGACAAATTTCAAGGTGGCAAATATCAAAGATGTCAAATGACAAATGTCACAATGCTAAATGTCAAAAATGAAAAGTGTCACCATGAAAAATGTCAAAAATGACAAATTTCAAGATGGCAAATGTCAAAGATGTCAAATGACAAATGTCACAATGCTAAATGTCAAAAATGAAAAGTGTCACCATGAAAAATGTCAAAAATAACAAATTTCAAGATGGCAAATGTCAAAAATGTCAAATGACAAATGTCACAATGCTAAATGTCAAAAATGAAAAGTGTCACCATAAAAAATGTCAAAAATGACAAATTTCAAGATGACAAATGTCAAAGATGTCAAATGACAAATGTCACAATGCTAAATGTCAAAAATGAAAAGTGTCACCATGAAAAATGTCAAAAATGACAAATTTCAAGATGGCAAATGTCAAAGATGTCAAATGACAAATGTCACAATGCTATATGTCAAAAATGAAAAGTGTCACCATGAAAAATGTCAAAAATAACAAATTTCAAGATGGCAAATGTCAAAGATGTCAAATGACAAATGTCACAATGCTAAATGTCAAAAATGAAAAGTGTCACCATGAAAAATGTCAAAAATGACAAATTTCAAGATGGCAAATGTCAAAGATGTCAAATGACAAATGTCACAATGCTAAATGTCAAAAATGAAAAGTGTCACCATAAAAAATGTCAAAAATGACAAATTTCAAGATGGCAAATGTTAAAACTGACAAATGTCACAATGCTAAATGTCAAAAATGATAAGTGTCACCATGAAAAATGTCAAAAATGACAAATTTCAAGATGGCAAATGTCCAAGATGTCAAATGACAAATGTCACAATGCTAAATGTCAAAAATGAAAAGTGTCACCATAAAAAATGTCAAAAATGACAAATTTCAAGATGGCAAATGTCAAAGATGTCAAATGACAAATGTCACAATGCTAAATGTCAAAAATGAAGAGTGTCAAAAATGACAAATTTCAAGATGGCAAATGTCTAAGATGTCAAATGACAAATGTCACAATGCTAAATGTCAAAAATGAAAAGTGTCACCGTGAAAAATGTCAAAAATGACAAATTTCAAGATGGCAAATATCAAAGATGTCAAATGACAAATGTCACAATGCTAAATGTCAAAAATGAAAAGTGTGACCATGAAAAATGTCAAAAATGACAAATTTCAAGATGGCAAATGTCAAAGATGTCAAATGTCAAATGTCACAATGCTAAATGTCAAAAATGAAAAGTGTCCCCATGAAAAATGTCAATAATGACAAATTTCAAGACGGCAAATTTCAAAGATGTTAAATGACAAATGTCACAATGCTAAATGTCAAAAATGAAAAGTGTCACGATGAAAAATGTGAAAAATCACAAATTTCAAGGTGGCAAATGTCAAAGATGTCGAATATGACAAATGTCACAATGCTAAATGTCAAAAATGAAAAGTGTCACCATGAAAATTGTCAAAAATGACAAATTTCAAGATGGAAAATATCAAAGATGTCAAATGACAAATGTCACAATGCTAAATGTCAAAAATGACAAATTTCAAGATGGCAAATGTCAAAGATGTCAAATGACAAATGTCACAATGCTAAATGTCAAAAATGAAAAGTGTCACCATGAAAAATGTCAAAAATCACAAATTTCAAGATGGCACATGTCAAAGATGTCGAATATGACAAATGTCACAATGCTAAATGTCAAAAATAAAAAGTGGCACCATGAAAAATGTCAAAAATGACAAATTTCAAGATGGCAAATATCAAAGATGTCAAATGACAAATGTCACAATGCTAAATGTCAAAAATGACAAATTTCAAGATGGTAAATGTCAAAAATGTCAAATGACAAATGTCACAATGCTAAATGTCAAAAATGAAAAGTGTCACCATGAAAAATGTCAAAAATGACAAATTTCAAGGTGGCAAATATCAAAGATGTCAAATGACAAATGTCACAATGCTAAATGTCAAAAATGAAAAGTGACACCATGAAAAATGTCAAAAATAACAAATTTCAAGATGGAAAATGTCAAAGATGTCAAATGACAAATGTCACAATGCTAAATGTCAAAAATGAAAAGTGTCACCACGAAAAATGTCAAAAATAACAAATTTCAAGATGGCAAATGTTAAAGATGTCAAATGACAAATGTCACAATGCTAAATGTCAAAAATGAAAAGTGTCACCATGAAAAATGTCAAAAATGACAAATTTCAAGATGGCAAATGTCAAAGATGTCAAATGACAAATGTCACAATGCTAAATGTCAAAAATGAAAAGTGTCACCATGAAAAAGGTCAAAAATGACAAATTTCAAGATGGCAAATGTCAAAGATGTCAAATGACATATGTCACAATGCTAAATGTCAAAAATGAAAAGTGTCAAAAATGAAAAATTTCAAGATGGCAAATGTCAAAGATGTCAAATGACAAATGTCACAATGCTAAATGTCAAAAATGAAAAGTGTCACCATGAAAAATGTCAAAAATGACAAATTTCAAGATGGCAAATGTCAAAACTGACAAATGTGACAATGCTAAATGTCAAAAATGATAAGTGTCACCATGAAAAATGTCAAAAATGACAAATTTCAAGATGGCAAATGTCCAAGATGTCAAATGACGAATGTCACAATGCTAAATGTCAAAAATGACAAATTTCAAGATGGCAAATGTCAAAGATGTCAAATGACAAATGTCACAATGCTAAATGTCAAAAATGAAAAGTGTCACCATGAAAAAATTAAAAAATGACAAATTTCAAGATGGCAAATGTCAAAGATGTCAAATGACAAATGTCACAATGCTAAATGTCAAAAATGAAAAGTGTCACCATGAAAAATGTCAAAAATAACAAATTTCAAGATGGCAAATGTCAAAGATGTCAAATGACAAATGTCACAATGCTAAATGTGAAAAATGAAAAGTGTCACCATGAAAAATGTCAAAAATGACAAATTTCAAGATGGCAAATGTCAAAGATGTCAAATGACAAATGTTACAATGCTAAATGTTAAAAATGAAAAGTGTCACCATGAAAAATGTCAAAAATCACAAATTTCAAGATGGCAAATGTCAAAGATGTCGAATATGACAAATGTCACAATGCTAAATGTCAAAAATAAAAAGTGTCACCATGAAAAATGTCAAAAATGACAAATTTCAAGATGACAAATATCAAAGATGTCAAATGACAAATGTCACAATGCTAAATGTCAAAAATGACAAATTTTAAGATGGCAAATGTCAAAGATGTCAAATGACAAATGTCACAATGCTAAATGTCAAAAATGAAAAGTGTCACCATGAAAAATGTCAAAAATCACAAATTTCAAGATGGCAAATGTCAAAGATGTCGAATATGACAAATGTCACAATGCTAAATGTCAAAAATGAAAAGTGTCACCATGAAAAATGTCAAAAATGAACAATTTCAAGATGGCAAATATCAAAGATGTCAAATGACAAATGTCACAATGCTAAATGTCAAAAATGACAAATTTCAAGATGGCAAATGTCAAAAATGTCAAATGACAAATGTCACAATGCTAAATGTCAAAAATGAAAAGTGTCACCATGAAAAATGTCAAAAATGACAAATTTCAAGATGGCAAATATCAAAGATGTCAAATGACAAATGTCACAATGCTAAATGTCAAAAATGATAAGTGTCACCATGAAAAATGTCAAAAATAACAAATTTCAAGATGGCAAATGTCAAAGATGTTAAATGACAAATGTCACAATGCTAAATGTCAAAAATGAAAAGTGTCACCATGAAAAGTGTCAAAAATGACAAATTTCAAGATGGCAAATGTCAAAGATGTCAAATAACAAATGTCACAATGCTAAATGTCAAAAATGAAAAGTGTCACCATGAAAAATGTCAAAAATAACAAATTTCAAGATGGCAAATGTCAAAGATGTCAAATGACAAATGTCACAATGCTAAATGTCAAAAATGAAAAGTGTCACTATGAAAAATGTCAAAAATGACAAATTTCAAGATGGCAAATGTCAAAACTGACAAATGTCACAATGCTAAATGTCAAAAATGATAAGTGTCACCATGAAAAATGTCAAAAATGACAAATTTCAAAATGGCAAATGTCCAAGATGTCAAATGACGAATGTCACAATGCTAAATGTCAAAAATGACAAATTTCAAGATGGCAAATGTCAAAGATGTCAAATGACAAATGTCACAATGCTAAATGTCAAAAATGAAAAGTGTCACCATGAAAAATGTCAAAAATGAAAAATTTCAAGATGGCAAATGTCAAATGTGACAATGCTAAATGTCAAAAATGAAAAGTGTCACCATGAAAAATGTCAAAAATAACAAATTTCAAGATGGCAAATGTCAAAGATGTCAAATGACAAATGTCACAATGCTAAATGTCAAAAATGAAAAGTGTCACCATGAAAAATGTCAAAAATGACAAATTTCAAGATGGCAAATGTCAAAGATGTCAAATGACAAATGTCACAATGCTAAATGTCAAAAATGAAAAGTGTCACAATGAAAAATGTCAAAAATAACAAATTTCAAGATGGCAAATGTCAAAGATGTCAAATGTCACAATGCTAGATGTTAAAAATGAAAAGTGTCACCATGAAAAATGTCAAAAATGACAAATTTCAAGATGGCAAATGTCAAAACTGACAAATGTCACAATGCTAAATGTCAAAAATGATAAGTGTCACCATGAAAAATGTCAAAAACGACAAATTTCAAGATGGCAAATGTCCAAGATGTCAAATGTCACAATGCTAAATGTCAAAAATGACAAATTTCAAGATGGCAATTGTCAAAGATGTCAAATGACAAATGTCACAATGCTAAATGTCAAAAATGAAAAGTGTCACCATGAAAAATGTCAAAAATGACAAATTTCAAGATGGCAAATGTCAAAGATGTCAAATGGCAAATGTCACAATGCTAAATGTCAAAAATGAAAAGTGTCACCATGAAAAATGTCAAAAATAACAAATTTCAATATGGCAAATGTCAAAGATGTCAAATGACAAATGTCACAATGCTAAATGTCAAAAATGAAAAGTATCACCATGAAAAATGTCAAAAATGACAAATTTCAAGATGGCAAATGTCAAAGATGTCAAATGACAAATGTCACAATGCTAAATGTCAAAAATGAAAAGTGTCACCATAAAAAATGTCAAAAATGACAAATTTCAAGATATCAAATGTCAAAACTGACAAATGTCACAATGCTAAATGTCAAAAATGATAAGTGTCACCATGAAAAATGTCAAAAATGACAAATTTCAAGATGGCATATGTCCAAGATGTCAAATGACAAATGTCACAATGCTAAATGTCAAAAATAAAAAGTGTCACCATAAAAAATGTCAAAAATGACAAATTTCAAGATGGCAAATGTCAAAGATGTCAAATGACAAATGTCACAATGCTAAATGTCAAAAATGAAAAGTGTCAAAAATGACAAATTTCAAGATGGCAAATGTCTAAGATGTCAAATGACAAATGTCACAATGCTAAATGTCAAAAATGAAAAGTGTCACCGTGAAAAATGCCAAAAATGACAAATTTCAAGATGGCAAATGTCAAAGATGTCAAATGACAAATGTCACAATGCTAAATGTCAAAAATGAAAAGTGTCACCATAAAAAATGTCAAAAATGACAAATTTCAAGATGGCAAATGTCAAAGATGTCAAATGTCAAATGTCACAATGCTAAGTGTCAAAAATGAAAAGTGTCCCCATGAAAAATGTCAATAATGACAAATTTCAAGATGGCAAATGTCAAAGATGTCAAATGACAAATGTCACAATGCTAAATGTCAAAAATGAAAAGTGTCACCATGAAAAATGTCAAAAATGACAAATTTCAAGATAGCAAATGTCAAAGATGTCGAATATGACAAATGTCACAATGCTAAATGTCAAAAATGAAAAGTGTCACCATGAAAAATGTTAAAAATGACAAATTTCAAGATGGCAAATGTCAAAGATGTTAAATGACAAATGTCACAATGCTAAATGTCAAAAATGAAAAGTGTCACCATGAAAAATGTCAAAAATGACAAATTTCAAGATGGCAAATATCAAAGATGTCAAATGACAAATGTCACAATGCTAAATGTCAAAAATGACAAATTTCAAGATGGCAAATGTCAAAGATGTCAAATGACAAATGTCACAATGCTAAATGTCAAAAATGAAAAGTGTCACCATGAAAAATGTCAAAAATAACAAATTTCAAGATGGCAAATGTCAAAGATGTCAAATGACAAATGTCACAATGCTAAATGTCAAAAATGAAAAGTGTCACCATGAAAAATGTCAAAAATGACAAATTTCAAGATGGCAAATGTCAAAGATGTCAAATGACAAATGTCACAATGCTAAATGTCAAAAATGAAAAGTGTCACCATGAAAAATGTCAAAAATGACAAATTTCAAGATGGCAAATGTCAAAGATGTCAAATGACAAATGTCACAATGCTAAATGTCAAAAATGAAAAGTGTCACCATGAAAAATGTCAAAAATAACAAATTTCAAGATGGCAAATGTCAAAGATGTCAAATGTCACAATGCTAGATGTTAAAAATGAAAAGTGTCACCATGAAAAATGTCAAAAATGACAAATTTCAAGATGGCAAATGTCAAAACTGACAAATGTCACAATGCTAAATGTCAAAAATGATAAGTGTCACCATGAAAAATGTCAAAAATGACAAATTTCAAGATGGCAAATGTCCAAGATGTCAAATGTCACAATGCTAAATGTCAAAAATGACAAATTTCAAGATGGCAAATGTCAAAGATGTCAAATGACAAATGTCACAATGCTAAATGTCAAAAATGAAAAGTGTCACCATGAAAAATGTCAAGAATGACAAATTTCAAGATGGCAAATGTCAAAGATGTCAAATGGCAAATGTCACAATGCTAAATGTCAAAAATGAAAAGTGTCACCATGAAAAATGTCAAAAATAACAAATTTCAATATGGCAAATGTCAAAGATGTCAAATGACAAATGTCACAATGCTAAATGTCAAAAATGAAAAGTGTCACCATGAAAAATGTCAAAAATGACAAATTTCAAGATGGCAAATGTCAAAGATGTCAAATGACAAATGTCACAATGCTAAATGTCAAAAATGAAAAGTATCACCATAAAAAATGTCAAAAATGACAAATTTCAAGATGGCAAATGTCAAAGATGTCAAATGACAAATGTCACAATGCTAAATGTCAAAAATGAAAAGTGTCACCATAAAAAATGTCAAAAATGACAAATTTCAAGATATCAAATGTCAAAACTGACAAATGTCACAATGCTAAATGTCAAACATGATAAGTGTCACCATGAAAAATTTCAAAAATGACAAATTTCAAGATGGCAAATGTCCAAGATGTCAAATGACAAATGTCACAATGCTAAATGTCAAAAATAAAAAGTGTCACCATAAAAAATGTCAAAAATGACAAATTTCAAGATGGCAAATGTCAAAGATGTCAAATGACAAATGTCACAATGCTAAATGTCAAAAATGAAAAGTGTCAAAAATGACAAATTTCAAGATGGCAAATGTCTAAGATGTCAAATGACAAATGTCACAATGCTAAATGTCAAAAATGAAAAGTGTCACCGTGAAAAATGCCAAAAATGACAAATTTCAAGATGGCAAATGTCAAAGATGTCAAATGACAAATGTCACAATGCTAAATGTCAAAAATGAAAAGTGTCACCATAAAAAATGTCAAAAATGACAAATTTCAAGATGGCAAATGTCAAAGATGTCAAATGTCAAATGTCACAATGCTAAGTGTCAAAAATGAAAAGTGTCCCCATGAAAAATGTCAATAATGACAAATTTCAAGATGGCAAATGTCAAAGATGTCAAATGACAAATGTCACAATGCTAAATGTCAAAAATGAAAAGTGTCACCATGAAAAATGTCAAAAATGACAAATTTCAAGATAGCAAATGTCAAAGATGTCGAATATGACAAATGTCACAATGCTAAATGTCAAAAATGAAAAGTGTCACCATGAAAAATGTTAAAAATGACAAATTTCAAGATGGCAAATGTCAAAGATGTTAAATGACAAATGTCACAATGCTAAATGTCAAAAATGAAAAGTGTCACCATGAAAAATGTCAAAAATGACAAATTTCAAGATGGCAAATATCAAAGATGTCAAATGACAAATGTCACAATGCTAAATGTCAAAAATGACAAATTTCAAGATGGCAAATGTCAAAGATGTCAAATGACAAATGTCACAATGCTAAATGTCAAAAATGAAAAGTGTCACCATGAAAAATGTCAAAAATAACAAATTTCAAGATGGCAAATGTCAAAGATGTCAAATGACAAATGTCACAATGCTAAATGTCAAAAATGAAAAGTGTCACCATGAAAAATGTCAAAAATGACAAATTTCAAGATGGCAAATGTCAAAGATGTCAAATGACAAATGTCACAATGCTAAATGTCAAAAATGAAAAGTGTCACCATGAAAAATGTCAAAAATCACAAATTTCAAGATGGCAAATATCAAAGATGTCGAATATGACAAATGTCACAATGCTAAATGTCAAAAATGAAAAGTGTCACCATGAAAAATGTCAAAAATGACAAATTTCAAGATGGCAAATGTCAAAGATGTTAAATGACAAATGTCACAATGCTAAATGTCAAAAATGAAAAGTGTCACCATGAAAAATGTCAAAAATGACAAATTTCAAGATGGCAAATATCAAAGATGTCAAATGACAAATGTCACAATGCTAAATGTCAAAAATGACAAATTTCAAGATGGCAAATGTCAAAGATGTCAAATGACAAATGTCACAATGCTAAATGTCAAAAATAAAAAGTGTCACCATAAAAAATGTCAAAAATCACAAATTTCAAGATGGCAAATGTCAAAGATGTCAAATGACAAATGTCACAATGCTAAATGTCAAAAATGAAAAGTGTCACCATGAAAAATGTCAAAAATGACAAATTTCAAGATGGCAAATGTCAAAGATGTCAAATGACAAATGTCACAATGCTAAATGTCAAAAATGACAAATTTCAAGATGGCAAATGTCAAAAATGTCAAATGACAAATGTCACAATGCTAAATGTCAAAAATGAAAAGTGTCACCATGAAAAATGTCAAAGATGACAAATTTTAAGATGGCTAATGTCAAAGATGTCAAATGACAAATGTCACAATGCTAAATGTCAAAAATGAAAAGTGTCACCATGAAAAATGTCAAAAATAACAAATTTTAAGATGGCAAATGTCAAAAATGTCAAATGACAAATGTCACAATGCTAAATGTCAAAAATGAAAAGTGTCACCATGAAAAATGTCAAAAATGACAAATTTCAAGATGGCAAATGTTAAAGATGTCAAATAACAAATGTCACAATGCTAAATGTAAAAAATGAAAAGTGTCACCATGAAAAATGTCAAAAATAACAAATTTCAAGATGGCAAATGTCAAAGATGTCAAATGACAAATGTCACAATGCTAAATGTCAAAAATAAAAAGTGTCACCATGAAAAATGTCAAAAATGACAAATTTCAAGATGGCAAATGTCAAAACTGACAAATGTCACAATGCTAAATGTCAAAAATGATAAGTGTCACAATGCTAAATGTCAAAAATGACAAATTTCAAGATGGCAAATGTCAAAGATGTCAAATGTCACAATGCTAAATGTCAACAATGAAAAGTGTCACCATGAAAAATGTCAAAAATGACAAATTTCAAGATGGCAAATGTCAAAGATGTCAAATGACAAATGTCACAATGCTAAATGTCAAAAATGAAAAGTGTCACCATGAAAAATGTCAAAAATAACAAATTTCAAGATGGCAAATGTCAAAGATGTCAAATGACAAATGTCACAATGCTAAATGTCAAAAATGAAAAGTGTCACCCTGAAAAATGTCAAAAATGACAAATTTCAAGGTGGCAAATGTCAAAGATGTCAAATGACAAATGTCACAATGCTAAATGTCAAAAATAAAAAGTGTCACCATAAAAAATGTCAAAAATAACAAATTTCAAGATGGCAAATGTCAAAGATGTCAAATGTCACAATGCTAAATGTCAAAAATAAAAAGTGTCACCGTGAGAAATGTCAAAAATGACAAATTTCAAGATAGCAAATGTCAAAACTGACAAATGTCACAATGCGAAATGTCAAAAATAATAAGTGTCACCATGAAAAATGTCAAAAATGACAAATTTTAAGATGGCAAATGTCCAAGATGTCAAATGACAAATGTCACAATGCTAAATGTCAAAAATGACAAATTTCAAGATAGCAAATGTCAAAGATGTCAAATGACAAATTTCACAATGCTAAATGTCAAAAATGAAAAGTGTCACCATGAAAAATGTCAAAAATGACAAATTTCAAGATGGCAAATGTCAAAGATGTCAAATGGCAAATGTCACAATGCTAAATGTCAAAAATGAAAAGTGTCACCATGAAAAATGTCAAAAATAACAAATTTCAAGATGGCAAATGTCAAAGATGTCAAATGACAAATGTCACAATGCTAAATGTCAAAAATGAAAAGTGTCACCATAAAAAATGTCAAAAATGACAAATTTCAAGATGGCAAATGTCAAAACTGACAAATGTCACAATGCTAAATGTCAAAAATAATAAGTGTCACCATGAAAAATGTCAAAAATGACAAATTTCAAGATGGCAAATGTCCAAGATGTCAAATGACAAATGTCACAATGCTAAATGTCAAAAATGAAAAGTGTCACCATAAAAAATGTCAAAAATTACAAATTTCAAGATGGCAAATGTCAAAGATGTCAAATGACAAATGTCACAATGCTAAATGTCAAAAATGAAGAGTGTCAAAAATGACAAATTTCAAGATGGCAAATGTCTAAGATGTCAAATGACAAATGTCACAATGCTAAATGTCAAAAATGAAAAGTGTCACCGTGAAAAATGTCAAAAATGACAAATTTCAAGATGGCAAATGTCAAAGATGTCAAATGACAAATGTCACAATGCTAAATGTCAAAAATGAAAAGTGTGACCATGAGAAATGTGAAAAATGACAAATTTCAAGATGGCAAATGTCAAAGATGTCAAATGTCAAATGTCACAATGCTAAATGTCAAAAATGAAAAGTGTTCCCATGAAAAATGTCAATAATGACAAATTTCAAGACGGCAAATTTCAAAGATGTCAAATGACAAATGTCACAATGCTAAATGTCAAAAATGAAAAGTGTCACCATGAAAAATGTCAAAAATCACAAATTTCAAGATGGCAAATGTCAAAGATGTCGAATATGACAAATGTCACAATGCTAAATGTCAAAAATGAAAAGTGTCACCATGAAAAATGTCAAAAATGACAAATTTCAAGATGGCAAATGTCAAAGATGTTAAATGACAAATGTCACAATGCTAAATGTCAAAAATGAAAAGTGTCACCATGAAAAATGTCAAAAATGACAAATTTCAAGATGGAAAATATCAAAGATGTCAAATGACAAATGTCACAATGCTAAATGTCAAAAATGACAAATTTCAAGATGGCAAATGTCAAAGATGTCAAATGACAAATGTCACAATGCTAAATGTCAAAAATGAAAAGTGTCACCATGAAAAATGTCAAAAATCACAAATTTCAAGATGGCAAATGTCAAAGATGTCGAATATGACAAATGTCACAATGCTAAATGTCAAAAATGAAAAGTGGCACCATGAAAAATGTCAAAAATGACAAATTTCAAGATGGCAAATATCAAAGATGTCAAATGACAAATGTCACAATGCTAAATGTCAAAAATGAAAAGTGTCACCATGAAAAATGTCAAAAATGACAAATTTCAAGATGGCAAATGTCAAAGATGTTAAATGTCACAATGCTAAATGTCAAAAATGAAAAGTGTCACCATGAAAAATGTCAAAAATGACAAATTTCAAGATGGCAAATATCAAAGATGTCAAATAACAAATGTCACAATGCTAAATGTCAAAAATGACAAATTTCAAGATGGCAAATGTCAAAGATGTCAAATGACAAATGTCACAATGCTAAATGTCAAAAATGAAAAGTGTCACCATGAAAAATGTCAACAATCACAAATTTCAAGATGGCAAATGTCAAAGATGTCGAATATGACAAATGTCACAATGCTAAATGTCAAAAATGAAAAGTGTCACCATGAAAAATGTCAAAAATAACAAATTTCAAGATGGCAAATGTCAAAGATGTCAAATGTCACAATGCTAAATGTCAAAAATGAAAAGTGTCACCATGAAAAATGTCAAAAATAACAAATTTCAAGATGGCAAATGTCAAAGATGTCAAATGTCACAATGCTAAATGTCAAAAATGAAAAGTGTCACCATGAAAAATGTCAAAAATGACAAATTTCAAGATGGCAAATGTCAAAACTGACAAATGTCACAATGCTAAATGTCAAAAATGATAAGTGTCACCATGAAAAATGTCAAAAATGACAAATTTCAAAATGGCAAATGTCCAAGATGTCAAATGACAAATGTCACAATGCTAAATGTCAAAAATGACAAATTTCAAGATAGCAAATGTCAAGGATGTCAAATGACAAATTTCACAATGCTAAATGTCAAAAATGAAAAGTGTCACCATAAAAACTGTCAAAAATGCAAATTTCAAGATGGCAAATGTCAAAGATGTCAAATGGCAAATGTCACAATGCTAAATGTGAAAAATGAAAAGTGTCACCATGAAAAATGTCAAAAATAACAAATTTCAAGATGGCACATGTCAAAGATGTCAAATGACAAATGTCACAATGCTAAATGTCAAAAATGAAAAGTGTCACCATGAAAAATGTCAAAAATGACAAATTTCAAGATGGCAAATGTCAAAGATGTCAAATGACAAATGTCACAATGCTAAATGTCAAAAATGAAAAGTGTCACCATGAAAAATGTCAAAAATGACAAATTTTAAGATGGCAAATGTCAAAGATGTCAAATGACAAATGTCACAATGCTAAATGTCAAAAATGAAAAGTGTCACCATAAAAAATGTCAAAAATGACAAATTTCAAGATGGCAAATGTCAAAACTGACAAATGTCACAATGCTAAATGTCAAAAATCATAAGTGTCACCATGAAAAATGTCAAAAATGACAAATTTCAAGATGGCAAATGTCCAAGATGTCAAATGACAAATGTCACAATGCTAAATGTCAAAAATGAAAAGTGTCACCATAAAAAATGTCAAAAATGACAAATTTCAAGATGGCAAATGTCAAAGATGTCAAATGACAAATGTCACAATGCTAAATGTCAAAAATGAAGAGTGTCAAAAATGACAAATTTCAAGATGGCAAATGTCTAAGATGTCAAATGACAAATGTCACAATGCTAAATGTCAAAAATGAAAAGTGTCACCGTGAAAAATGTCAAAAATGACAAATTTCAAGATGGCAAATGTCAAAGATGTCAAATGACAAATGTCACAATGCTAAATGTCAAAAATGAAAAGTGTGACCATGAAAAATGTCAAAAATGACAAATTTCAAGATGGCAAATGTCAAAGATGTCAAATGTCAAATGTCACAATGCTAAATGTCAAAAATGAAAAGTGTCCCCATGAAAAATGTCAATAATGACAGATTTCAAGACGGCAAATTTCAAAGATGTCAAATGACAAATGTCACAATGCTAAATGTCAAAAATGAAAAGTGTCACGATGAAAAATGTGAAAAATCACAAATTTCAAGATGGCGAATGTCAAAGATGTCGAATATGACAAATGTCACAATGCTAAATGTCAAAAATGAAAAGTGTCACCATGAAAAATGTCAAAAATGACAAATTTCAAGATGGCAAATGTCAAAGATGTTAAATGACAAATGTCACAATACTAAATGTCAAAAATGAAAAGTGTCACCATGAAAAATGTCAAAAATGACAAATTTCAAGATGGAAAATATCAAAGATGTCAAATGACAAATGTCACAATGCTAAATGTCAAAAATGACAAATTTCAAGATGGCAAATGTCAAAGATGTCAAATGACAAATGTCACAATGCTAAATGTCAAAAATGAAAAGTGTCACCATGAAAAATGTCAAAAATCACAAATTTCAAGATGGCAAATGTCAAAGATGTCGAATATGACAAATGTCACAATGCTAAATGTCAAAAATGAAAAGTGGCACCATGAAAAATGTCAAAAATGACAAATTTCAAGATGGCAAATATAAAAGATGTCAAATGACAAATGTCACAATGCTAAATGTCAAAAATGAAAAGTGTCACCATGAAAAATGTCAAAAATGACAAATTTCAAGATGGCAAATGTCAAAGATGTTAAATGACAAATGTCACAATGCTAAATGTCAAAAATGAAAAGTGTCACCATGAAAAATGTCAAAAATGACAAATTTCAAGATGGCAAATATCAAAGATGTCAAATGACAAATGTCACAATGCTAAATGTCAAAAATGACAAATTTCAAGATGGCAAATGTCAAAGATGTCAAATGACAAATGTCACAATGCTAAATGTCAAAAATGAAAAGTGTCACCATGAAAAATGTCAAAAATCACAAATTTCAAGATGGCAAATGTCAAAGATGTCGAATATGACAAATGTCACAATGCTAAATGTCAAAAATAAAAAGTGGCACCATGAAAAATGTCAAAAATGACAAATTTCAAGATGGCAAATATCAAAGATGTCAAATGACAAATGTCACAATGCTAAATGTCAAAAATGACAAATTTCAAGATGGTAAATGTCAAAAATGTCAAATGACAAATGTCACAATGCTAAATGTCAAAAATGAAAAGTGTCACCATGAAAAATGTCAAAAATGACAAATTTCAAGATGGCAAATGTCAAAGATGTCAAATGACAAATGTCACAATGCTAAATGTCAAAAATGAAAAGTGACACCATGAAAAATGTCAAAAATAACAAAATTCAAGATGGAAAATGTCAAAGATGTCAAATGACAAATGTCACAATGCTAAATGTCAAAAATGAAAAGTGTCACCACGAAAAATGTCAAAAATGACAAATTTCAAGATGGCAAATGTCAAAGATGTCAAATAACAAATGTCACAATGCTAAATGTCAAAAATGAAAAATGTCACCATGAAAAATGTCAAAAATAACAAATTTCAAGATGGCAAATGTCAAAGATGTCAAATGACAACTGTCACAATGCTAAATGTCAAAAATGAAAAGTGTCACCATGAAAAATGTCAAAAATAACAAATTTCAAGATTGCAAATGTCAAAGATGTCAAATGACAAATGTCACAATGCTAAATGTCAAAAATGAAAAGTGTCACCATGAAAAATGTCAAAAATGACAAATTTCAAGATGGCAAATGTCAAAGATGTCAAATAACAAATGTCACAATGCTAAATGTCAAAAATGAAAAGTGTCACCATGAAAAATGTCAAAAATAACAAAGTTCAAGATGGCAAATGTCAAAGATGTCAAATGACAAATGTCACAATGCTAAATGTCAAAAATGATAAGTGTCACCATGAAAAATGTCAAAAATAACAAATTTCAAGATGGCAAATGTCAAAGATCTCAAATGACAAATGTCACAATGCTAAATGTGAAAAATGAAAAGTGTCACCATGAAAAATGTCAAAAATGACAAATTTCAAGATGGCAAATGTCAAAGATGTCAAATGACAAATGTCACAATGCTAAATGTCAAAAATGAAAAGTGTCACCATGAAAAATGTCAAAAATCACAAATTTCAAGATGGCAAATGTCAAAGATGTCGAATATGACAAATGTCACAATGCTAAATGTCAAAAATGAAAAGTGTCACCATGAAAAATGTCAAAAATGACAAATTTCAAGATGGCAAATATCAAAGATGTCAAATGACAAATGTCACAATGCTAAATGTAAAAAATGAAAAGTGTCACCATGAAAAATGTCAAAAATGACAAATTTCAAGATGGCAAATGTCAAAGAGGTCAAATGACAAATGTGACAATGCTAAATGTCAAAAATGAAAAGTGTCACCATGAAAAATGTCAAAAATCACAAATCTCAAGATGGCAAATGTCAAAGATGTCGAATATGACAAATGTCACAATGCTAAATGTCAAAAATGAAAAGTGTCACCATGAAAAATGTCAAAAATGACAAATTTCAAGATGGCAAATATCAAAGATGTCAAATGACAAATGTCACAATGCTAAATGTCAAAAATGAAAAGTGTCACCATGAAAAATGTCAAAAATAACAAATTTCAAGATGGCAAATGTCAAAGATGTCAAATGACAAATGTCACAATGCTAAATGTCAAAAATGAAAAGTGTCACCATGAAAAATGTCAAAAATGACAAATTTCAAAATGGCAAATGTCAAAGATGTCAAATGACAAATGTCACAATGCTAAATGTCAAAAATGAAAAGTGTCACCATGAAAAATGTCAAAAATGACAAATTTCAAGATGGCAAATGTCAAAGATGTCAAATGACATATGTCACAATGCTAAATGTCAAAAATGAAAAGTGTCAAAAATAAAAAATTTCAAGATGGCAAATGTCAAAGATGTCAAATGACAAATGTCACAATGCTAAATGTCAAAAATGAAAAGTGTCACCATGAAAAATGTCAAAAATGACAAATTTCAAGATGGCAAATGTCAAAACTGACAAATGTCACAATGCTAAATGTCAAAAATGATAAGTGTCACCATGAAAAATGTCAAAAATGACAAATTTCAAGATGGCAAATATCAAAGATGTCAAATGACAAATGTCACAATGCTAAATGTCAAAAATGAAAAGTGTCACCATGAAAAATGTCAAAAATGACAAATTTCAAGATGGCAAATGTCAAAGATGTTAAATGTCACAATGCTAAATGTCAAAAATGAAAAGTGTCACCATGAAAAATGTCAAAAATGACAAATTTCAAGATGGCAAATATCAAAGATGTCAAATAACAAATGTCACAATGCTAAATGTCAAAAATGACAAATTTCAAGATGGCAAATGTCAAAGATGTCAAATGACAAATGTCACAATGCTAAATGTCAAAAATGAAAAGTGTCACCATGAAAAATGTCAACAATCACAAATTTCAAGATGGCAAATGTCAAAGATGTCGAATATGACAAATGTCACAATGCTAAATGTCAAAAATGAAAAGTGTCACCATGAAAAATGTCAAAAATAACAAATTTCAAGATGGCAAATGTCAAAGATGTCAAATGTCACAATGCTAAATGTCAAAAATGAAAAGTGTCACCATGAAAAATGTCAAAAATAACAAATTTCAAGATGGCAAATGTCAAAGATGTCAAATGTCACAATGCTAAATGTCAAAAATGAAAAGTGTCACCATGAAAAATGTCAAAAATGACAAATTTCAAGATGGCAAATGTCAAAACTGACAAATGTCACAATGCTAAATGTCAAAAATGATAAGTGTCACCATGAAAAATGTCAAAAATGACAAATTTCAAAATGGCAAATGTCCAAGATGTCAAATGACAAATGTCACAATGCTAAATGTCAAAAATGACAAATTTCAAGATAGCAAATGTCAAGGATGTCAAATGACAAATTTCACAATGCTAAATGTCAAAAATGAAAAGTGTCACCATAAAAACTGTCAAAAATGCAAATTTCAAGATGGCAAATGTCAAAGATGTCAAATGGCAAATGTCACAATGCTAAATGTGAAAAATGAAAAGTGTCACCATGAAAAATGTCAAAAATAACAAATTTCAAGATGGCACATGTCAAAGATGTCAAATGACAAATGTCACAATGCTAAATGTCAAAAATGAAAAGTGTCACCATGAAAAATGTCAAAAATGACAAATTTCAAGATGGCAAATGTCAAAGATGTCAAATGACAAATGTCACAATGCTAAATGTCAAAAATGAAAAGTGTCACCATGAAAAATGTCAAAAATGACAAATTTTAAGATGGCAAATGTCAAAGATGTCAAATGACAAATGTCACAATGCTAAATGTCAAAAATGAAAAGTGTCACCATAAAAAATGTCAAAAATGACAAATTTCAAGATGGCAAATGTCAAAACTGACAAATGTCACAATGCTAAATGTCAAAAATCATAAGTGTCACCATGAAAAATGTCAAAAATGACAAATTTCAAGATGGCAAATGTCCAAGATGTCAAATGACAAATGTCACAATGCTAAATGTCAAAAATGAAAAGTGTCACCATAAAAAATGTCAAAAATGACAAATTTCAAGATGGCAAATGTCAAAGATGTCAAATGACAAATGTCACAATGCTAAATGTCAAAAATGAAGAGTGTCAAAAATGACAAATTTCAAGATGGCAAATGTCTAAGATGTCAAATGACAAATGTCACAATGCTAAATGTCAAAAATGAAAAGTGTCACCGTGAAAAATGTCAAAAATGACAAATTTCAAGATGGCAAATGTCAAAGATGTCAAATGACAAATGTCACAATGCTAAATGTCAAAAATGAAAAGTGTGACCATGAAAAATGTCAAAAATGACAAATTTCAAGATGGCAAATGTCAAAGATGTCAAATGTCAAATGTCACAAGGCTAAATGTCAAAAATGAAAAGTGTCCCCATGAAAAATGTCAATAATGACAGATTTCAAGACGGCAAATTTCAAAGATGTCAAATGACAAATGTCACAATGCTAAATGTCAAAAATGAAAAGTGTCACGATGAAAAATGTGAAAAATCACAAATTTCAAGATGGCGAATGTCAAAGATGTCGAATATGACAAATGTCACAATGCTAAATGTCAAAAATGAAAAGTGTCACCATGAAAAATGTCAAAAATGACAAATTTCAAGATGGCAAATGTCAAAGATGTTAAATGACAAATGTCACAATACTAAATGTCAAAAATGAAAAGTGTCACCATGAAAAATGTCAAAAATGACAAATTTCAAGATGGAAAATATCAAAGATGTCAAATGACAAATGTCACAATGCTAAATGTCAAAAATGACAAATTTCAAGATGGCAAATGTCAAAGATGTCAAATGACAAATGTCACAATGCTAAATGTCAAAAATGAAAAGTGTCACCATGAAAAATGTCAAAAATCACAAATTTCAAGATGGCAAATGTCAAAGATGTCGAATATGACAAATGTCACAATGCTAAATGTCAAAAATGAAAAGTGGCACCATGAAAAATGTCAAAAATGACAAATTTCAAGATGGCAAATATAAAAGATGTCAAATGACAAATGTCACAATGCTAAATGTCAAAAATGAAAAGTGTCACCATGAAAAATGTCAAAAATGACAAATTTCAAGATGGCAAATGTCAAAGATGTTAAATGACAAATGTCACAATGCTAAATGTCAAAAATGAAAAGTGTCACCATGAAAAATGTCAAAAATGACAAATTTCAAGATGGCAAATATCAAAGATGTCAAATGACAAATGTCACAATGCTAAATGTCAAAAATGACAAATTTCAAGATGGCAAATGTCAAAGATGTCAAATGACAAATGTCACAATGCTAAATGTCAAAAATGAAAAGTGTCACCATGAAAAATGTCAAAAATCACAAATTTCAAGATGGCAAATGTCAAAGATGTCGAATATGACAAATGTCACAATGCTAAATGTCAAAAATAAAAAGTGGCACCATGAAAAATGTCAAAAATGACAAATTTCAAGATGGCAAATATCAAAGATGTCAAATGACAAATGTCACAATGCTAAATGTCAAAAATGACAAATTTCAAGATGGTAAATGTCAAAAATGTCAAATGACAAATGTCACAATGCTAAATGTCAAAAATGAAAAGTGTCACCATGAAAAATGTCAAAAATGACAAATTTCAAGATGGCAAATGTCAAAGATGTCAAATGACAAATGTCACAATGCTAAATGTCAAAAATGAAAAGTGACACCATGAAAAATGTCAAAAATAACAAAATTCAAGATGGAAAATGTCAAAGATGTCAAATGACAAATGTCACAATGCTAAATGTCAAAAATGAAAAGTGTCACCACGAAAAATGTCAAAAATGACAAATTTCAAGATGGCAAATGTCAAAGATGTCAAATAACAAATGTCACAATGCTAAATGTCAAAAATGAAAAATGTCACCATGAAAAATGTCAAAAATAACAAATTTCAAGATGGCAAATGTCAAAGATGTCAAATGACAACTGTCACAATGCTAAATGTCAAAAATGAAAAGTGTCACCATGAAAAATGTCAAAAATAACAAATTTCAAGATTGCAAATGTCAAAGATGTCAAATGACAAATGTCACAATGCTAAATGTCAAAAATGAAAAGTGTCACCATGAAAAATGTCAAAAATGACAAATTTCAAGATGGCAAATGTCAAAGATGTCAAATAACAAATGTCACAATGCTAAATGTCAAAAATGAAAAGTGTCACCATGAAAAATGTCAAAAATAACAAAGTTCAAGATGGCAAATATCAAAGATGTCAAATGACAAATGTCACAATGCTAAATGTCAAAAATGATAAGTGTCACCATGAAAAATGTCAAAAATAACAAATTTCAAGATGGCAAATGTCAAAGATCTCAAATGACAAATGTCACAATGCTAAATGTGAAAAATGAAAAGTGTCACCATGAAAAATGTCAAAAATGACAAATTTCAAGATGGCAAATGTCAAAGATGTCAAATGACAAATGTCACAATGCTAAATGTCAAAAATGAAAAGTGTCACCATGAAAAATGTCAAAAATCACAAATTTCAAGATGGCAAATGTCAAAGATGTCGAATATGACAAATGTCACAATGCTAAATGTCAAAAATGAAAAGTGTCACCATGAAAAATGTCAAAAATGACAAATTTCAAGATGGCAAATATCAAAGATGTCAAATGACAAATGTCACAATGCTAAATGTAAAAAATGAAAAGTGTCACCATGAAAAATGTCAAAAATGACAAATTTCAAGATGGCAAATGTCAAAGAGGTCAAATGACAAATGTGACAATGCTAAATGTCAAAAATGAAAAGTGTCACCATGAAAAATGTCAAAAATCACAAATCTCAAGATGGCAAATGTCAAAGATGTCGAATATGACAAATGTCACAATGCTAAATGTCAAAAATGAAAAGTGTCACCATGAAAAATGTCAAAAATGACAAATTTCAAGATGGCAAATATCAAAGATGTCAAATGACAAATGTCACAATGCTAAATGTCAAAAATGAAAAGTGTCACCATGAAAAATGTCAAAAATAACAAATTTCAAGATGGCAAATGTCAAAGATGTCAAATGACAAATGTCACAATGCTAAATGTCAAAAATGAAAAGTGTCACCATGAAAAATGTCAAAAATGACAAATTTCAAAATGGCAAATGTCAAAGATGTCAAATGACAAATGTCACAATGCTAAATGTCAAAAATGAAAAGTGTCACCATGAAAAATGTCAAAAATGACAAATTTCAAGATGGCAAATGTCAAAGATGTCAAATGACATATGTCACAATGCTAAATGTCAAAAATGAAAAGTGTCAAAAATAAAAAATTTCAAGATGGCAAATGTCAAAGATGTCAAATGACAAATGTCACAATGCTAAATGTCAAAAATGAAAAGTGTCACCATGAAAAATGTCAAAAATGACAAATTTCAAGATGGCAAATGTCAAAACTGACAAATGTCACAATGCTAAATGTCAAAAATGATAAGTGTCACCATAAAAAATGTCAAAAATGACAAATTTCAAGATGGCAAATGTCCAAGATGTCAAATGACGAATGTCACAATGCTAAATGTCAAAAATGACAAATTTCAAGATGGCAAATGACAAATGTCACAATGCTAAATGTCAAAAATGAAAAGTGTCACCATGAAAAAATTCAAAAATGACAAATTTCAAGATGGCAAATGTCAAAGATGTCAAATGACAAATGTCACAATGCTAAATGTCAAAAATGAAAAGTGTCACCATGACAAATGTCAAAAATAACAAATTTCAAGATGGCAAATGTCAAAGATGTCAAATGACAAATGTCACAATGCTAAATGTGAAAAATGAAAAGTGTCACCATGAAAAATGTCAAAAATGACAAATTTCAAGATGGCAAATGTCAAAGATGTCAAATGACAAATGTCACAATGCTAAATGTCAAAAATGAAAAGTGTCACCATGAAAAATGTCAAAAATCACAAATTTCAAGATGGCAAATGTCAAAGATGTCGGATATGACAAATGTCACAATGCTAAATGTCAAAAATAAAAAGTGTCACCATGAAAAATGTCAAAAATGACAAATTTCAAGATGACAAATATCAAAGATGTCAAATGACAAATGTCACAATGCTAAATGTCAAAAATGACAAATTTCAAGATGGCAAATGTCAAAGATGTCAAATGACAAATGTCACAATGCTAAATGTCAAAAATGAAAAGTGTCACCATGAAAAATGTCAAAAATCACAAATTTCAAGATGGCAAATGTCAAAGATGTCGAATATGACAAATGTCACAATGCTAAATGTCAAAAATGAAAAGTGTCACCATGAAAAATGTCAAAAATGAACAATTTCAAGATGGCAAATATCAAAGATGTCAAATGACAAATGTCACAATGCTAAATGTCAAAAATGACAAATTTCAAGATGGCAAATGTCAAAAATGTCAAATGACAAATGTCACAATGCTAAATGTCAAAAATGAAAAGTGTCAACATGAAAAATGTCAAAAATGACAAATTTCAAGATGGCAAATATCAAAGATGTCAAATGACAAATATCACAATGCTAAATGTCAAAAATGAAAAGTGTCACCATGAAAAATGTCAAAAATAACAAATTTCAAGATGGCAAATGTCAAAGATGTTAAATGACAAATGTCACAATGCTAAATGTCAAAAATGAAAAGTGTCACCATGAAAAGTGTCAAAAATGACAAATTTCAAGAAGCAAATGTCAAAGATGTCAAATAACAAATGTCACAATGCTAAATGTCAAAAATGATAAGTGTCACCATGAAAAATGTCAAAAATGACAAATTTCAAGATGGAAAATGTCCAAGATGTCAAATGACGAATGTCACAATGCTAAATGTCAAAAATGACAAATTTCAAGATGGCAAATGTCAAAGATGTCAAATGACAAATGTCACAATGCTAAATGTCAAAAATGAAAAGTGTCACCATGAAAAATGTCAAAAATGAAAAATTTCAAGATGGCAAATGTCAAAGATGTCAAATGACAAATGTCACAATGCTAAATGTCAAAAATGAAAAGTGTCACCATGAAAAATGTCAAAAATAACAAATTTCAAGATGGCAAATGTCAAAGATGTCAAATGACAAATGTCACAATGCTAAATGTCAAAAATGAAAAGTGTCACCATGAACAATGTCAAAAATGACAAATTTCAAGATGGCAAATGTCAAAGATGTCAAATGACAAATGTCACAATGCTAAATGTCAAAAATGAAAAGTGTCACCATGAAAAATGTCAAAAATAACAAATTTCAAGATGGCAAATGTCAAAGATGTCAAATGTCACAATGCTAGATGTTAAAAATGAAAAGTGTCACCATGAAAAATGTCAAAAATGACAAATTTCAAGATGGCAAATGTCAAAACTGACAAATGTCACAATGCTAAATGTCAAAAATGATAAGTGTCACCATGAAAAATGTCAAAAATGACAAATTTCAAGATGGCAAATGTCCAAGATGTCAAATGTCAAAATGCTAAATGTCAAAAATGACAAATTTCAAGATGGCAAATGTCAAAGATGTCAAATGACAAATGTCACAATGCTAAATGTCAAAAATGAAAAGTGTCACCATGAAAAATGTCAAAAATGACAAATTTCAAGATGGCAAATGTCAAAGATGTCAAATGGCAAATGTCACAATGCTAAATGTCAAAAATGAAAAGTGTCACCATGAAAAATGTCAAAAATAACAAATTTCAATATGGCAAATGTCAAAGATGTCAAATGACAAATGTCACAATGCTAAATGTCAAAAATGAAAAGTTTCACCATGAAAAATGTCAAAAATGACAAATTTCAAGATGGCAAATGTCAAAGATGTCAAATGACAAATGTCACAATGCTAAATGTCAAAAATGAAAAGTATCACCATGAAAAATGTCAAAAATGACAAATTTCAAGATGGCAAATGTCAAAGATGTCAAATGACAAATGTCACAATGCTAAATGTCAAAAATGAAAAGTGTCACCATAAAAAATGTCAAAAATGACAAATTTCAAGATATCAAATGTCAAAACTGACAAATGTCACAATGCTAAATGTCAAAAATGATAAGTGTCACCATGAAAAATGTCAAAAATGACAAATTTCAAGATGGCAAATGTCCAAGATGTCAAATGACAAATGTCACAATGCTAAATGTCAAAAATAAAAAGTGTCACCATAAAAAATGTCAAAAATGACAAATTTCAAGATGGCAAATGTCAAAGATGTCAAATGACAAATGTCACAATGCTAAATGTCAGAAATGAAAAGTGTCAAAAATGACAAATTTCAAGATGGCAAATGTCTAAGATGTCAAATGACAAATGTCACAATGCTAAATGTCAAAAATGAAAAGTGTCACCGTGAAAAATGCCAAAAATGACAAATTTCAAGATGGCAAATGTCAAAGATGTCAAATGACAAATGTCACAATGCTAAATGTCAAAAATGAAAAGTGTCACCATAAAAAATGTCAAAAATGACAAATTTCAAGATATCAAATGTCAAAACTGACAAATGTCACAATGCTAAATGTCAAAAATGATAAGTGTCACCATGAAAAATGTCAAAAATGACAAATTTCAAGATGGCAAATGTCCAAGATGTCAAATGACAAATGCCACAATGCTAAATGTCAAAAATAAAAAGTGTCACCATAAAAAATGTCAAAAATGACAAATTTCAAGATGGCAAATGTCAAAGATGTCAAATGACAAATGTCACAATGCTAAATGTCAGAAATGAAAAGTGTCAAAAATGACAAATTTCAAGATGGCAAATGTCAAAGATGTCAAATGACAAATGTCACAATGCTAAATGTCAGAAATGAAAAGTGTCAAAAATGACAAATTTCAAGATGGCAAATGTCTAAGATGTCAAATGACAAATGTCACAATGCTAAATGTCAAAAATGAAAAGTGTCACCGTGAAAAATGCCAAAAATGACAAATTTCAAGATGGCAAATGTCAAAGATGTCAAATGTCAAATGTCACAATGCTAAGTGTCAAAAATGAAAAGTGTCCCCATGAAAAATGTCAATAATGACAAATTTCAAGATGGCAAATGTCAAAGATGTCAAATGACAAATGTTACAATGCTAAATGTCAAAAATGAAAAGTGTCACCATGAAAAATGTCAAAAATGACAAATTTCAAGATAGCAAATGTCAAAGATGTCGAATATGACAAATGTCACAATGCTAAATGTCAAAAATGAAAAGTGTCACCATGAAAAATGTTAAAAATGACAAATTTCAAGATGGCAAATGTCAAAGATGTTAAATGACAAATGTCACAATGCTAAATGTCAAAAATGAAAAGTGTCACCATAAAAAATGTCAAAAATGACAAATTTCAAGATGGCAAATATCAAAGATGTCAAATGACAAATGTCACAATGCTAAATGTCAAAAATGACAAATTTCAAGATGGCAAATGTCAAAGATGTCAAATGACAAATGTCACAATGCTAAATGTCAAAAATGAAAAGTGTCACCATGAAAAATGTCAAAAATCACAAATTTCAAGATGGCAAATGTCAAAGATGTCGAATATGACAAATGTCACAATGCTAAATGTCAAAAATAAAAAGTGTCACCATGAAAAATGTCAAAAATGACAAATTTCAAGATGGCAAATATCAAAGATGTCAAATGACAAATGTCACAATGCTAAATGTCAAAAATGACAAATTTCAAGATGGCAAATGTCAAAAATGTCAAATGACAAATGTCACAATGCTAAATGTCAAAAATGAAAAGTGTCACCATGAAAAATGTCAAAAATGACAAATTTCAAGATGGCAAATGTCAAAGATGTCAAATGACAAATGTCACAATGCTAAATGTCAAAAATGAAAAGTGTCACCATGAAAAATGTCAAACATAACAAAATTTAAGATGGCAAATGTCAAAGATGTCAAATGACAAATGTCACAATGCTAAATGTCAAAAATAAAAAGTGTCACCATGAAAAATGTCAAAAATGACAAATTTCAAGATGGCAAATGTCAAAAATGTCAAATGACAAATGTCACAATGCTAAATGTCAAAAATGAAAAGTGTCACCATGAAAAATGTCAAAAATGACAAATTTCAAGATGGCAAATGTCAAAGATGTCAAATGACAAATGTCACAATGCTAAATGTCAAAAATGAAAAGTGTCACCATGAAAAATGTCAAAAATAACAAATTTCAAGATGGCAAATGTCAAAGATGTCAAATGACAAATGTCACAATGCTAAATGTCAAAAATGAAAAGTGTCACCATGAAAAATGTCAAAAATAACAAATTTCAAGATGGCAAATGTCAAAGATGTCAAATGACAAATGTCACAATGCTAAATGTAAAAAATGAAAAGTGTCACCATGAAAAATGTCAAAAATGACAAATTTCAAGATGGCAAATGTCAAAACTGACAAATGTCACAATGCTAAATGTCAAAAATGATAAGTGTCACCATGAAAAATGTCAAAAATGACAAATTTCAAGATGGCAAATGTCCAAGATGTCAAATGACAAATGTCACAATGCTAAATGTCAAAAATGACAAATTTCAAGATAGCAAATGTCAAAGATGTCAAATGACAAATTTCACAATGCTAAATGTCAAAAATGAAAAGTGTCACCATGAAAAATGTCAAAAATGACAAATTTCAAGATGGCAAATGTCAAAGATGTCAAATGGCAAATGTCACAATGCTAAATGTCAAAAATGAAAAGTGTCACCATGAAAAATGTCAAAAATGACAAATTGCAAGATGGCAAATGTCAAGATGTCAAATGACAAATGTCACAATGCTAAATGTCAAAAACGAAATGTGTCACCATGAAAAATGTCAAAAATGACAAATTTCAAGATGGCAAATGTCAAAGATGTCAAATGACAAATGTCACAATGCTAAATGTCAAAAATGAAATGTGTCAAAAATGACAAATTTCAAGATGGCACATGTCTAAGATGTCAAATGACAAATGTCAAAATGCTAAATGTCAAAGATGTCAAATGACAAATGTCACAATGCTAAATGTCAAAAATGAAAAGTGTCACCATGAAAAATGTCAAAAATAACAAATTTCAAGATGGCAAATGTCAAAGATGTCAAATGACAAATGTCACAATGCTTTATGTCAAAAATGAAAAGTGTCACCATGAAAAATGTCAAAAATGACAAATTTCAAGATGGCAAATGTCAAAGATGTCAAATGACAAATGTCACAATGCTAAATGTCAAAAATGGAAAGTGTCACCATGAAAAATGTCAAAAATAACAAATTTCAAGATGGCAAATGTCAAAGATGTCAAATGTCACAATGCTAAATGTCAAAAATGAAAAGTGTCACCATGAAAAATGTCAAAAATGACAAATTTCAAGATGGCAAATGTCAAAACTGACAAATGTCACAATGCTAAATGTCAAAAATGATAAGTGTCACCATAAAAAATGTCAAAAATGACAAATTTCAAGATGGCAAATGTCCACGATTTCAAATGACAAATGTCACAATGCTAAATGTCAAAAATGACAAATTTCAAGATGGCAAATGTCAAAGATGTCAAATGGCAAATGTCACAATGCTAAATGTCAAAAATAAAAAGTGTCACTATGAAAAATGTCAAAAATAACAAATTTCAAGATGGCAAATGTCAAAGATGTCAAATGACAAATGTCACAATGCTAAATGTCAAAAATGAAAAGTGTCACCATGAAAAATGTCAAAAATGACAAATTTCGAGATGGCAAATGTCAAAGATGTCAAATGACAAATGTCACAATGCTAAATGTCAAAAATGAAAAGTGTCACCATGAATAATGTCAAAAATGACAAATTTCAAGATGGCAAATGTCAAAGATGTTAAATGACAAATGTCACAATGCTAAATGTCAAAAATGAAAAGTGTCACCATAAAAAATGTCAAAAATGACAAATTTCAAGATGGCAAATGTCAAAACTGACAAATGTCACAATGCTAAATGTCAAAAATGATAAGTGTCACCATGAAAAATGTCAAAAATGACAAATTCCAAGATGGCAAATATCCAAGATGTCAAATGACAAATGTCACAATGCTAAATGTCAAAAATGACAAATTTCAAGATAGCAAATGTCAAAGATGTCAAATGACAAATTTCACAATGCTAAATGTCAAAAATGAAAAGTGTCACCATGAAAAATGTCAAAAATGACAAATTTCAAGATGGCAAATGTCAAAGATGTCAAATGGCAAATGTCACAATGCTAAATGTCAAAAATGAAAAGTGTCACCATAAAAAATGTCAAAAATGACAAATTTCAAGATGGCAAATGTCAAGATGTCAAAAAACAAATGTCACAATGCTAAATGTCAAAAATGAAATGTGTCACCATGAAAAATGTCAAAAATGACAAATTTCAAGATGGCAAATGTCAAAGATGTCAAATGACAAATGTCACAATGCTAAATGTCAAAAATGAAATGTGTCAAAAATGACAAATTTCAAGATGGCACATGTCTAAGATGTCAAATGACAAATGTCAAAATGCTAAATGTTAAAGATGTCAAATGACAAATGTCAAAATGCTAAATGTTAAAGATGTCAAATGACAAATGTCACAATGCTAAATGTCAAAAATGAAAAGTGTCACCATGAAAAATGTCAAAAATAACAAATTTCAAGATGGCAAATGTCAAAGATGTCAAATGACAAATGTCACAATGCTAAATGTCAAAAATGAAAAGTGTCACCATGAAAAATGTCAAAAATGACAAATTTCAAGATGGCAAATGTCAAAGATGTCAAATGACAAATGTTACAATGCTAAATGTCAAAAATGAAAAGTGTCACCATGAAAAATGTCAAAAATAACAAATTTCAAGATGGCAAATGTCAAAGATGTCAAATGTCACAATGCTAAATGTCAAAAATGAAAAGTGTCACCATGAAAAATGTCAAAAATGACAAATTTCAAGATGGCAAATATCAAAACTGACAAATGTCACAATGCTAAATGTCAAAAATGATAAGTGTCACCATGAAAAATGTCAAAAATGACAAATTTCAAGATGGCAAATGTCCAAGATGTCAAATGACAAATGTCACAATGCTAAATGTCAAAAATGACAAATTTCAAGATGGCAAATGTCAAAGATGTCAAATGACAAATGTCACAATGCTAAATGTCAAAAATGAAAAGTGTCACCATGAAAAATGTCAAAAATGACAAATTTCAAGATGGCAAATGTCAAAGATGTCAAATGGCAAATGTCACAATGCTAAATGTCAAAAATAAAAAGTGTCACCATGAAAAATGTCAAAAATAACAAATTTCAAGATGGCAAATGTCAAAGATGTCAAATGACAAATGTCACAATGCTAAATGTCAAAAATGAAAAGTGTCACCATGAAAAATGTCAAAAATGACAAATTTCGAGATGGCAAATGTCAAAGATGTCAAATGACAAATGTCACAATGCTAAATGTCAAAAATGAAAAGTGTCACCATGAAAAATGTCAAAAATGACAAATTTCAAGATGGCAAATGTCAAAGATGTTAAATGACAAATGTCACAATGCTTAATGTCAAAAATGAAAAGTGTCACCATAAAAAATGTCAAAAATGACAAATTTCAAGATGGCAAATGTCAAAGATGTCAAATGAGAAATGTCACAATGCTAAATGTCAAAAATGAAAAGTGTCACCATAAAAAATGTCAAAAATGACAAATTTCAAGATGGCAAATGTCAAAACTGACAAATGTCACAATGCTAAACGTCAAAAATGATAAGTGTCACCATGAAAAATGTCAAAAATGACAAATTTCAAGATGGCAAATGTCCAAGATGTCAAATGACAAATGTCACAATGCTAAATGTCAAAAATGAAAGTGTCACCATGAAAAATGTCAAAAATGACAAATTTCAAGATGGCAAATGTCAAAGATGTCAAATGACAAATGTCACAATGCTAAATGTCAAAAATGAAAAGTGTCAAAAATGACAAATTTCAAAATGGCAAATGTCTAAGATGTCAAATGACAAATGTCACAATGCTAAATGTCAAAAATGAAAAGTGTCACCGTGAAAAATGTCAAAAATGACAAATTTCAAGATGGCAAATGTCAAAGATGTCAAATGACAAATGTCACAATGCTAAATGTCAAAAATGAAAAGTGTCACCATGAAAAATGTCAAAAATGACAAATTTCAAGATGGCAAATGTCAAAGATGTCAAATGTCAAATTTCACAATGCTAAATGTCAAAAATGAAAAGTGTCCCCATGAAAAATGTCAATAATGACAAATTTCAAGATGGCAAATGTCAAAGATGTCAAATGACAAATGTCACAATGCTAAATGTCAAAAATGAAAAGTGTCACCATGAAAAATGTCAAAAATCACAAATTTCAAGATGGCAAATGTCAAAGATGTCGAATATGACAACTGTCACAATGCTAAATGTCAAAAATCAAAAGTGTCACCATAAAAAATGTCAAAAATGACAAATTTCAAGATGGCAAATGTCAAAGATGTTAAATGACAAATGTCACAATGCTAAATGTCAAAAATGAAAAGTGTCACCATGAAAAATGTCAAAAATGACAAATTTCAAGATGGCAAATATCAAAGATGTCAAATGACAAATGTCACAATGCTAAATGTCAAAAATGACAAATTTCAAGATGGCAAATGTCAAAGATGTCAAATGACAAATGTCACAATGCTAAATGTCAAAAATGAAAAGTGTCACCATGAAAAATGTCAAAAATCAAGAATTTCAAGATGGCAAATGTCAAAGAAGTCGAATATGACAAAAGTCACAATGCTAAATGTCAAAAATGACAAATTTCAAGATGGCAAATATCAAAGATGTCAAATGACAAATGTCACAATGCTAAATGTCAAAAATGACAAATTTCAAGATGGCAAATGTCAAAAATGTCAAATGACAAATGTCACAATGCTAAATGTCAAAAATGAAAAGTGTCACCATGAAAAATGTCAAAAATGACAAATTTCAAGATGGCAAATGTCAAAGATGTCAAATGACAAATGTCACAATGCTAAATGTCAAAAATGAAAAGTGTCACCATGAAAAATGTCAAAACTAACAAATTTCAAGATGGCAAATGTCAAAGATGTCAAATGACAAATGTCACAATGCTAAATGTCAAAAATGAAAAGTGTCACCATGAAAAATGTCAAAAATGACAAATTTCAAGATGGCAAATGTCAAAGATGTCAAATAACAAATGTCACAATGCTAAATGTCAAAAATGAAAAGTGTCACCATGAAAAATGTCAAAAATAACAAATTTCAAGATGGCAAATGTCAAAGATGTCAAATGACAAATGTCACAATGGTAAATTTCAAAAATGACAAATTTCAAGATGGCAAATGTTAAAAATGTCAAATGACAAATGTCACAATGCTAAATGTCAAAAATGAAAAGTGTCACCATGAAAAATGTCAAAAATGACAAATTTCAAGATGGCAAATGTCAAAGATGTCAAATGACAAATGTCACAATGCTAAATGTCAAAAATGAAAAGTGTCACCATGAAAAATGTCAAAAATGACAAATTTCAAGATGGCAAATGTAAAAGATGTCAAATGACAAATGTCACAATGCTGAATGTCAAAAATGAAAAGTGTCAAAAATGACAAATTTCAAGATGGCAAATGTCTAAGATGTCAAATGACAAATGTCACAATGCTAAATGTCAAAAATGAAAAGTGTCACCGTGAAAAATGTCAAAAATGACAAATTTCAAGATGGCAAATGTCAAAGATGTCAAATGACAAATGTCACAATGCTAAATGTCAAAAATGAAAAGTGTCACTATGAAAAATGTCAAAAATGACAAATTTCAAGATGGCAAATGTCAAAGATGTCAAATGACAAATGTCACAATGCTAAATGTCAAAAATGAAAATTGTCCCCATGAAAAATGTCAATAATGACAAATTTTAAGATGGCAAATGTCAAAGATGTCAAATGACAAATGTCACAATGCTAAATGTCAAAAATGAAAAGTGTCACCATGAAAAATGTCAAAAATGACAAATTTCAAGATGGCAAATGTCAAACATGTCGAATATGACAAATGTCACAATGCTAAATGTCAAAAATGAAAAGTGTCACCATAAAAAATGTCAAAAATGACAAATTTCAAGATGGCAAATGTCAAAGATATCAAATGACAAATGTCACAATGCTAAATGTCAAAAATGAAAAGTGTCACCATGAAAAATGTCAAAAATGACAAATTTCAAGATGGCAAATATCAAAGATGTCAAATGACAAATGTCACAATGCTAAATGTCAAAAATGACAAATTTCAAGATGGCAAATGTCAAAGATGTCAAATGACAAATGTCACAATGCTAAATGTCAAAAATGAAAAGTGTCACCATGAAAAATGTCAAAAATGACAAATTTCAAGATGGCAAATGTCAAAGATGTCAAATGACAAATGTCACAATGCTAAATGTCAAAAATGAAAAGTGTCACCATAAAAAATGTCAAAAATAACAAATTTTAAGATGGCAAATGTCAAAAATGTCAAATGACAAATCTCACAATGCTAAATGTCAAAAATGAAAAGTGTCACCATGAAAAATGTCAAAAATGACAAATTTCAAGATGGCAAATGTCAAAGATGTCAAATGACAAATGTCACAATGCTAAATGTCAAAAATGAAAAGTGTCACCATGAAAAATGTCAAAAATAACAAATTTCAAGATGGCAAATGTCAAAGATGTCAAATGACAAATGTCACAATGCTAAATGTCAAAAATGAAAAGTGTCACCATGAAAAATGTCAAAAATGACAAATTTCAAGATGGCAAATGTCAAAACTGACAAATGTCACAATGCTAAATGTCAAAAATGATAAGTGTCACCATGAAAAATGTCAAAAATGACAAATTTCAAGATGGCAAATGTCCAAGATGTAAAATGACAAATGTCACAATGCTAAATGTCAAAAATGACAAATTTCAAGATGGCAAATGTCAAAGATGTCAAATGACAAATGTGACAATGCTAAATGTCAAAAATGAAAAGTGTCACCATGAAAAATGTCAAAAATGACAAATTTCAAAATGGCAAATGTCAAAGATGTCAAATGACAAATGTCACAATGCTAAATGTCAAAAATGAAAAGTGTCACCATGAAAAATGTCAAAAATAACAAATTTCAAGATGGCAAATGTCAAAGATGTCAAATGACAAATGTCACAATGCTAAATGTCAAAAATGAAAAGTGTCACCATGAAAAATGTCAAAAATGACAAATTTCAAGATGGCAAATGTCAAAACTGACAAATGACAAATGTCACAATGCTAAATGTCAAAAATGACAAATTTCAAGATGGCAAATGTCAAAGATGTCAAATGACAAATGTTACAATGCTAAATGTCAAAAATGAAAAGTGTCACCATGAAAAATGTCAAAAATGACAAATTTCAAAATGGCAAATGTCAAAGATGTCAAATGACAAATGTCACAATGCTAAATGTCAAAAATGAAAAGTGTCACCCTGAAAAATATCAAAAATAACAAATTTCAAGATGGCAAATGTCAAAGATGTCAAATGACAAATGTCACAATGCTAAATGTCAAAAATGAAAAGTGTCACCATAAAAAATGTCAAAAATGACAAATTTCAAGATGGCAAATGTCAAAGATGTCAAATGACAAATGTCACAATGCTAAATGTCAAAAATGAAAAGTGTCACCATTAAAAATGTTAAAAATAACAAATTTCAAGATGTCAAATGTCAAAGATGTCAAATGACGAATGTCACAATGCTAAATGTCAAAAATGAAAAGTGTCACCATGAAAAATGTCAAAAATGACAAATTTCAAGATGGCAAATGTCAAAACTGACAAATGTCACAATGCTAAATGTCAAAAATGATAAGTGTCACCATGAAAATTGTCAAAAATGACAAATTTCAAGATGGCAAATGTCCAAGATGTCAAATGACAAATGTCACAATGCTAAATGTCAAAAATGACAAATTTCAAGATGGCAAATGTCAAAGATGTCAAATGACAAATGTCACAATGCTAAATGTCAAAAATGAAAAGTGTCACCATGAAAAATATCAAAAATGACAAATTTCAAGATGGCAAATGTCAAAGATGTCAAATGACAAATGTCACAATGCTAAATGTCAAAAATGAAAAGTGTCACCATGAAAAATGTCAAAAATAACAAATTTCAAGATGGCAAATGTCAAAGATGTCAAATGACAAATGTCACAATGCTAAATGTCAAAAATGAAAAGTGTCACCATGAAAAATGTCAAAAATGACAAATTTCAAGATGGCAAATGTCAAAAATGTCAAATGACAAATGTCACAATGCTAAATGTAAAAAATGAAAAGTGTCACCATGAAAAATGTCAAAAATGACAAATTTTAAGATGGCAAATGTCAAAGATGTCAAATAACAAATGTCACAATGCTAAATGTCAAAAATGAAAAGTGTCACCATGAAAAATGTCAAAAATGACAAATTTCAAGATGGCAAATGTCAAAGATGTCAAATGACAAATGTCACAATGCTAAATGTCAAAAATGAAAAGTGTCACCATGAAAAATGTCAAAAATGACAAATTTCAAGATGGCAAATGTCAAAACTGACAAATGTCACAATGCTAAATGTCAAAATAATAAGTGTCACCATGAAAAATGTCAAAAATGACAAATTTCAACATGGCAAATGTCCAAGATGTCAAATGACAAATGTCACAATGCTAAATGTCATAAATGAAAAGTGTCACCATAAAAAATGTCAAAAATGACAACTTTCAAGATGGCAAATGTCAAAGATGTCAAATGACAAATGTCACAATGCTAAATGTCAAAAATGAAAAGTGTCAAAAATGACAAATTTCAAGATGGCAAATGTCAAAAATGTCAAATGACAAATGTCACAATCGTAATGTCAAAAATGAAAAGTGTCACCATGAAAAATGTCAAAAATGACAAATTAAAGATGGCAAATGTCAAAGATGTCAAATGACAAATGTCACAATGCTAAATGTTAAAAATGAAAAATGTCACCATGAAAAATGTCAAAAATGACAAATTTCAAGATAGCAAATGTCAAAGATGTCAAATGACAAATGTCACAATGCTAAATGTCAAAAATAAAAAGTGTCACCATGAAAAATGTCAAAAATGACAAAATTCAAGATGGCAAATGTAAAAGATGTCGAATATGACAAATGTCACAATGCTAAATGTCAAAAATGAAAAGTGTCACCATGAAAAATGTCAAAAATGACAAATTTCAATATGGCAAATGTCAAAGATGTCAAATGACAAATGTCACAATGCTAAATGTCAAAAATAAAAAGTGTCACCATGAAAAATGTCAAAAATGACAAATTTCAAGACGGCAAATATCAAAGATGTCAAATGACAAATGTCACAATGCTAAATGTCAAAAATGACAAATTTCAAGATGGCAAATGTCAAAGATGTCAAATGACAAATGTCACAATGCTAAATGTGAAAAATGAAAAGTGTCACGATGAAAAATGTCAAAAATGACAAATTTCAAGATGGCAAATGTCAAAGATGTCAAATGACAAATGTCACAATGCTAAATGTCAAAAATGAAAAGTGTCACCATGAATAATGTCAAAAATAACAAATTTCAAGATGGCAAATGTCAAAGATGTCAAATGACAAATGTCACAATGCTAAATGTAAAAATGAAAAGTGTCACCATGAAAAATGTCAAAAATGACAAATTTCATGATGGCAAATGTCAAAACTGACAAATGTCACAATGCTAAATGTCAAAAATGATAAGTGTCACCATGAAAAATGTCAAAAATGACAAATTTCAAGATGGCAAATGTCCAAGATGTCAAATGACAAATGTCACAATGCTAAATGTCAAAAATGACAAATTTCATGATGGCAAATGTCAAAGATGTCAAATGACAAATGTCACAATGCTAAATGTCAAAAATGATAAGTGTCACCATGAAAAATGTCAAAAATGACAAATTTCAAGATGGCAAATGTCCAAGATGTCAAATGACAAATGTCACAATGCTAAATGTCAAAAATGACAAATTTCATGATGGCAAATGTCAAAGATGTCAAATGACAAATGTCACAATGCTAAATGTCAAAAATAAAAAGTGTCACCATGAAAAATGTCAAAAATGACAAAATTCAAGATGGCAAATGTCAAAGATGTCGAATATGACAAATGTCACAATGCTAAATGTCAAAAATGAAAAGTGTCACCATGAAAAATGTCAAAAATGACAAATTTCAATATGGCAAATGTCAAAGATGTCAAATGACAAATGTCACAATGCTAAATGTCAAAAATAAAAAGTGTCACCATGAAAAATGTCAAAAATGACAAATTTCAAGATGGCAAATATCAAAGATGTCAAATGACAAATGTCACAATGCTAAATGTCAAAAATGACAAATTTCAAGATGGCAAATGTCAAAGATGTCAAATGACAAATGTCACAATGCTAAATGTCAAAAATGAAAAGTGTCACGATGAAAAATGTCAAAAATGACAAATTTCAAGATGGCAAATGTCAAAGATGTCAAATGACAAATGTCACAATGCTAAATGTCAAAAATGAAAAGTGTCACCATGAAAAATGTCAAAAATAACAAATTTCAAGATGGCAAATGTCAAAGATGTCAAATGACAAATGTCACAATGCTAAATGTCAAAAATGAAAAGTGTCACCATGAAAAATGTCAAAAATGACAAATTTCAAGATGGCAAATGTCAAAACTGACAAATGTCACAATGCTAAATGTCAAAAATGATAAGTGTCACCATGAAAAATGTCAAAAATGACAAATTTCAAGATGGCAAATGTCCAAGATGTCAAATGACAAATGTCACAATGCTAAATGTCAAAAATGACAAATTTCATGATGGCAAATGTCAAAGATGTCAAATGACAAATGTCACAATGCTAAATGTCAAAAATGATAAGTGTCACCATGAAAAATGTCAAAAATGACAAATTTCAAGATGGCAAATGTCCAAGATGTCAAATGACAAATGTCACAATGCTAAATGTCAAAAATGACAAATTTCATGATGGCAAATGTCAAAGATGTCAAATGACAAATGTCACAATGCTAAATGTCAAAAATGAAAAGTGTCACCATGAAAAATGTCAAAAATGACAAGTTTCAAGATGGCAAATGTCAAAACTGACAAATGACAAATGTCACAATGCTAAATGTCAAAAATGACAAATTTCAAGATGGCAAATGTCAAAGATATCAAATGACAAATGTCACAATGCTAAATGTCAAAAATGAAAAGTGTCACCATGAAAAATGTCAAAAATGACAAACTTCAAGATGGCAAATGTCAAAGATGTCAAATGACAAATGTCACAATGCTAAATGTCAAAAATGAAAAGTGTCACCATGAAAAATGTCAAAAATAACAAATTTCAAGATGGCAAATGTCAAAGATGTCAAATGACAAATGTCACAATGCTAAATGTCAAAAATGAAAAGTGTCACCATGAAAAATGTCAAAAATGACAAATTTCAAGATGGCAAATGTCAAAGATGTCAAATGACAAATGTCACAATGCTAAATGTCAAAAATGAAAAGTGTCACCATGAAAAATGTCAAAAATGACAAATTTCAAGATGGCAAATGTCAAAACTGACAAATGTCACAATGCTAAATGTCAAAAATGATAAGTGTCACCATGAAAAATGTCAAAAATGACAAATTTCAAGATGGCAAATGTCCAAGATGTAAAATGACAAATGTCACAATGCTAAATGTCAAAAATGACAAATTTCAAGATGGCAAATGTCAAAGATGTCAAATGACAAATGTGACAATGCTAAATGTCAAAAATGAAAAGTGTCACCATGAAAAATGTCAAAAATGACAAATTTCAAAATGGCAAATGTCAAAGATGTCAAATGACAAATGTCACAATGCTAAATGTCAAAAATGAAAAGTGTCACCATGAAAAATGTCAAAAATAACAAATTTCAAGATGGCAAATGTCAAAGATGTCAAATGACAAATGTCACAATGCTAAATGTCAAAAATGAAAAGTGTCACCATGAAAAATGTCAAAAATGACAAATTTCAAGATGGCAAATGTCAAAACTGACAAATGTCACAATGCTAAATGTCAAAAATGACAAATTTCAAGATGGCAAATGTCAAAGATGTCAAATGACAAATGTCACAATGCTAAATGTCAAAAATGAAAAGTGTCACCATGAAAAATGTCAAAAATGACAAATTTCAAGATGGCAAATGTCAAAGATGTCAAATGACAAATGTCACAATGCTAAATGTCAAAAATGAAAAGTGTCACCCTGAAAAATATCAAAAATAACAAATTTCAAGATGGCAAATGTCAAAGATGTCAAATGACAAATGTCACAATGCTAAATGTCAAAAATGAAAAGTGTCACCATAAAAAATGTCAAAAATGACAAATTTCAAGATGGCAAATGTCAAAGATGTCAAATGACAAATGTCACAATGCTAAATGTCAAAAATGAAAAGTGTCACCATTAAAAATGTTAAAAATAACAAATTTCAAGATGTCAAATGTCAAAGATGTCAAATGACGAATGTCACAATGCTAAATGTCAAAAATGAAAAGTGTCACCATGAAAAATGTCAAAAATGACAAATTTCAAGATGGCAAATGTCAAAACTGACAAATGTCACAATGCTAAATGTCAAAAATGATAAGTGTCACCATGAAAATTGTCAAAAATGACAAATTTCAAGATGGCAAATGTCCAAGATGTCAAATGACAAATGTCACAATGCTAAATGTCAAAAATGACAAATTTCAAGATGGCAAATGTCAAAGATGTCAAATGACAAATGTCACAATGCTAAATGTCAAAAATGAAAAGTGTCACCATGAAAAATATCAAAAATGACAAATTTCAAGATGGCAAATGTCAAAGATGTCAAATGACAAATGTCACAATGCTAAATGTCAAAAATGAAAAGTGTCACCATGAAAAATGTCAAAAATAACAAATTTCAAGATGGCAAATGTCAAAGATGTCAAATGACAAATGTCACAATGCTAAATGTCAAAAATGAAAAGTGTCACCATGAAAAATGTCAAAAATGACAAATTTCAAGATGGCAAATGTCAAAAATGTCAAATGACAAATGTCACAATGCTAAATGTAAAAAATGAAAAGTGTCACCATGAAAAATGTCAAAAATGACAAATTTTAAGATGGCAAATGTCAAAGATGTCAAATAACAAATGTCACAATGCTAAATGTCAAAAATGAAAAGTGTCACCATGAAAAATGTCAAAAATGACGAATTTCAAGATGGCAAATGTCAAAGATGTCAAATGACAAATGTCACAATGCTAAATGTCAAAAATGAAAAGTGTCACCATGAAAAATGTCAAAAATGACAAATTTCAAGATGGCAAATGTCAAAACTGACAAATGTCACAATGCTAAATGTCAAAATAATAAGTGTCACCATGAAAAATGTCAAAAATGACAAATTTCAACATGGCAAATGTCCAAGATGTCAAATGACAAATGTCACAATGCTAAATGTCATAAATGAAAAGTGTCACCATAAAAAATGTCAAAAATGACAACTTTCAAGATGGCAAATGTCAAAGATGTCAAATGACAAATGTCACAATGCTAAATGTCAAAAATGAAAAGTGTCAAAAATGACAAATTTCAAGATGGCAAATGTCAAAAATGTCAAATGACAAATGTCACAATCGTAATGTCAAAAATGAAAAGTGTCACCATGAAAAATGTCAAAAATGACAAATTAAAGATGGCAAATGTCAAAGATGTCAAATGACAAATGTCACAATGCTAAATGTTAAAAATGAAAAATGTCACCATGAAAAATGTCAAAAATGACAAATTTCAAGATAGCAAATGTCAAAGATGTCGAATATGACAAATGTCACAATGCTAAATGTCAAAAATGAAAAGTGTCACCATGAAAAATGTCAAAAATGACAAATTTCAATATGGCAAATGTCAAAGATGTCAAATGACAAATGTCACAATGCTAAATGTCAAAAATAAAAAGTGTCACCATGAAAAATGTCAAAAATGACAAATTTCAAGACGGCAAATATCAAAGATGTCAAATGACAAATGTCACAATGCTAAATGTCAAAAATGACAAATTTCAAGATGGCAAATGTCAAAGATGTCAAATGACAAATGTCACAATGCTAAATGTGAAAAATGAAAAGTGTCACGATGAAAAATGTCAAAAATGACAAATTTCAAGATGGCAAATGTCAAAGATGTCAAATGACAAATGTCACAATGCTAAATGTCAAAAATGAAAAGTGTCACCATGAATAATGTCAAAAATAACAAATTTCAAGATGGCAAATGTCAAAGATGTCAAATGACAAATGTCACAATGCTAAATGTAAAAATGAAAAGTGTCACCATGAAAAATGTCAAAAATGACAAATTTCATGATGGCAAATGTCAAAACTGACAAATGTCACAATGCTAAATGTCAAAAATGATAAGTGTCACCATGAAAAATGTCAAAAATGACAAATTTCAAGATGGCAAATGTCCAAGATGTCAAATGACAAATGTCACAATGCTAAATGTCAAAAATGACAAATTTCATGATGGCAAATGTCAAAGATGTCAAATGACAAATGTCACAATGCTAAATGTCAAAAATGATAAGTGTCACCATGAAAAATGTCAAAAATGACAAATTTCAAGATGGCAAATGTCCAAGATGTCAAATGACAAATGTCACAATGCTAAATGTCAAAAATGACAAATTTCATGATGGCAAATGTCAAAGATGTCAAATGACAAATGTCACAATGCTAAATGTCAAAAATAAAAAGTGTCACCATGAAAAATGTCAAAAATGACAAAATTCAAGATGGCAAATGTCAAAGATGTCGAATATGACAAATGTCACAATGCTAAATGTCAAAAATGAAAAGTGTCACCATGAAAAATGTCAAAAATGACAAATTTCAATATGGCAAATGTCAAAGATGTCAAATGACAAATGTCACAATGCTAAATGTCAAAAATAAAAAGTGTCACCATGAAAAATGTCAAAAATGACAAATTTCAAGATGGCAAATATCAAAGATGTCAAATGACAAATGTCACAATGCTAAATGTCAAAAATGACAAATTTCAAGATGGCAAATGTCAAAGATGTCAAATGACAAATGTCACAATGCTAAATGTCAAAAATGAAAAGTGTCACGATGAAAAATGTCAAAAATGACAAATTTCAAGATGGCAAATGTCAAAGATGTCAAATGACAAATGTCACAATGCTAAATGTCAAAAATGAAAAGTGTCACCATGAAAAATGTCAAAAATAACAAATTTCAAGATGGCAAATGTCAAAGATGTCAAATGACAAATGTCACAATGCTAAATGTCAAAAATGAAAAGTGTCACCATGAAAAATGTCAAAAATGACAAATTTCAAGATGGCAAATGTCAAAACTGACAAATGTCACAATGCTAAATGTCAAAAATGATAAGTGTCACCATGAAAAATGTCAAAAATGACAAATTTCAAGATGGCAAATGTCCAAGATGTCAAATGACAAATGTCACAATGCTAAATGTCAAAAATGACAAATTTCATGATGGCAAATGTCAAAGATGACAAATGACAAATGTCACAATGCTAAATGTCAAAAATGATAAGTGTCACCATGAAAAATGTCAAAAATGACAAATTTCAAGATGGCAAATGTCCAAGATGTCAAATGACAAATGTCACAATGCTAAATGTCAAAAATGACAAATTTCATGATGGCAAATGTCAAAGATGTCAAATGACAAATGTCACAATGCTAAATGTCAAAAATGAAAAGTGTCACCATGAAAAATGTCAAAAATGACAAGTTTCAAGATGGCAAATGTCAAAACTGACAAATGACAAATGTCACAATGCTAAATGTCAAAAATGACAAATTTTAAGATGGCAAATGTCAAAGATGTCAAATGACAAATGTCACAATGCTAAATGTCAAAAATGAAAAGTGTCACCATGAAAAATGTCAAAAATGACAAATTTCAAGATGGCAAATGTCAAAGATGTCAAATGACAAATGTCACAATGCTAAATGTCAAAAATGAAAAGTGTCACCATGAAAAATGTCAAAAATAACAAATTTCAAGATGGCAAATGTCAAAGATGTCAAATGACAAATGTCACAATGCTAAATGTCAAAAATGAAAAGTGTCACCATGAAAAATGTCAAAAATGACAAATTTCAAGATGAGAAATGTCCAAGATGTCAAATGACAAATGTCACAATGCTAAATGTCAAAAATGACAAATTTCATGATGGCAAATGTCAAAGATGTCAAATGACAAATGTCACAATGCTAAATGTCAAAAATGATAAGTGTCACCATGAAAAATGTCAAAAATGACAAATTTCAAGATGGCAAATGTCCAAGATGTCAAATGACAAATGTCACAATGCTAAATGTCAAAAATGACAAATTTCATGATGGCAAATGTCAAAGATGTCAAATGACAAATGTCACAATGCTAAATGTCAAAAATGAAAAGTGTCACCATGAAAAATGTCAAAAATGACAAGTTTCAAGATGGCAAATGTCAAAACTGACAAATGACAAATGTCACAATGCTAAATGTCAAAAATGACAAATTTTAAGATGGCAAATGTCAAAGATGTCAAATGACAAATGTCACAATGCTAAATGTCAAAAATGAAAAGTGTCACCATGAAAAATGTCAAAAATGACAAATTTCAAGATGGCAAATGTCAAAGATGTCAAATGACAAATGTCACAATGCTAAATGTCAAAAATGAAAAGTGTCACCATGAAAAATGTCAAAAATAACAAATTTCAAGATGGCAAATGTCAAAGATGTCAAATGACAAATGTCACAATGCTAAATGTCAAAAATGAAAAGTGTCACCATGAAAAATGTCAAAAATGACAAATTTCAAGATGGCAAATGTCAAAGATGTCAAATGACAAATGTCACAATGCTAAATGTCAAAAATGAAAAGTGTCACCATGAAAAATGTCAAAAATAACAAATTTCAAGATGGCAAATCTCAAAGATGTCAAATGACAAATGTCACAATGCTAAATGTCAAAAATAAAAAGTGTCACCATAAAAAATGTCAAAAATGACAAATTTCAAGATGGCAAATGTCAAAACTGACAAATGTCACAATGCTAAATGTCAAAAATGATAAGTGTCACCATGAAAAATGTCAAAAATGACAAATTTCATGATGGCAAATGTCCAAGATGTCAAATGACAAATGTCACAATACTAAATGTCAAAAATGACAAATTTCAAGATGGCAAATGTCAAAGATGTGAAATGACAAATGTCACAATGCTAAATGTCAAAAATGAAAAGTGTCACCATGAAAAATGTCAAAAATGACAAATTTCAAGATGGCAAATGTCAAAGATGTCAAATGACAAATGTCACAATGCTAAATGTCAAAAATGAAAAGTGTCACCATGAAAAATGTCAAAAATAACAAATTTCAAGATGGCAAATGTCAAAGATGTCAAATGACAAATGTCAAAAATAAAAAGTGTCACCATGAAAAATGTCAAAAATGACAAATTTCAAGATGGCAAATGTCAAAGATGTCGAATATGACAAATGTCACAATGCTAAATGTCAAAAATGAAAAGTGTCACCATGAAAAATGTCAAAAATGACAAATTTCAAGATGGCAAATATCAAAGATGTCAAATGACAAATGTCACAATGCTAAATGTCAAAAATGACAAATTTCAAGATGGCAAATTTCAAAAATGTCAAATGACAAATGTCACAATGCTAAATGTCAAAAATGAAAAGTGTCACCATGAAAAATGTCAAAAATGACAAATTTCAAGATGGCAAATGTCAAAGATGTTAAATGACAAATGTCACAATGCTAAATGTCAAAAATGAAAAGTGTCACCATGAAAAATGTCAAAAACGACAAATTTCAAGATGGCAAATGTCAAAGATGTCAAATGACAAATGTCACAATGCTAAATGTCAAAAATGAAATGTGTCACCATGAAAAATGTCAAAAATAACAAATTTCAAGATGGCAAATGTCAAAGATGTCAAATGACAAATGTCACAATGCTAAATGTCAAAAATGAATAGTGTCACCATGAAAAATGACAAAAATGACAAATTTTAAGATGGCAAATGTCAAAGATGTCAAATAACAAATTTCACAATGCTAAATGTCAAAAATGAAAAGTGTCACCATGAAAAATGTCAAAAATAAGAAATTTCAAGATGGCAAATGTCAAAGATTTCAAATGACAAATGTCACAATGCTAAATGTCAAAAAGGAAAAGTGTCACCATGAAAAATGTCAAAAATGACAAATTTCAAGATGGCAAGTGTCAAAACTGACAAATGTCACAATGCTAAATGTCAAAAATGATAAGTGTCACCATGAAAAATGTCAAAAATGACAAATTTCAAGATGGCAAATGTCCAAGATGTCAAATGACGAATGTCACAATGCTAAATGTCAAAAATGACAAATTTCAAAATGGAAACTGTTAAAGATGTCAAATGACAAATGTCACAATGCTAGATGTCAAAACTGAAAAGTGTCACCATGAAAAATGTCAAAAATGACAAATTTCAAGATGGCAAATGTCAAAGATGTCAAATGACAAAAAATGTCACAATGCTAAATGTCAAAAATGTAAAGTGTCACCATGAAAAATGTCAAAAATAACAAATTTCAAGATGGCAAATGTCAAAGATGTCAAATGACAAATGTCACAATGCTAAATGTCAAAAATGAAAAGTGTCACCATGAAAAATGTCAAAAATGACAAATTTCAAGATAGCAAATGTCAAAGATGTCAAATGACATATGTCACAATGCTAAATGTCAAAAATGAAAAGTGTCAAAAATGAAAAATTTCAAGATGGCAAATGTCAAAGATGTCAAATGACAAATGTCAGAATGCTAAATGTCAAAAATGAAAAGTGTCACCATGAAAAATGTCAAAAATAACAAATTTCAAGATGGCAAATGTCAAAGATGTCAAATGACAAATGTCACAACGCTAAGTGTCAAAAATGAAAAGTGTCACCATGAAAAATGTCAAAAATGACAAATTTCAAGATGGCAAATGTCAAAGATGTCAAATGACAAATGTCACAATGCTAAATGTCAAAAATGAAAAGTGTCACCATGAAAAATGTCAAAAATAACAAATTTCAAGATGGCAAATGTCAAAGATGTCAAATGACAAATGTCACAATGCTAAATGTCAAAAATGAAAAGTGTCACCATGAAAAATGTCAAAAATGACAAATTTCAAGATGGCAAATGTCAAAGATGTCAAATAACAAATGTCACAATGCTAAATGTCAAAAATGAAAAGTGTCACCATGAAAAATGTCCAAAATAACAAATTTCAAGATGGCAAATGTCAAAGATGTCAAATGACAAATGTCACAATGCTAAATGTCAAAAATGAAAAGTGTCACCATGAAAAATGTCAAAAATGACAAATTTCAAGATGGCAAATGTCCAAGATGTCAAATGACGAATGTCACAATGCTAAATGTCAAAAATGACAAATTTCAAGATGGCAAATGTCAAAGATGTCAAATGACAAATGTCACAATGCTAAATGTCAAAAATGAAAAGTGTCACCATGAAAAATGTCAAAAATGACAAATTTCAAGATGGCAAATGTCAAAGATGTTAAATGACAAATGTCACAATGCTAAATGTCAAAAATGAAAAGTGTCACCATGAAAAATGTCAAAAACGACAAATTTCAAGATGGCAAATGTCAAAGATGTCAAATGACAAATGTCACAATGCTAAATGTCAAAAATGAAAAGTGTCACCATGAAAAATGTCAAAAATAACAAATTTCAAGATGGCAAATGTCAAAGATGTCAAATGACAAATGTCACAATGCTAAATGTCAAAAATGAATAGTGTCACCATGAAAAATGACAAAAATGACAAATTTTAAGATGGCAAATGTCAAAGATGTCAAATAACAAATTTCACAATGCTAAATGTCAAAAATGAAAAGTGTCACCATGAAAAATGTCAAAAATAAGAAATTTCAAGATGGCAAATGTCAAAGATTTCAAATGACAAATGTCACAATGCTAAATGTCAAAAATGAAAAGTGTCACCATGAAAAATGTCAAAAATGACAAATTTCAAGATGGCAAGTGTCAAAACTGACAAATGTCACAATGCTAAATGTCAAAAATGATAAGTGTCACCATGAAAAATGTCAAAAATGACAAATTTCAAGATGGCAAATGTCCAAGATGTCAAATGACGAATGTCACAATGCTAAATGTCAAAAATAACAAATTTCAAGATGGCAAATGTCAAAGATGTCAAATGACAAATGTCACAATGCTAAATGTCAAAAATGAAAAGTGTCACCATGAAAAATGTCAAAAATGACAAATTTCAAGATAGCAAATGTCAAAGATGTCAAATGACATATGTCACAATGCTAAATGTCAAAAATGAAAAGTGTCAAAAATGAAAAATTTCAAGATGGCAAATGTCAAAGATGTCAAATGACAAATGTCACAATGCTAAATGTCAAAAATGAAAAGTGTCACCATGAAAAATGTCAAAAATAACAAATTTCAAGATGGCAAATGTCAAAGATGTCAAATGACAAATGTCACAACGCTAAATGTCAAAAATGAAAAGTGTCACCATGAAAAATGTCAAAAATGACAAATTTCAAGATGGCAAATGTCAAAGATGTCAAATGACAAATGTCACAATGCTAAATGTCAAAAATGAAAAGTGTCACCATGAAAAATGTCAAAAATAACAAATTTCAAGATGGCAAATGTCAAAGATGTCAAATGACAAATGTCACAATGCTAAATGTCAAAAATGAAAAGTGTCACCATGAAAAATGTCAAAAATGACAAATTTCAAGATGGCAAATGTCAAAGATGTCAAATAACAAATGTCACAATGCTAAATGTCAAAAATGAAAAGTGTCACCATGAAAAATGTCCAAAATAACAAATTTCAAGATGGCAAATGTCAAAGATGTCAAATGACAAATGTCACAATGCTAAATGTCAAAAATGAAAAGTGTCACCATGAAAAATGTCAAAAATGACAAATTTCAAGATGGCAAATGTCCAAGATGTCAAATGACGAATGTCACAATGCTAAATGTCAAAAATGACAAATTTCAAGATGGCAAATGTCAAAGATGTCAAATGACAAATGTCACAATGCTAAATGTCAAAAATGAAAAGTGTCACCATGAAAAATGTCAAAAATGACAAATTTCAAGATGGCAAATGTCAAAGATGTCAAATGACAAATGTCACAATGCTAAATGTCAAAAATGAAAAGTGTCACTATGAAAAATGTCAAAAATAACAAATTTCAAGATGGCAAATATCAAAGATGTCAAATGACAAATGTCACAATGCTAAATGTCAAAAATGAAAAGTGTCACCATGAAAAATGTCAAAAATGACAAATTTCAAGATGGCAAATGTCAAAGATGTCAAATGACAAATGTCACAATGCTAACTGTCAAAAATGAAAAGTGTCACCATGAAAAATGTCAAAAATGACAAATTTCAAGATGGCAAATGTCAAAGATGTCAAATGACATATATTATGTCACAATGCTAAATGTCAAAAATGAAAAGTGTCAAAAATGAAAAATTTCAAGATGGCAAATGTCAAAGATGTCAAATGACAAATGTCACAATGCTAAATGTCAAAAATGAAAAGTGTCACCATGAAAAATGTCAAAAATGACAAATTTCAAGATGGCAAATGTCAAAACTGACAAATGTCACAATGCTAAATGTCAAAAATGATAAGTGTCACCATGAAAAATGTCAAAAATGACAAATTTCAAGATGGCAAATGTCCAAGATGTCAAATGACGAATGTCACAATGCTAAATGTCAAAAATGACAAATTTCAAGATGGCAAATGTCAAAGATGTCAAATGACAAATTTCAAGATGGCAAATGTCAAAGATGTCAAATGACAAATGTCACAATGCTAAATGTCAAAAATGAAAAGTGTCACCATGAAAAATGTCAAAAATGACAAATTTCAAGATGGCAAATGTCAAAGATGTCAAAAGACAAATGTCACAATGCTAAATGTCAAAAATGAAAAGTGTCACCATGAAAAATGTCAAAAATAACAAATTTCAAGATGGCAAATGTCAAAGATGTCAAATGACAAATGTCACAATGCTAAATGTCAAAAATGAAAAGTGTCACCATGAAAAATGTCAAAAATGACAAATTTCAAGATGACAAATGTCAAAGATGTCAAATGACAAATGTCACAATGCTAAATGTCAAAAATGAAAAGTGTCACCATGAAAAATGTCAAAAATCACAAATTTCAAGATGGCAAATATCAAAGATGTCGAATATGACAAATGTCACAATGCTAAATGTCAAAAATGAAAAGTGTCACCATGAAAAATGTCAAAAATGACAAATTTCAAGATGGCAAATGTCAAAGATGTCAAATGACAAATGTCACAATAGTAAATGTCAAAAATGAAAAGTGTCACCATGAAAAATGTCAAAAATAACAAATTTCAAGATGGCAAATGTCAAAGATGTCAAATGACAAATGTCACAATGCTAAATGTCAAAAATGAAAAGTGTCACCATGAAAAATGTCAAAAATGACAAATTTCAAGATGACAAATGTCAAAGATGTCAAATGACAAATGTCACAATGCTAAATGTCAAAAATGAAAAGTGTCACCATGAAAAATGTCAAAAATCACAAATTTCAAGATGGCAAATATCAAAGATGTCGAATATGACAAATGTCACAATGCTAAATGTCAAAAATGAAAAGTGTCACCATGAAAAATGTCAAAAATGACAAATTTCAAGATGGCAAATGTCAAAGATGTTAAATGACAAATGTCACAATGCTAAATGTCAAAAATGAAAAGTGTCACCATGAAAAATGTCAAAAATGACAAATTTCAAGATGGCAAATATCAAAGATGTCAAATGACAAATGTCACAATGCTAAATGTCAAAAATGACAAATTTCAAGATGACAAATGTCAAAGATGTCAAATGACAAATGTCACAATGCTAAATGTCAAAAATGAAAAGTGTCACCATGAAAATTGTCAAAAATGACAAATTTCAAGATGGCAAATATCAAAGATGTCAAATGACAAATGTCACAATGCTAAATGTCAAAAATGACAAATTTCAAGATGGCAAATGTCAAAAATGTCAAATGACAAATGTCACAATGCTAAATGTCAAAAATGAAAAGTGTCACCATTGAAAATGTCAAAAATGACAAATTTCAAGATGGCTAATGTCAAAGATGTCAAATGACAAATGTCACAATGCTAAATGTCAAAAATGAAAAGTGTCACCATGAAAAATGTCAAAAATAACAAATTTCAAGATGGCAAATGTCAAAGATGTCAAATGACAAATGTCACAATGCTAAATGTCAAAAATGAAAAGTGTCACCATGAAAAATGTCAAAAATGACAAATTTTAAGATGGCAAATGTCAAAACTGACAAATGTCACAATGCTAAATGTCAAAAATGATAAGTGTCACCATGAAAAATGTCAAAAATGACAAATTTCAAGATGGCAAATGTCCAAGATGTCAAATGACGAATGTCACAATGCTAAATGTCAAAAATGACAAATTTCAAGATGGCAAATGTCAAAGATGTCAAATGACAAATGTCACAATGCTAAATGTCAAAAATGAAAAGTGTCACCATGAAAAATGTCAAAAATGACAAATTTCAAGATGGCAAATGTCAAAGATGTTAAATGACAAATTTCACAATGCTAAATGTCAAAAATGAAAAGTGTCACCATGAAAAATGTCAAAAATGACAAATTTCAAGATGGCAAATGTCAAAGATGTCAAATGGCCAATGTCACAATGCTAAATGTCAAAAATGAAAAGTGTCACCATGAAAAATGTCAAAAATAACAAATTTCAAGATGGCAAATGTCAAAGATGTCAAATGTCACAATGATAAATGTCAAAAATGAAAAGTGTCACCATGAAAAATGTCAAAAATGACAAATTTCAAGATGGCAAATGTCAAAGATGTCAAATGACAAATGTCACAATGCTAAATGTCAAAAATGAAAAGTGTCACCATGAAAAATGTCAAAAATGACAAATTTCAAGATGACAAATGTCAAAGATGTCAAATAACAAATGTCACAATGCTAAATGTCAAAAATGAAAAGTGTCACCATAAAAAATGTCAAAAATGACAAATTTCAAGATGGCAAATGTCAAAGATGTCAAATGACATATGTCACAATGCTAAATGTCAAAAATGAAAAGTGTCACCATGAAAAATGTCAAAAATGACAAATTTCAAGATGGCAAATGTCAAAGATGTCAAATGACAAATGTCACAATGCTAAATGTCAAAAATGAAAAGTGTCACCATGAAAAATGTCAAAAATGACAAATTTCAAAATGGCAAATGTCAAAGATGTCAAATGTCAAAGATGTCAAATGGCAAATGTCACAATGCTAAATGTCAAAAATGAAAAGTGTCACCATGAAAAATGTCAAAAATAACAAATTTCAAGATGGCAAATGTCAAAGATGTCAAATGACAAATGTCACAATGCTAAATGTCAAAAATGAAAAGTGTCACCATGAAAAATGTCAAAAATGACAAATTTCAAGATGGCAAATGTCAAAGATGTCAAATGACAAATGTCACAATGCTAAATGTCAAAAATGAAAAGTGTCACCATGAAAAATGTCAAAAATAACAAATTTCAAGATGGCAAATCTCAAAGATGTCAAATGACAAATGTCACAATGCTAAATGTCAAAAATAAAAAGTGTCACCATAAAAAATGTCAAAAATGACAAATTTCAAGATGGCAAATGTCAAAACTGACAAATGTCACAATGCTAAATGTCAAAAATGATAAGTGTCACCATGAAAAATGTCAAAAATGACAAATTTCATGATGGCAAATGTCCAAGATGTCAAATGACAAATGTCACAATACTAAATGTCAAAAATGACAAATTTCAAGATGGCAAATGTCAAAGATGTGAAATGACAAATGTCACAATGCTAAATGTCAAAAATGAAAAGTGTCACCATGAAAAATGTCAAAAATGACAAATTTCAAGATGGCAAATGTCAAAGATGTCAAATGACAAATGTCACAATGCTAAATGTCAAAAATGAAAAGTGTCACCATGAAAAATGTCAAAAATAACAAATTTCAAGATGGCAAATGTCAAAGATGTCAAATGACAAATGTCAAAAATAAAAAGTGTCACCATGAAAAATGTCAAAAATGACAAATTTCAAGATGGCAAATGTCAAAGATGTCGAATATGACAAATGTCACAATGCTAAATGTCAAAAATGAAAAGTGTCACCATGAAAAATGTCAAAAATGACAAATTTCAAGATGGCAAATATCAAAGATGTCAAATGACAAATGTCACAATGCTAAATGTCAAAAATGACAAATTTCAAGATGGCAAATTTCAAAAATGTCAAATGACAAATGTCACAATGCTAAATGTCAAAAATGAAAAGTGTCACCATGAAAAATGTCAAAAATGACAAATTTCAAGATGGCAAATGTCAAAGATGTTAAATGACAAATGTCACAATGCTAAATGTCAAAAATGAAAAGTGTCACCATGAAAAATGTCAAAAACGACAAATTTCAAGATGGCAAATGTCAAAGATGTCAAATGACAAATGTCACAATGCTAAATGTCAAAAATGAAATGTGTCACCATGAAAAATGTCAAAAATAACAAATTTCAAGATGGCAAATGTCAAAGATGTCAAATGACAAATGTCACAATGCTAAATGTCAAAAATGAATAGTGTCACCATGAAAAATGACAAAAATGACAAATTTTAAGATGGCAAATGTCAAAGATGTCAAATAACAAATTTCACAATGCTAAATGTCAAAAATGAAAAGTGTCACCATGAAAAATGTCAAAAATAAGAAATTTCAAGATGGCAAATGTCAAAGATTTCAAATGACAAATGTCACAATGCTAAATGTCAAAAAGGAAAAGTGTCACCATGAAAAATGTCAAAAATGACAAATTTCAAGATGGCAAGTGTCAAAACTGACAAATGTCACAATGCTAAATGTCAAAAATGATAAGTGTCACCATGAAAAATGTCAAAAATGACAAATTTCAAGATGGCAAATGTCCAAGATGTCAAATGACGAATGTCACAATGCTAAATGTCAAAAATGACAAATTTCAAAATGGAAACTGTTAAAGATGTCAAATGACAAATGTCACAATGCTAGATGTCAAAACTGAAAAGTGTCACCATGAAAAATGTCAAAAATGACAAATTTCAAGATGGCAAATGTCAAAGATGTCAAATGACAAAAAATGTCACAATGCTAAATGTCAAAAATGTAAAGTGTCACCATGAAAAATGTCAAAAATAACAAATTTCAAGATGGCAAATGTCAAAGATGTCAAATGACAAATGTCACAATGCTAAATGTCAAAAATGAAAAGTGTCACCATGAAAAATGTCAAAAATGACAAATTTCAAGATAGCAAATGTCAAAGATGTCAAATGACATATGTCACAATGCTAAATGTCAAAAATGAAAAGTGTCAAAAATGAAAAATTTCAAGATGGCAAATGTCAAAGATGTCAAATGACAAATGTCAGAATGCTAAATGTCAAAAATGAAAAGTGTCACCATGAAAAATGTCAAAAATAACAAATTTCAAGATGGCAAATGTCAAAGATGTCAAATGACAAATGTCACAACGCTAAGTGTCAAAAATGAAAAGTGTCACCATGAAAAATGTCAAAAATGACAAATTTCAAGATGGCAAATGTCAAAGATGTCAAATGACAAATGTCACAATGCTAAATGTCAAAAATGAAAAGTGTCACCATGAAAAATGTCAAAAATAACAAATTTCAAGATGGCAAATGTCAAAGATGTCAAATGACAAATGTCACAATGCTAAATGTCAAAAATGAAAAGTGTCACCATGAAAAATGTCAAAAATGACAAATTTCAAGATGGCAAATGTCAAAGATGTCAAATAACAAATGTCACAATGCTAAATGTCAAAAATGAAAAGTGTCACCATGAAAAATGTCCAAAATAACAAATTTCAAGATGGCAAATGTCAAAGATGTCAAATGACAAATGTCACAATGCTAAATGTCAAAAATGAAAAGTGTCACCATGAAAAATGTCAAAAATGACAAATTTCAAGATGGCAAATGTCCAAGATGTCAAATGACGAATGTCACAATGCTAAATGTCAAAAATGACAAATTTCAAGATGGCAAATGTCAAAGATGTCAAATGACAAATGTCACAATGCTAAATGTCAAAAATGAAAAGTGTCACCATGAAAAATGTCAAAAATGACAAATTTCAAGATGGCAAATGTCAAAGATGTTAAATGACAAATGTCACAATGCTAAATGTCAAAAATGAAAAGTGTCACCATGAAAAATGTCAAAAACGACAAATTTCAAGATGGCAAATGTCAAAGATGTCAAATGACAAATGTCACAATGCTAAATGTCAAAAATGAAAAGTGTCACCATGAAAAATGTCAAAAATAACAAATTTCAAGATGGCAAATGTCAAAGATGTCAAATGACAAATGTCACAATGCTAAATGTCAAAAATGAATAGTGTCACCATGAAAAATGACAAAAATGACAAATTTTAAGATGGCAAATGTCAAAGATGTCAAATAACAAATTTCACAATGCTAAATGTCAAAAATGAAAAGTGTCACCATGAAAAATGTCAAAAATAAGAAATTTCAAGATGGCAAATGTCAAAGATTTCAAATGACAAATGTCACAATGCTAAATGTCAAAAATGAAAAGTGTCACCATGAAAAATGTCAAAAATGACAAATTTCAAGATGGCAAGTGTCAAAACTGACAAATGTCACAATGCTAAATGTCAAAAATGATAAGTGTCACCATGAAAAATGTCAAAAATGACAAATTTCAAGATGGCAAATGTCCAAGATGTCAAATGACGAATGTCACAATGCTAAATGTCAAAAATAACAAATTTCAAGATGGCAAATGTCAAAGATGTCAAATGACAAATGTCACAATGCTAAATGTCAAAAATGAAAAGTGTCACCATGAAAAATGTCAAAAATGACAAATTTCAAGATAGCAAATGTCAAAGATGTCAAATGACATATGTCACAATGCTAAATGTCAAAAATGAAAAGTGTCAAAAATGAAAAATTTCAAGATGGCAAATGTCAAAGATGTCAAATGACAAATGTCACAATGCTAAATGTCAAAAATGAAAAGTGTCACCATGAAAAATGTCAAAAATAACAAATTTCAAGATGGCAAATGTCAAAGATGTCAAATGACAAATGTCACAACGCTAAATGTCAAAAATGAAAAGTGTCACCATGAAAAATGTCAAAAATGACAAATTTCAAGATGGCAAATGTCAAAGATGTCAAATGACAAATGTCACAATGCTAAATGTCAAAAATGAAAAGTGTCACCATGAAAAATGTCAAAAATAACAAATTTCAAGATGGCAAATGTCAAAGATGTCAAATGACAAATGTCACAATGCTAAATGTCAAAAATGAAAAGTGTCACCATGAAAAATGTCAAAAATGACAAATTTCAAGATGGCAAATGTCAAAGATGTCAAATAACAAATGTCACAATGCTAAATGTCAAAAATGAAAAGTGTCACCATGAAAAATGTCCAAAATAACAAATTTCAAGATGGCAAATGTCAAAGATGTCAAATGACAAATGTCACAATGCTAAATGTCAAAAATGAAAAGTGTCACCATGAAAAATGTCAAAAATGACAAATTTCAAGATGGCAAATGTCCAAGATGTCAAATGACGAATGTCACAATGCTAAATGTCAAAAATGACAAATTTCAAGATGGCAAATGTCAAAGATGTCAAATGACAAATGTCACAATGCTAAATGTCAAAAATGAAAAGTGTCACCATGAAAAATGTCAAAAATGACAAATTTCAAGATGGCAAATGTCAAAGATGTCAAATGACAAATGTCACAATGCTAAATGTCAAAAATGAAAAGTGTCACTATGAAAAATGTCAAAAATAACAAATTTCAAGATGGCAAATATCAAAGATGTCAAATGACAAATGTCACAATGCTAAATGTCAAAAATGAAAAGTGTCACCATGAAAAATGTCAAAAATGACAAATTTCAAGATGGCAAATGTCAAAGATGTCAAATGACAAATGTCACAATGCTAACTGTCAAAAATGAAAAGTGTCACCATGAAAAATGTCAAAAATGACAAATTTCAAGATGGCAAATGTCAAAGATGTCAAATGACATATATTATGTCACAATGCTAAATGTCAAAAATGAAAAGTGTCAAAAATGAAAAATTTCAAGATGGCAAATGTCAAAGATGTCAAATGACAAATGTCACAATGCTAAATGTCAAAAATGAAAAGTGTCACCATGAAAAATGTCAAAAATGACAAATTTCAAGATGGCAAATGTCAAAACTGACAAATGTCACAATGCTAAATGTCAAAAATGATAAGTGTCACCATGAAAAATGTCAAAAATGACAAATTTCAAGATGGCAAATGTCCAAGATGTCAAATGACGAATGTCACAATGCTAAATGTCAAAAATGACAAATTTCAAGATGGCAAATGTCAAAGATGTCAAATGACAAATTTCAAGATGGCAAATGTCAAAGATGTCAAATGACAAATGTCACAATGCTAAATGTCAAAAATGAAAAGTGTCACCATGAAAAATGTCAAAAATGACAAATTTCAAGATGGCAAATGTCAAAGATGTCAAAAGACAAATGTCACAATGCTAAATGTCAAAAATGAAAAGTGTCACCATGAAAAATGTCAAAAATAACAAATTTCAAGATGGCAAATGTCAAAGATGTCAAATGACAAATGTCACAATGCTAAATGTCAAAAATGAAAAGTGTCACCATGAAAAATGTCAAAAATGACAAATTTCAAGATGACAAATGTCAAAGATGTCAAATGACAAATGTCACAATGCTAAATGTCAAAAATGAAAAGTGTCACCATGAAAAATGTCAAAAATCACAAATTTCAAGATGGCAAATATCAAAGATGTCGAATATGACAAATGTCACAATGCTAAATGTCAAAAATGAAAAGTGTCACCATGAAAAATGTCAAAAATGACAAATTTCAAGATGGCAAATGTCAAAGATGTCAAATGACAAATGTCACAATAGTAAATGTCAAAAATGAAAAGTGTCACCATGAAAAATGTCAAAAATAACAAATTTCAAGATGGCAAATGTCAAAGATGTCAAATGACAAATGTCACAATGCTAAATGTCAAAAATGAAAAGTGTCACCATGAAAAATGTCAAAAATGACAAATTTCAAGATGACAAATGTCAAAGATGTCAAATGACAAATGTCACAATGCTAAATGTCAAAAATGAAAAGTGTCACCATGAAAAATGTCAAAAATCACAAATTTCAAGATGGCAAATATCAAAGATGTCGAATATGACAAATGTCACAATGCTAAATGTCAAAAATGAAAAGTGTCACCATGAAAAATGTCAAAAATGACAAATTTCAAGATGGCAAATGTCAAAGATGTTAAATGACAAATGTCACAATGCTAAATGTCAAAAATGAAAAGTGTCACCATGAAAAATGTCAAAAATGACAAATTTCAAGATGGCAAATATCAAAGATGTCAAATGACAAATGTCACAATGCTAAATGTCAAAAATGACAAATTTCAAGATGACAAATGTCAAAGATGTCAAATGACAAATGTCACAATGCTAAATGTCAAAAATGAAAAGTGTCACCATGAAAATTGTCAAAAATGACAAATTTCAAGATGGCAAATATCAAAGATGTCAAATGACAAATGTCACAATGCTAAATGTCAAAAATGACAAATTTCAAGATGGCAAATGTCAAAAATGTCAAATGACAAATGTCACAATGCTAAATGTCAAAAATGAAAAGTGTCACCATTGAAAATGTCAAAAATGACAAATTTCAAGATGGCTAATGTCAAAGATGTCAAATGACAAATGTCACAATGCTAAATGTCAAAAATGAAAAGTGTCACCATGAAAAATGTCAAAAATAACAAATTTCAAGATGGCAAATGTCAAAGATGTCAAATGACAAATGTCACAATGCTAAATGTCAAAAATGAAAAGTGTCACCATGAAAAATGTCAAAAATGACAAATTTTAAGATGGCAAATGTCAAAACTGACAAATGTCACAATGCTAAATGTCAAAAATGATAAGTGTCACCATGAAAAATGTCAAAAATGACAAATTTCAAGATGGCAAATGTCCAAGATGTCAAATGACGAATGTCACAATGCTAAATGTCAAAAATGACAAATTTCAAGATGGCAAATGTCAAAGATGTCAAATGACAAATGTCACAATGCTAAATGTCAAAAATGAAAAGTGTCACCATGAAAAATGTCAAAAATGACAAATTTCAAGATGGCAAATGTCAAAGATGTTAAATGACAAATTTCACAATGCTAAATGTCAAAAATGAAAAGTGTCACCATGAAAAATGTCAAAAATGACAAATTTCAAGATGGCAAATGTCAAAGATGTCAAATGGCCAATGTCACAATGCTAAATGTCAAAAATGAAAAGTGTCACCATGAAAAATGTCAAAAATAACAAATTTCAAGATGGCAAATGTCAAAGATGTCAAATGTCACAATGATAAATGTCAAAAATGAAAAGTGTCACCATGAAAAATGTCAAAAATGACAAATTTCAAGATGGCAAATGTCAAAGATGTCAAATGACAAATGTCACAATGCTAAATGTCAAAAATGAAAAGTGTCACCATGAAAAATGTCAAAAATGACAAATTTCAAGATGACAAATGTCAAAGATGTCAAATAACAAATGTCACAATGCTAAATGTCAAAAATGAAAAGTGTCACCATAAAAAATGTCAAAAATGACAAATTTCAAGATGGCAAATGTCAAAGATGTCAAATGACATATGTCACAATGCTAAATGTCAAAAATGAAAAGTGTCACCATGAAAAATGTCAAAAATGACAAATTTCAAGATGGCAAATGTCAAAGATGTCAAATGACAAATGTCACAATGCTAAATGTCAAAAATGAAAAGTGTCACCATGAAAAATGTCAAAAATGACAAATTTCAAAATGGCAAATGTCAAAGATGTCAAATGTCAAAGATGTCAAATGGCAAATGTCACAATGCTAAATGTCAAAAATGAAAAGTGTCACCATGAAAAATGTCAAAAATAACAAATTTCAAGATGGCAAATGTCAAAGATGTCAAATGACAAATGTCACAATGCTAAATGTCAAAAATGAAAAGTGTCACCATAAAAAATGTCAAAAATGACAAATTTCAAGATGGCAAATGTCAAAACTGACAAATGTCACAATGCTAAATGTCAAAAATGATAAGTGTCATGAAAAATGTCAAAAATGACAAATTTCAAGATGGCAAATGTCCAAGATGTCAAATGACAAATGTCACAATGCTAAATGTCAAAAATGTAAAGTGTCACCATAAAAAATGTCAAAAATGACAAATTTCAAGATGGCAAATGTCAAAGATGTCAAATGACAAATGTCACAATGCTAAATGTCAAAAATGAAAAGTGTCAAAAATGACAAATTTTAAGATGGCAAATGTCTAAGATGTCAAATGACAAATGTCACAATGCTAAATGTCAAAAATGAAAAGTGTCACCGTGAAAAATGTCAAAAATGACAAATTTCAAGATGGCAAATGTCAAAGATGTCAAATGACAAATGTCACAATGCTAAATGTCAAAAATGAAAAGTGTCACCATGAAAAATGTCAAAAATGATAAATTTCAAGATGGCAAATGTCAAAGATGTCAAATGTCAAATGTCACAATGCTAAATGTCAAAAATGAAAAGTGTCCCCATGAAAAATGTCAATAATGACAAATTTCAAGATGGCAAATGTCAAAGATGTCAAATGACAAATGTCACAATGCTAAATGTCAAAAATGAAAAGTGTCACCATGAAAAATGTCAAAAATCACAAATTTCAAGATGGCAAATGTCAAAGATGTCGAATATGACAAATGTCACAATGCTAAATGTCAAAAATGAAAAGTGTCACCATGAAAAATGTCAAAAATGACAAATTTCAAGATGGCAAATGTCAAAGATGTTAAATGACAAATGTCACAATGCTAAATGTCAAAAATGAAAAGTGTCACCATGAAAAATGTCAAAAATGACAAATTTCAAGATGGCAAATATCAAAGATGTCAAATGACAAATGTCACAATGCTAAATGTCAAAAATGACAAATTTCAAGATGGCAAATGTCAAAGATGTCAAATGACAAATGTCACAATGCTAAATGTCAAAAATGAAAAGTGTCACCATGAAAAATGTCAAAAATCACAAATTTCAAGATGGCAAATGTCAAAGATGTCGAATATGACAAATGTCACAATGCTAAATGTCAAAAATGAAAAGTGTCAAAAATGAAAAATTTCAAGATGGCAAATGTCAAAGATGTCAAATGACAAATGTCACAATGCTAAATGTCAAAAATGACAAATTTCAAGATGGCAAATGTCAAAAATGTCAAATGACAAATGTCACAATGCTAAATGTCAAAAATGTTAAAGTGTCACCATGAAAAATGTCAAAAATGACAAATTTCAAGATGGCAAATGTCAAAGATGTCAAATGACAAATGTCACAATGCTAAATGTCAAAAATGAAAAGTGTCACCATGAAAAATGTCAAAAATAACAAATTTCAAGATGGCAAATGTCAAAGATGTCAAATGACAAATGTCACAATGCTAAATGTCTAAAATGAAAAGTGTCACCATGAAAAATGTCAAAAATGACAAATTTCAAGATGGCAAATGTCAAAGATGTCAAATAACAAATGTCACAATGCTAAATGTCAAAAATGAAAAGTGTCACCATGAAAAATGTCAAAAATAACAAATTTCAAGATGGCAAATATCAAAGATGTCAAATGACAAATGTCACAATGCTAAATGTCAAAAATGAAAAGTGTCACCATGAAAAATGTCAAAAATAACAAATTTCAAGATGGCAAATGTCAAAGATGTCAAATGACAAATGTCACAATGCTAAATGTCAAAAATGAAAAGTGTCACCATGAAAAATGTCAAAAATGACAAATTTCAAGATGGCAAATGTCAAAGATGTCAAATAACAAATGTCACAATGCTAAATGTCAAAAATGAAAAGTGTCACCATGAAAAATGTCAAAAATAACAAATTTCAAGATGGCAAATGTCAAAGATGTCAAATGACAAATGTCACAATGCTAAATGTCAAAAATGACAAATTTCAAGATGGCAAATGTCAAAAATGTCAAATGACAAATGTCACAATGCTAAATGTCAAAAATGAAAAGTGTCACCATGAAAAATGTCAAAAATGACAAATTTCAAGATGTCAAATGTCAAAGATGTCAAATGAAAAATGTCACAATGCTAAATGTCAAAAATGAAAAGTGTCACCATGAAAAATGTCAAAAATAACAAATTTCAAGATGGCAAATGTCAAAGATGTCAAATGACAAATGTCACAATGCTAAATGTCAAAAATGAAAAGTGTCACCATGAAAAATGTCAAAAATGACAAATTTCAAAATGGCAAATGTCAAAGATGTCAAATAACAAATGTCACAATGCTAAATGTCAAAAATGAAAAGTGTCACCATGAAAAATGTCAAAAATGAAAAGTGTCACCATGAAAAATGTCACAAATAACAAATTTCAAGATGGCAAATGTCAAAGATGTCAAATGACAAATGTCACAATGCTAAATGTCAAAAATGAAAAGTGTCACCATGAAAAATGTCAAAAATGACAAATTTCAAGATGGCAAATGTCAAAACTGACAAATGTCACAATGCTAAATGTCAAAAATGAAAAGTGTCACCATGAAAAATGTCACAAATAACAAATTTCAAGATAGCAAATGTCCAAGATGTCAAATGACGAATGTCACAATGCTAAATGTCAAAAATGACAAAGTTCAAGATGGCAAATGTCAAAGATGTCAAATGACAAATGTCACAATGCTAAATGTCAAAAATGAAAAGTGTCACCATAAAAAATGTCAAAAATGACAAATTTCAAGATGGCAAATGTCAAAGATGTCAAATGACAAATGTCACAATGCTAAATGTCAAAAATGAAAAGTGTCACCATGAAAAATGTCAAAAATAACAAATTTCAAGATGGCAAATGTCAAAGATGACAAATGTCACAATGCTAAATGTCAAAAATGAAAAGTGTCACCATGAAAAATGTCAAAAATGACAAATTTCAAGATGGCAAATGTCAAAGATGTCAAATGACAAATGCCACAATGCTAAATGTCAAAAATGAAAAGTGTCACCATGAAAAATGTCAAAAATGACAAATTTCAAGATGGCAAATGTCAAAGATGTCAAATGACATATGTCACAATGCTAAATGTCAAAAATGAAAAATTTCAAGATGGCAAATGTCAAAGATGTCAAATGACAAATGTCACAATGCTAAATGTCAAAAATATAATGTGTCACCATAAAAAATGTCAAAAATGACAAATTTTAAGATGGCAAATGTCAAAACTGACAAATGTCACAATGCTAAATGTCAAAAATGATAAGTGTCACCATGAAATATCAAAAATGACAAATTTCAAGATGGCAAATGTCCAAGATATCAAATGACGAATGTCACAATGCTAAATGTCAAAAATGACAAATTTCAAGATGGCAAATGTCAAAGATGTCAAATGACAAATGTCACACTGCTAAATGTCAAAAATGAAAAGTGTCACCATGAAAAATGTCAAAAATGACAAATTTCAAGATGGCAAATGTCAAAGATGTCAAATGACAAATGTCACAATGCTAAATGTCAAAAATGAAAAGTGTCACCATGAAAAATGTCAAAAATAACAAATTTCAAGATGGCAAATGTCAAAGATGTCAAATGACAAATGTCACAATGCTAAATGTCAAAAATGAAAAGTGTCACCATGAAAAATGTCAAAAATGACAAATTTCAAGATGGCAAATGTCAAAGATGTCAAATGACAAATGTCACAATGCTATATGTCAAAAATGAAAAGTGTCACCATGAAAAATGTCAAAAATCACAAATTTCAAGATGGCAAATATCAAAGATGTCGAATATGACAAATGTCACAATGCTAAATGTCAAAAATGAAAAGTGTCACCATGAAAAATGTCAAAAATGACAAATTTCAAGATGGCAAATGTCCAAGATGTCAAATGACGAATGTCACAATGGTAAATGTCAAAAATGACAAATTTCAAGATGGCAAATGTCAAAGATGTCAAATGACAAATGTCACAATGCTAAATGTCAAAAATGAAAAGTGTCACCATAAAAAATGTCAAAAATGACAAATTTCAAGATGGCAAATGTCAAAGATGTCAAATGACAAAAAATGTCACAATGCTAAATGTCAAAAATGAAAAGTGTCACCATGAAAAATGTCAAAAATAACAAATTTCAAGATGGCAAATATCAAAGATGTCAAATGACAAATGTGACAATGCTAAATGTCAAAAATGAAAAGTGTCACCATGAAAAATGTCAAAAATGACAAATTTCAAGATGGCAAATGGCAAAGATGTCAAATGACAAATGTCACAATGCTAAATGTCAAAAATGAAAAGTGTCACCATGAAAAATGTCAAAAATGACAAATTTCAAGATGGCAAATCTCAAAGATGTCAAATGACATATGTCACAATGCTAAATGTCAAAAATGAAAAGTGTCAAAAATGAAAAATTTCAAGATGGCAAATGTCAAAGATGTCAAATGACAAATGTCACAATGCTAAATGTCAAAAATGAAAAGTGTCACCATGAAAAATGTCAAAAATAACAAATTTCAAGATGGCAAATGTCAAAGATGTCAAATGACAAATGTCACAATGCTAAATGTCAAAAATGAAAAGTGTCACCATGAAAAATGTCAAAAATGACAAATTTCAAGATGGCAAATGTCAAAACTGACAAATGTCACAATGCTAAATGTCAAAAATGATAAGTGTCACCATGAAAAATGTCAAAAATGACAAATTTCAAGATGGCAAATGTCAAAGATGTCAAATAACAAATGTCACAATGCTAAATGTCAAAAATGAAAAGTGTCACCATGAAAAATGTCAAAAATAACAAATTTCAAGATGGCAAATGTCAAAGATGTCAAATGACAAATGTCACAATGCTAAATGTCAAAAATGAAAAGTGTCACCATGAAAAATGTCAAAAATAACAAATTTCAAGATGGCAAATGTCAAAGATGACAAATGTCACAATGCTAAATGTCAAAAATGAAAAGTGTCACCATGAAAAATGTCAAAAATGACAAATTTCAAGATGGCAAATGTCAAAGATGTCAAATGACAAATGCCACAATGCTAAATGTCAAAAATGAAAAGTGTCACCATGAAAAATGTCAAAAATGACAAATTTCAAGATGGCAAATGTCAAAGATGTCAAATGACATATGTCACAATGCTAAATGTCAAAAATGAAAAATTTCAAGATGGCAAATGTCAAAGATGTCAAATGACAAATGTCACAATGCTAAATGTCAAAAATATAATGTGTCACCATGAAAAATGTCAAAAATGACAAATTTTAAGATGGCAAATGTCAAAACTGACAAATGTCACAATGCTAAATGTCAAAAATGATAAGTGTCACCATGAAATATCAAAAATGACAAATTTCAAGATGGCAAATGTCCAAGATATCAAATGACGAATGTCACAATGCTAAATGTCAAAAATGACAAATTTCAAGATGGCAAATGTCAAAGATGTCAAATGACAAATGTCACACTGCTAAATGTCAAAAATGAAAAGTGTCACCATGAAAAATGTCAAAAATGACAAATTTCAAGATGGCAAATGTCAAAGATGTCAAATGACAAATGTCACAATGCTAAATGTCAAAAATGAAAAGTGTCACCATGAAAAATGTCAAAAATAACAAATTTCAAGATGGCAAATGTCAAAGATGTCAAATGACAAATGTCACAATGCTAAATGTCAAAAATGAAAAGTGTCACCATGAAAAATGTCAAAAATGACAAATTTCAAGATGGCAAATGTCAAAGATGTCAAATGACAAATGTCACAATGCTATATGTCAAAAATGAAAAGTGTCACCATGAAAAATGTCAAAAATCACAAATTTCAAGATGGCAAATATCAAAGATGTCGAATATGACAAATGTCACAATGCTAAATGTCAAAAATGAAAAGTGTCACCATGAAAAATGTCAAAAATGACAAATTTCAAGATGGCAAATGTCCAAGATGTCAAATGACGAATGTCACAATGGTAAATGTCAAAAATGACAAATTTCAAGATGGCAAATGTCAAAGATGTCAAATGACAAATGTCACAATGCTAAATGTCAAAAATGAAAAGTGTCACCATAAAAAATGTCAAAAATGACAAATTTCAAGATGGCAAATGTCAAAGATGTCAAATGACAAAAAATGTCACAATGCTAAATGTCAAAAATGAAAAGTGTCACCATGAAAAATGTCAAAAATAACAAATTTCAAGATGGCAAATATCAAAGATGTCAAATGACAAATGTGACAATGCTAAATGTCAAAAATGAAAAGTGTCACCATGAAAAATGTCAAAAATGACAAATTTCAAGATGGCAAATGGCAAAGATGTCAAATGACAAATGTCACAATGCTAAATGTCAAAAATGAAAAGTGTCACCATGAAAAATGTCAAAAATGACAAATTTCAAGATGGCAAATCTCAAAGATGTCAAATGACATATGTCACAATGCTAAATGTCAAAAATGAAAAGTGTCAAAAATGAAAAATTTCAAGATGGCAAATGTCAAAGATGTCAAATGACAAATGTCACAATGCTAAATGTCAAAAATGAAAAGTGTCACCATGAAAAATGTCAAAAATAACAAATTTCAAGATGGCAAATGTCAAAGATGTCAAATGACAAATGTCACAATGCTAAATGTCAAAAATGAAAAGTGTCACCATGAAAAATGTCAAAAATGACAAATTTCAAGATGGCAAATGTCAAAACTGACAAATGTCACAATGCTAAATGTCAAAAATGATAAGTGTCACCATGAAAAATGTCAAAAATGACAAATTTCAAGATGGCAAATGTCAAAGATGTCAAATAACAAATGTCACAATGCTAAATGTCAAAAATGAAAAGTGTCACCATGAAAAATGTCAAAAATAACAAATTTCAAGATGGCAAATGTCAAAGATGTCAAATGACAAATGTCACAATGCTAAATGTCAAAAATGAAAAGTGTCACCATGAAAAATGTCAAAAATGACAAATTTCAAGATGGCAAATGTCAAAACTGACAAATGTCACAATGCTAAATGTCAAAAATGATAAGTGTCACCATGAAAAATGTCAAAAATGACAAATTTCAAGATGGCAAATGTCAAAGATGTCAAATAACAAATGTCACAATGCTAAATGTCAAAAATGAAAAGTGTCACCATAAAAAAGGTCAAAAATGACAAATTTCAAGATGGCAAATGTCAAAGATGTTAAATGACAAATGTCACAATGCTAAATGTCAAAAATGAAAAGTGTCACCATGAAAAATGTCAAAAATGACAAATTTCAAGATGGCAAATATCAAAGATGTCAAATGACAAATGTCACAATGCTAAATGTCAAAAATGACAAATTTCAAGATGGCAAATGTCAAAGATGTCAAATGACAAATGTCACAATGCTAAATGTCAAGAATGAAAAGTGTCACTATAAAAAATGTCAAAAATCACAAATTTCAAGATGGCAAATGTCAAAGATGTCGAATATGACAAATGTCACAATGCTAAATGTCAAAAATGAAAAGTGGCACCATGAAAAATGTCAAAAATTACAAAGTTCAAGATGGCAAATATCAAAGATGTCAAATGACAAATGTCACAATGCTAAATATCAAAAATGACAAATTTCAAGATGGCAAATGTCAAAAATGTCAAATGACAAATGTCACAATGCTAAATGTCAAAAATGTTAAAGTGTCACCATGAAAAATGTCAAAAATGACAAATTTCAAGATGGCAAATGTCAAAGATGTCAAATGACAAATGTCACAATGCTAAATGTCAAAAATGAAAAGTGTCACCATGAAAAATGTCAAAAATAACAAATTTCAAGATGGCAAATGTCAAAGATGTCAAATGACAAATGTCACAATGCTAAATGTCAAAAATGAAAAGTGTCACCATGAAAAATGTCAAAAATGACAAATTTCAAGATGGCAAATGTCAAAGATGTCAAATAACAAATGTCACAATGCTAAATGTCAAAAATGAAAAGTGTCACCATGAAAAATGTCAAAAATAACAAATTTCAAGATGGCAAATATCAAAGATGTCAAATGACAAATGTCACAATGCTAAATGTCAAAAATGAAAAGTGTCACCATGAAAAATGTCAAAAATAACAAATTTCAAGATGGCAAATGTCAAAGATGTCAAATGACAAATGTCACAATGCTAAATGTCAAAAATGAAAAGTGTCACCATGAAAAATGTCAAAAATGACAAATTTCAAGATGGCAAATGTCAAAGATGTCAAATAACAAATGTCACAATGCTAAATGTCAAAAATGAAAAGTGTCACCATGAAAAATGTCAAAAATAACAAATTTCAAGATGGCAAATGTCAAAGATGTCAAATGACAAATGTCACAATGCTAAATGTCAAAAATGACAAATTTCAAGATGGCAAATGTCAAAAATGTCAAATGACAAATGTCACAATGCTAAATGTCAAAAATGAAAAGTGTCACCATGAAAAATGTCAAAAATGACAAATTTCAAGATGTCAAATGTCAAAGATGTCAAATGAAAAATGTCACAATGCTAAATGTCAAAAATGAAAAGTGTCACCATGAAAAATGTCAAAAATAACAAATTTCAAGATGGCAAATGTCAAAGATGTCAAATGACAAATGTCACAATGCTAAATGTCAAAAATGAAAAGTGTCACCATGAAAAATGTCAAAAATGACAAATTTCAAAATGGCAAATGTCAAAGATGTCAAATAACAAATGTCACAATGCTAAATGTCAAAAATGAAAAGTGTCACCATAAAAAATGTCAAAAATGAAAAGTGTCACCATGAAAAATGTCACAAATAACAAATTTCAAGATGGCAAATGTCAAAGATGTCAAATGACAAATGTCACAATGCTAAATGTCAAAAATGAAAAGTGTCACCATGAAAAATGTCAAAAATGACAAATTTCAAGATGGCAAATGTCAAAACTGACAAATGTCACAATGCTAAATGTCAAAAATGAAAAGTGTCACCATGAAAAATGTCACAAATAACAAATTTCAAGATAGCAAATGTCCAAGATGTCAAATGACGAATGTCACAATGCTAAATGTCAAAAATGACAAAGTTCAAGATGGCAAATGTCAAAGATGTCAAATGACAAATGTCACAATGCTAAATGTCAAAAATGAAAAGTGTCACCATAAAAAATGTCAAAAATGACAAATTTCAAGATGGCAAATGTCAAAGATGTCAAATGACAAATGTCACAATGCTAAATGTCAAAAATGAAAAGTGTCACCATGAAAAATGTCAAAAATAACAAATTTCAAGATGGCAAATGTCAAAGATGACAAATGTCACAATGCTAAATGTCAAAAATGAAAAGTGTCACCATGAAAAATGTCAAAAATGACAAATTTCAAGATGGCAAATGTCAAAGATGTCAAATGACAAATGCCACAATGCTAAATGTCAAAAATGAAAAGTGTCACCATGAAAAATGTCAAAAATGACAAATTTCAAGATGGCAAATGTCAAAGATGTCAAATGACATATGTCACAATGCTAAATGTCAAAAATGAAAAATTTCAAGATGGCAAATGTCAAAGATGTCAAATGACAAATGTCACAATGCTAAATGTCAAAAATATAAAGTGTCACCATGAAAAATGTCAAAAATGACAAATTTTAAGATGGCAAATGTCAAAACTGACAAATGTCACAATGCTAAATGTCAAAAATGATAAGTGTCACCATGAAAAATGTCAAAAATGACAAATTTCAAGATGGCAAATGTCCAAGATATCAAATGACAAATGTCACAATGCTAAATGTCAAAAATGACAAATTTCAAGATGGCAAATGTCAAAGATGTCAAATGACAAATGTCACACTGCTAAATGTCAAAAATGAAAAGTGTCACCATGAAAAATGTCAAAAATGACAAATTTCAAGATGGCAAATGTCAAAGATGTCAAATGACAAATGTCACAATGCTAAATGTCAAAAATGAAAAGTGTCACCATGAAAAATGTCAAAAATAACAAATTTCAAGATGGCAAATGTCAAAGATGTCAAATGACAAATGTCACAATGCTAAATGTCAAAAATGAAAAGTGTCACCATGAAAAATGTCAAAAATGACAAATTTCAAGATGGCAAATGTCAAAGATGTCAAATGACAAATGTCACAATGCTATATGTCAAAAATGAAAAGTGTCACCATGAAAAATGTCAAAAATCACAAATTTCAAGATGGCAAATATCAAAGATGTCGAATATGACAAATGTCACAATGCTAAATGTCAAAAATGAAAAGTGTCACCATGAAAAATGTCAAAAATGACAAATTTCAAGATGGCAAATGTCCAAGATGTCAAATGACGAATGTCACAATGGTAAATGTCAAAAATGACAAATTTCAAGATGGCAAATGTCAAAGATGTCAAATGACAAATGTCACAATGCTAAATGTCAAAAATGAAAAGTGTCACCATAAAAAATGTCAAAAATGACAAATTTCAAGATGGCAAATGTCAAAGATGTCAAATGACAAAAAATGTCACAATGCTAAATGTCAAAAATGAAAAGTGTCACCATGAAAAATGTCAAAAATAACAAATTTCAAGATGGCAAATATCAAAGATGTCAAATGACAAATGTGACAATGCTAAATGTCAAAAATGAAAAGTGTCACCATGAAAAATGTCAAAAATGACAAATTTCAAGATGGCAAATGGCAAAGATGTCAAATGACAAATGTCACAATGCTAAATGTCAAAAATGAAAAGTGTCACCATGAAAAATGTCAAAAATGACAAATTTCAAGATGGCAAATCTCAAAGATGTCAAATGACATATTTATGTCACAATGCTAAATGTCAAAAATGAAAAGTGTCAAAAATGAAAAATTTCAAGATGGCAAATGTCAAAGATGTCAAATGACAAATGTCACAATGCTAAATGTCAAAAATGAAAAGTGTCACCATGAAAAATGTCAAAAATAACAAATTTCAAGATGGCAAATGTCAAAGATGTCAAATGACAAATGTCACAATGCTAAATGTCAAAAATGAAAAGTGTCACCATGAAAAATGTCAAAAATGACAAATTTCAAGATGGCAAATGTCAAAACTGACA